>LR812521.1:5256374-5333874 GCA_903798195.1 Danio kyathit
CATTTTAAATTTAAATAAAAGTTAAAAAGATATTCTTTTTTATTTCACATTTTAAGGTTTTAGTTATAATACTCCTAAAATAATTCCGCAGATTTTTACCAAAATTCTCCGCAGAAATAGCAAAAAGCGTCCGCAGATTCCGTCTGGCCCTAGTTATATGTCAATATCATCTGTGCAATCTAAGTAGTAAAAATCAGTCACCACCTGTGAGAACAGCACAGTTATTATTAATTCAGTTCATCTCATTCACGTCAAGCAGTGCGTGCAGTGCCGCAGATTTTTGTTTATTTGTTAGTTGTGATTAGAGTGTTAATATATAATAGAATCTTTTAATATAAATTGTGTAGTAACGGTGCTCATCATTTTTGGTGGGTGCGCCTAAATTTTTTAAGGAAAAAAAAAAAGTTAATTTTGAGCCCTGCCTCCTCATTTATAGTGTTTACATGATTTTCTTTATAATGATGGAACAAATTGTGCTTATGTGTATATGAAAGTACGCTCACCATTTCTGTTTGTTATCTAAGCTGACAGCTGGAGGGGCGTGGTTAAGTATGTTAATCACGCCAATACCTCAGACAGACCTAATCTGAAAATTATACTGAAAACAATGAGGAAGTGCTTTTCAGATTTCCAATTAAAGATTATAATGCTGTGTTCACACCAGATGCGGAACGCGCGGACAAATCGCTCTATTCGCACGGTGAACATTTTAAGTTTAACTCGCTTCATTCGCGGCCCAAATCCACTTTATTCGCACATCAAATTTCACTTCACAACAGACGCGGATTCGCGTGATGGACAGGGGTTCTGTCTGCCCGGTGACTGTAGCTTGGTTTGTCTAAATGAGAAAATAACTGTGTTTATGTGCTTTATGACGGCTGAAAAAACAGCGTCGATAGTTTGGAGCAGTGTCTAAGTCCACTAGATCCTTCAGAGGGTGCACCCAGCTCTGTGAGCTCATAAACTACTCCAGAAACTTAACCTGGATGATGGATGCATTTAGCGGTGCTTCTGACTGAGCCGAGACCAGTTAGAGGAACTGTTGTCGGTGTCGGCTGGAGGATTTCCCCCGGGACACCAACAACAGGTGCTACATCATAATCACGACCCCACAAGAGCAAGCTCTTGATTGATTAATGCAGCGCGAACGTTCGCAGAAGTTCAGATTTTTGAACTCGAGCGATTCGCAAGAAACGCTCAATTCGTGCTGCGTCATTTGCGCGTATCGCTCCACAGGATGTCTATTTGCGCCTTTGCATTGTCTTAACATGTAAATCACTCGCGTTTGACGCTTCTTCCACGTCTGGTGTGAATGCAGCATAAGGGCAAACTATATTATTTCTTAATGACATGCACAGATGAATTGCTTACTACAAAACGAGCAATGTGAGCTAACAAAATCAATATGGTTAGTTTTACTTTAGGTCTGCTGTAGATGTACCTGGGACAGATGGAGAAACAGCGTCCGGGGAAGCGATGGGACCAGGCCAGACTCTCGTCCTCTCCTCTCCGCTGAACACTCTCTGCTTGTGTTTCTCTGAGGAGATGTGCCGCTGCCACTGCCGCTTGCTGTTACTGTGTTTACCACACAGAGGACAGTAGAAACCCTCCAGCTGCGCACAAACACACACACATTCAACATTACAACATCACACACACATTGGTAACAATATTTAAGGCAAGTACATTATATGCATGTGTAATTAAAAGACCTAAAAATGAAAAATAATCCCTTACTTTATCAGAATAAAAATAATTCATTAATTACAGTTCGTTGCTTTGTAACTCATTATACCAAACACAGATTATTAACATAAGAATAAACCTGCGAGGATGTACCATTGATTCAGCAAAGTCCGTCGGCATGGTGATCTGCTTCTCTTCTATTGGCTGAGGAGGTGAAGTGTTGTCAGCTGCTCTTCCCTGATTGGACGTTGACAGCCAGACTTCAAACAGTTCTTGGACGTCACCGACTGCAGCAGAGATCATGTGACATCCATTAAACCAATCATTCGTTTAGACCAGCTCATCTCCAGCATTAGAGATTTTAAAACGTATTAAAGCTTTGTAAAATGTAGTTTTGTGAACTTGTCTAAGGTTTTTTTTACTTAATCTGAGAACCGGCAGCACAGTAGCTCAGTGGTTAGGACTGTGACCTCACAGCAAGAAGGTCACTAGTTCGAGCCCCTGCTGGGTCAGTTGACGTTTTTGTGTGGAGTTTGCATGTTCTACTCGTGTTGGTGTGGGTTTCCTCTGGGTGCTCCGGTTTCCCCCACAGTCCAAACACATGCGCTATAGGGGAACTGATGAACTAAATTGGCCGTAGTGTATGAGAGTGTGTGTGAATATGAAAGTGTATGGGTGTTTCCCAGAGATGGGTTGAGGCTGGAAGGGCATCCGCTGCGTAAAACATATGCTGGAATAGTTGGCGGTTCATTCTGCCATGGCAACCTCTAATAAATAAGGGACTAAGCCAAAGAAAAATGAATGAATGAATGAATCTGAAAACTAACCAGCTCTTATGACATTGTGACCAGTGTTAGGTAAGCTACTTAAAAAAAAAGTATTGAATTACTAATTACATCATTAATACTGTACTTAATTTATTTAATTACTGTATTTAATTATTGTCTACTAGTCTATGAAGAATTTAAATACTTGACTCACTACTACTAAAATCCCTATAAATCTCAATGTGCTGACAATAAATAAATTATAAATTAAACTCTTAATTCTTTAGATCCAAGTGACATGCTTAAACACATTTAATTAATTATTAAACATAAATAACTCATAAATAAATACTTAAACATTTTAATAACAAATGTATTACTGTTTAGTTAGCAAATTAATTTGCTCTGCAAAAACGCATCAAAAATGACACGTGAAAGCAATAACATTTTACACATACCATAGAGATTATCATTCCTTTTTTATACGTATACTTAAGCATGTTCAATCATCTTGATAAATCTAACATTTAATTTAAAAACAAATTATTATTATTATTATTATTATTATTATTCAATAAAAGTTTCTTTGTTCAGCGCTTTTCAGATAATTATTGTTTCAGAGCAGCTTTACAAAAGGTAAAGGCACTTATTATATTGAATAAATAAAACAATCTGTGGAAATCTGGCTGTAGCTTCCTTTTGGGTCAATCAATGAATATGGGTCAATAAAATATGAGCATGAAGAAATGCATCAAAAACCCTCGCAACCCCAAAATGAAAGTAAAATCTCAAAACTAAAGCATGCATTATGTGACCGTAAACAGTAATGTTGTGTTTGCTTTATTAATTTTATTGGACATATTAAATCATCTAAACATTTGCACATTATTCAACTTAATTAAAAACTGAAAGAATATAGTTGAATTATTACCCCCCCCTGTAAATTTCTCTCCAATTTCAACACATTTCTAATCATAATAGTTTTAATAACTCATCTCTAATAACTGATTTATTTTCTCTTTGCCATGATGACAGTAAATAATATTAGACTAGATATTCTTCAAGACACTTCAATACAGCGTAAAATGACATTTAAAGGCTTAACTAGGTTAATTAGGGTAAAGTTAGGGTAATTAGTCAAGTCATAGTATAACAGTGGTTTGTTCTGGAGACAGTCCAAAACTAATATTGCTTAAAGGGGCTAATAATATTGACTTTAAAATGGGTTTAAAACTATTAAAAACTGCTTTTATTCTAGCCGAAATAAAACAAATGAGACTTTCTCCAGAAGAAAAAAAATATTACAGGAAATACTGTGAAAAATTCCTGAATCTGTTAAACATCATTTGGGAAACATAAAGAAAACACAGGAGGACGAAACATTTTCACTGTAACTGTATATTTACACACATTTACATAAGTAAATAAATAGATAAATTGGCTCTAAAATCTCCAGAACTCTTTTGAGATGTCTGTGGCTGTAGATACTGTGTGGTGAACAAATGCACTGAAAACCCCTGTTTGTTCAAAATGAAAGCGAAACCTCAGAACTTGCCAAAGCATGGGTGTTGTGTTTGTTTGGACACTCACGGCCGCTGTTCTTCATGTACGTCCACAGATCCTTCTCCTCCTGACTGTGAGCGAAACTGCAGTTCCCCATGTAGTGACACTTGCGCTGCTTCAGCACATGCGCACAGATCTGTGGAGGAAACGCACAACTTTAGACAGCAAGAGGAGCTCAGAGATTCAGCTTTCTTTCTAACCGATGTCATTTTCACATCAGGATTGACTCTAAAAAACTCTAAATGTGTATTGAAAAATACCAATATGTTTATAGTAATCTACAATATTAAGATTTATATTTTTTTAAATAGTTGATGTATGAGTTATTGCTTTTTTAATCATATAATAAACAATTAATAACTATAGATGCGTCTCGGTTTTTAAATAACCATCTAAGGGTCAATTTCGATGTCAATTTGCACAAAATCTTCTAATCGATCATCATTTAAATTAATGACCAATTAATCAATTAGTCGTTGACCTTAATAATGTGAAAGAAATGTGTCTACTTTCTAGGACAGGATGTGTGAATTACACTCAAAATGCAAACATTCCCAACCAAACAAAATGGTTTTACTTAAGATAAAAGTCTAATTAAATAAAATAGCTAATTTAATATTAAAATAATTTAATGAATAAATGTAATGACTAATATGCAGCGCCTCAGATATAAACACAAGTGGTGCATCTGTGTGAAGAAAAAGATGAAGCATTAAAGGTCCATATTGCAGATTTAATGCACCTTCAAATGGCTCTACATAATCTAAGCCAAGGCTCTTATCTACTCAAAGAATGGCCATTTTCAAAAAAATAATGAAATAAATATGTATTAATTTAACTGACCGACTTCACTTCCTATATCACATCAGCCTGACTGATATAGAGTATCAGCCTGACTGTAGCTAAACTAAACTCACTGAACTTCTCCATATTTATACCCCTTCTCACACTGTTAGATCAGCCAACTCTTTCACCCTGGTGCCACCTCACACTTAATTAAGCACAATGGGAGCCAGATCTTTTAGCTCTGAGGCTCCTCGACTATGAAACTCGCTTCCCCTGGACATAAGGAGCAGTGATAGTCTCCACACTTTTAAATCTCGTCTTAAGACCCATCTTTTTAAGCAGACTATCCTTTACCATGTTATTTTATACTTCGGTGTGTTTGTACTTCAACTCCTCTCATGTATTTCAAATTTTTTCTGGCAATGTTTCATTCATTCATTCATTCATTTTCTTTTCGGCTTAGTCCCTTTATTAATCTGTGGTCGCCACAGTCAAATGAACCGCCAACTTATCCAGCATATGCTTTTACACAGCGGATGCCCTACCAGCTGCAACCCATTTTTGGGAAACATCCATACACACTCATTCACACTCATACACTACGGACAATTTAGCCTACCCAGTTCACCTGTACCGCATGTCTTTGGACTGTGGGGGAAACCGGACCACCTGGAGGAAACCCACGCAAACGCAGGAAGAACATGCAAACTCCACACAGAAACGCCAACTGACCCAGCCAAGGTTCGAACCAGCGACCTTCTTGCTGTGAGGCGACAGCACTACCTACTGCGCCACTGCATCACCCGCAATGTTTTAGTAATTGTTTCATTAATTTGTTTTGGCATGTCTGTTGATGCTTGTTGTAAGGTGACCTTGGTTGTCCAGAAAGGTGGCATTTATAAATAAAATTAATTATTATTATATTATTATTACACGAGAGGCGGTAGTGAGTCAATATGTTTTCACATCTGCATAAACAGCGTACAAAACGCTCATTGCCAATAGAAAACCATTTTTAAAAAGGCGACCTTCACTGCAAAAAACATAAGTGTGTTTATTTAATCTAACTGCATATTTTTTTTCAGATCCTCATAATTGCGATCACCTTTAAAGCAATAACGAATGAACATGTCGTGTTATATCTCCCATTTGTGGCTGTTAATGACTTCAAATATTGACTAGTGTATGAAAATGACCGGTTTTTACTCACATCATATTGTTGAGGATATGTCTTGGCAAAGGGCAAAGGTCGCACAGAGACCCACTTCTTTCTCTCGTGAGACTTGACCAGTAAAACTCTCCTGTCTTTGGTCCAGCTGAAGAGAGACGGAGGAAGAGAGTGAGACGGGTCGAGTGTGTTTACATCTCTATGTGTGTGTGTTCACGGAGTTGAGTAGTAACAGATTATATACAATGTAATCTCAGTCATGTAATCAGATTACAAAAACCAAGTACTTGTAATTACAGTAAACTACTTTCTAAAATACTCATAATCAGATTAAAGTTACTTTTTGATGGATTACATGATTTTATTATTTGACTCATCTACAATCGGCTCTTGATACGGGTTGTATCCAAGATGACATGAACGTCTGGATGAAGCAGAAATGATGGCTGCGTCTGAAATCGCATACTTCCATACTATATAGTATGCTAAAATCAGTATGTGAGCCGAGTAGTATGTCTGAATTCATAGTATTCGAAAATCAGTATGTGAGAAGTACCCAAATGACCTACAACTTTCGGAGAGATTATGAAGTGCGCATCGGTTAGACGCTATGCTATCCCATGATGCCCTGCGGGAGAATTCATGAATGCGAGTGAAGCGTCGCAACTGACGTGGGAAGGTCACGTAAACATGACAAAATGGCGAATGTAGTAGGTCCGAGTTCCATTCATACTACTCACATTCATACTGTATAGAACGTACTTTTCTAACGCCAGAGTAGCACGTTTAAATTCAAATGCAGCACCTACTGGGTAGTATGTGGTTTGGGACGCAACCAAGCAGACTAATTTAGCCAATGGCAGTAAGTTGTCCACAATTTTTCTCTTTCATAACATCTAGATTTTTCCATAATAAACCTGCTGCTTATATACGTTTATGATTCTTCACATTTGCAATGATCATTTGTTGTTTTTCACTGATAATGTCACCTGAACTTCGTGTTTTTTGATGAAGTTTTAAATGTGGCAGTGAAATAGCTTTTTTCAATATTGTTTAATAACATTTATAATTTTTCTAAATGCAATTATTTGAATTAAGTGTTTTAAACTCATAAGATGTGATTTAGATTTATTCAGTGTTCCTCTCAGCAAACAGTAACAGCGACATATACTAGTGTGAGTATTGTGAAGTATTAACTGTCCATCATTGCACTTTAAACATAAGCTGTTCAGGCTCTTATTGCTAATAAACAATAAAGATATTTTTTCTTTCTGTCTTTCAAAATAGCACAAGATTATCCTGCTTCAATATACGTGACATCAAGAGCTAGCACAAAAATAATCTAAATGTAAGTTTACATTACTATAAATGTTTACCATACAGTATATATATAAGGCATCAAATAAGGGTTAGTGCAAAAGTAATCTAAATGTAATCCAAAAGTACTGAGTTCACATTACTATAAATGTTTACCATACAGTATATATGAGGCATCAAATAAGGGTTAGTGCAAAGTAATCTAAATGTAATACAAAAGTACTGAGTTCACATTACTATAAATGTTTACCATACTGTATATATGAGGCATCAAATAAGGGTTATCGCAAAAGTAATCTAAATTTAATCCAAAAGTACTCCGATTACATTAAAGGTCTAACATACGTTACCATATGGTACATATGGGGCATCAAATAAGGGTTAGTGCAAAAGTAATCTAAATGTAATCCAAAAGTACTCAGGTTACTTTAACATGAACGTCTACCATACATTACCATACTAATGAGGCATCAAATAATGCAACAAAAGTAATCTAAATGTAATCCAAAAGTACTGAGGTTACTTTAACATGAATGTCTACCATACATTACCATACCGTACATACAGTATGGGGCATCAAATAAGGGTTAAAACAAAGTAGTCTAAATGTAATCCAAAATTACTCAGATTACATTACATTGATTGACTACCATACGTTACCATGCAATACAAATGGGTCATCAATTAAGGTTAAGCACAAAAGTAATGTAAATGCAATCCAAAAGTACTCAGATTACTATAAATGTCTCCCATACAATACCATACTGTACATATGAGGCATCAAATAAGGTTTAGTGCAAAAGTAATATAAATGTAATCCAAAAGTACTTCAATTGCATTACAATAAATGTCTATCATACATTACCATAACATACATAAGGCATAAAAGAAAGGTTAGCGCAAAAGTAATCCAAATATTATTCTGATTACTTCAACATAAATGCCTATCATACATTACCATCAGGCATAAAACAAGTGTATTTAAAAGTAATCTAAATGTACTCCAAAAGTACTCAGACTACATTACTATAAATGTTTGCTATATGTTACCACACCGTACATATGGGGCATCAAATAAGGGTTAGTGCGAAAATAATCTGAATGTAATCTAAAAGTACTCAGATTACATTTCTATAAATCTCTGCCATACAGTACCATTCCATACATATAAGGCATCGATTAAGGGTTTGCACAAAAGTAATCTAAATGTAATCCAAAAGTATTCAGTTTACTACAAATGTCTACCATACTTTATTATTCTGTAAATAACAAGCATCAAATAAGGATTAGTGCAAAAGTAATCTAAATGTAATCCAAAAGTACTTAGATTACATTAAAGGGCTACCATACTTTACAATACTGTACATATGGGGCATCAAATAAGGGTTAGTGCAAAAGTAATCCAAAAGAAGTCAGATTACATTCCATTACTAAATATGTCTATTATACGTTACCATTCCGTGCATATGGGGCATCAAATAAGGGTTAGCACAAAATTTATCTAAAATGTAATCCAAGAGTACTTTAAGATTACTTTAACATAAACATCTACCATACATTACAATATCATACATATGGGGCATAAAAAAAAGGTTAGTGTTAAAGTAATATAATGTAATCCAAAAGTACTCTGATTACATTACTATAAATGAAGCATTAAATAAAGGTTAGCGCAAAAGTAATCTAAATGTAATCCAAAAGTACTCAAACTGTGTTACCATAAAAACGTTAACTATAAGACTAAAGGCTACACATTTGGTCAAATTATTTGTCATCACTGAGTCAATCCATACCTGTGTCTGGCTTTAGCGGTACAGTATTTGAGTGCTCGGTCCGGTTCACTGAGCAATCCATCCTTCCAGCACTGAGCGCACACAAACTTCAACATCAGCTCCAGCCTGTGACGCTTGACCTCAGCACTTTCTGTTTCCTGCACAGGCCCTGCCTTCCCATTGGTCTCCTGCACTCTGATTGGACTCATTGATTTGGCAGCGGTGGTGATTTTGTTCTGTGAGTTTGAAGCTACAACCGCAGGCTGACGGAGACATGATATAATGAGTTTAGAGAATACAACACGTTTATGATCATCTGTGTACCAATAACAGGATCAAGCATTAAAACAATATCCTGTAATACTCTAAGGCAGGGCTATTCAATCGGCGGTCCGCGGGCCGAACACGGCCCCCGAGGCAATTTGTTCCGACCCTCCAAATAGTGTGACCAAGACATCAAAAATAAATTTAGTTCAGTCAAAAAACGGCCGCTATAGTGATGAAGTGACGTGTGTCTGTTCAATACCGCACGAGCTGCGCAGAGCGCGAGTCACCTGACATTAAGCAAGTGGCGAGAGCAGCCGAATACATTTGAATATGTTTGTAGAAAAGACCTTTTCCCTTTTGTACAATGCCCTGATATCGTTATTAGGGATGCAACGATTAGCTGATTTCACTATTAACTGCGCTCACGGTTAATTAATCGTAAAGGCTTCTGTAATGCCCCATTTCTGTTGCACGGAGTGAAACTGCTGCAATTGAACAAAGTTGCCAACTGTGCCCTGTAGTTTTGAAAGTTCTGAGCTTGTACACCCAGGCTAATAGCACGCACCTGATTAACTATTGCAGCTGCAGGGGGCCGTTCCCATATCTCGTTTTTACCGCAAGCAAGTTTGTTATTTCTAAATGTAAGAATAGATGCCAATAAGCAGAGCAACGCGCTCGCGGCTTTACGGGCACACGCAGTAGAAAACATCCCATGCTGTAGCAGTGAGAGTTGTGCGTGCCTTTCAGTACAATGTAAACAAAAGACATGTTAGACGAATCATTATTAAAATGATTATGTATGTATGAACGCAGATGATAACAACAGTTAATCTAAATATTGGCGCCGACCTTCATAACAATTTTTATTATATTATTTTCTCTCTTCCTCTCTATAAACACACACAATTGTGTAGCCCTATAAGCACAGAAAAACCTACAGCATAAAAACTATTGCTAATGAAAATGCCTTTTCAAAGGTTTAGTATTAGTTAGAGATGACCAGATCTAAATCTAGCTAATATAAAAGCTTAAATTTACATTAGACGTGATAACAGTGAAACCCTGATTATTCTTCAGACTATATAATCGTACAACCAAAATCTATAATTGTTGCATCCATAATTGTTATGCAGTTCAAAACAGAACATATGAATGTGTCTGAATGTAGAAGAAGCCTACTTAAGCAATACACTGCTTATGTTGTGCTCTGAAATACAACATTTAAATGTTTGTAAAAGAAAGTCTATTGTACAATGCAGTGATGTTATGTAGTTTCAAAATACAACATATTCACATTTTAATGTAGAAAAATACAATGTGGCTGTCTTAAGGAGCAACAATACAACATATGGGCTCTTATATGCTGTTGTATCATCACTTATATTGCAAGTCATATCTCTCCGGCCCTTCATTTGGAATGCTTTTCATGAACTGGCCACTATGACAAATTAATTGAATAGCCCTGCTCTAAGGTATACATGAGTATAATTTTTCTTTATGCAAACATTTAAATTCAGGTTTGCACAATTAAGTCTTTATTTTTGAAAACTTGAGTCTAACTTGGCCTTTTAGCTTTATTTAAAACTGTAATATTTAAGCATTTTTCTATATTTAACAAACAAAATTTCTCTACAAAAATAAAGGTTAAATAAATATACATTGACTATATATCAAAGCACGAAACATTCCGTAGCAATATTTCATACAATATATTGTCATTGATTATTTTTAAAGAACTGTTTCTTAGACGTGTTCAATCGTCTTGATAAATGTGACCCTTTTTATAGTAGAAAATTCTAATTATTCTGCTAATTATATTCGAATTGCATAAAAATCCAATCACTCTGCTTCTCTGAATTGATTCATACAGAACTGTTGAATTTATTTACAGTATTTAAGGCAATTACATTATAAGCGACTGTAATTAAATTCACTTTACTTTTTTCAGTGGATAAGCCATTTATTTTCAGTAACTGTGTTAATTGGCAACTAATTATAATGCTTATAATGTCATAAGCACATGTGCAAAAAAAAAAACCAGTTAATAATATTTCTCCATTGATGAGTCACATAAGGAAAAAAGGCTTTAAAACAACACCAGGTTAAGTAAATGATGGCAAAATATTATTTCTCCTGAACTTTTAAAAAAATGTAAGAGTCATGTCTGGTTATGGGTGTTTGGGTTTATGGTGCTTTAAAACATTGCTTAGTGCACCTTTAAAAATGATTCAGAAATTATATGCATATTTAAAAATAATGGAAATAAACTCACACGCTGTTTGTTCCAGTGTTTTATAGACTCTTGCACTATTTCTTCAAGGCTGATTCCTAAAAACACACACAGATTATTTACATACACAGATTATTATTACTATTTACTACTTTTATTAATTGTCTGTTCATCCAGTTTTGTCAAAATCTACATTGTATAAATTAGGGCTGCATGATACTGTAAAAAACTGACATGGCAATGTTTTTTTTTTTTCTGCATTATACTTGAATAATTAATTGAAATACAAGATGAAAATAGGTGAAGTATGTGATGTTGCCGAGTATTGCCATAACCTTGTCATATTAAAATGAACAATTAACAGGTATATTATCTAATTCTATCTAATTCAGGCTAAAAAAAAAGATGCGAACTTTAGATTTTAAAACATGATGAATAAGTCTCACTTCTGCAGATATTCTGAATGTGATTGGCTATTATTTCTCTCTTGTCTCGACTCCCGCCGTTCGCATTTATTTTCAGCTCTGGGTTCACCTTTAGGGTGCTCTGGGTGAGATATTCTTCCTTTGTGGAAAACAGCTTTTTCATTCACTCAGCCAGAAAGACTGTCAAAGCATGCATCCGTGACCAAAATGTGACCTCTGGTGGACAGTAGCAGACTCCGAAATGAGACGCAGATTCAGAGTTCCACATGAGGTTATTAAATGGCAAATAATAAAAATATTAGGAACGTAAACATTAGCTGAGCAGGTTACATTGTAACCGCGTGTCCTAACAACACGCTTTGTGACGAGATACGCAGTGATGAGCGATTCGGCTGTTTGCACCAGACGAAACACGACAGAAATGTAAATACAGCCATTCAGAAGCACAGAATATGCACTCACTCACGAAACGGAAAGGTTTAGAATGATTTAATACATGTTAACCCTCTTTAACATCATGAAATGTAGATGCTGAATCACTCATGTGTGTTTAGTTCTAAAATTCAACTTCAAACAGTTTATTGTATTCTCCAGATCTGAGGTGAACTATCTGCTGCTGCTTTCAGTATATGGCAATAAATGTCCTGTAAAATGGCATTCAAACTCACATTGTTAGCATTTAGCACTGAATAAAGCACACAAGGTTTACCTGAGGTCATCATTGTCAATTTTCTTTTGTTCACCTGTGAGAAAAGCCGTTTCTAATATATCAATTCCAGGTGTTGGTTAGGACAAAAACTTACTGCATATCGTACTGTGCATGACTGTATGTTTAATATAATGCAAGTGTTTGTAACGTTTACTCACCGGTGTCTCTCTGCAGGATCCAGATCTGCAGCTCCATCAGCGAGTGAGCGAAGCCGCAGCCGTTCTCCTTCCTGCAGGTTAGACTGAGCTCCTGACGACATACGTCAAACACACAGCGAGAGCTCAGTGCGCGGATCTTACTGTAACTCACAGAGCTGCCCTTCAACGCATGAACCAAACACCTGACACACACACACACACACACACACACACACACACACACACACACACACACACAAACAAACATAAAAATAGTGCTAAAGTACAGTTGAAGTCAGAATTATTAGCCCCCCTTTAATTTTTTTCTTTTAGAAATATTTCCCAAATGATGTTTAACAGATTCAGGAATTTTTCACAGTATTTTCTCTAATATTTTTTCTTCTGGAGAAAGTCTTATTTGTTTTATTTCGGCTAGAATAAAAGCAGTTTTTAATTTTTTAAACACCATTTTAAGGTCAATATTATTAGCCCCTTTAAGCAACATTAGTTTTGGATTGTCTCCAGAACAAACCACTGTTATACAATAACTTTCCGAATTACCCTAACTTTACCCTAATTAACCTAGTTAAGCCTTTAAATGTCACTTTAAGCTGTATAGAAGTGTCTTGAAGAATATCTAGTCTAATATTTTGTGCTGTCATCATGACAAAGAGAAAATAAATCAGTTATTAAAACTATTCTGAGTATGCATGTCCTGTGGTGTTTTTCTCACATACTTCTTCTTGTCAAACTGATGCTGTGGTTTTAGGTTCGCACACAAAGAAGGATTTTCCTTCCAGCGTTTGCTGATTATTCTGGGTTTACAGTCAAAGCAGGCCTGTGGGAAAGACAAAACAACACATCTTACCATCAGAGCAGACACTTAAAGGGCTCCTAGGTCACCCCTTTTTCCAGATTTAATATAAGTCTTTTGTGTCTCCAGAATGTGTCTAAAGTTTCAGCTCGAAACACCCATTAGAATATTTATTATAGCTTTCAGAAGTTTCTATTTTATAGCTCTGAGCAGCCGTTTTTTGTGTACTGCACCTTTAAGGCTAGTCCTTCACGCCCACCGTTTCCACGTGCCTGTCAGCGTGCCTTAATCTCCTCCCTCGGCTGTGTCAGACAACAGACAGTCAGACAAGAAGGAAGCAGATCTCACGTAACGTTTGTGAGAAATACTACAGTATTGATTGAAGCATCTTCTTTTATAATTGTTCTGCCACGCGGCTGTGCTGATGAAGTAAAGCTGAAGTAAATCGCTGTAATTCATTACACACATGCACTGTTTTAAAACATGTTAAACTTGTCAAACTCACTCTTGATCACATTTGATGATGATTGATGATCCTAGCAAACTGAACAGATCTTTTATTCCCGGTTGCTTTGTGCACATCTTGTCTTGTTGATATGATTATACACGTTACTACGTAGACATGTTAATACGCAGCTGTCAATCAATTTGGTGGGCGGGGAGATCGCACTACTACATCAAGTTGCGGTCGGTCTCAAAACCGATCCAATGGTCCACCGTTTTTATGCTGTTAAATTGAAAAAAAAAAAAAGGACTGGGTGTGTTTATATCACCCTAATATGACGGTCTATACACTATATGTCTGTCCAAACAGCTTGAAAAGTAGATTTTTCACCGTAGGTGCCCTTTAAGAGACTTTTAAATGATTATATCTTTACCTAAATGGAATAATAAACTGTGTAGAATAGTGTCTGATGAACTTCATTCAACTGTTTTATGCAAAGAATATTTAAAACTAGTCAAATTATGACAATTAAATACATTTTAATAAAAATCATTAAAATAATTTTGTGAATTAGTGTTTGGTATTCAGTTTCTGAACGGTTTAGGCAAAAGACAACAGTTTGGTGACTCTGTCTGAGCCTCACGTCAATTCTTATTTTTTTATTATTCACAGTAATACCGTATACCGAGGAAAAACACGCCCACAGTTTCCACGTGTCTGTCAGCGTGCCTTAATCTCCTCCCTCGGCTGCGTCAGAAAACAGACAGTCAGACAAGAAGGAAGCAGATCTTGCGTAACGTTTGTGAGAAACACTACAGTAAGAACTTTACCAATGAGTATTTGATGCAGTATTACGCCTGTTTCACACCGCAAGCAAAAGCAGTGCGTGAGCAGCGCGTATGGAGAGCAGAAGCAGCACACAGGCGTTTGCCTTTCACACCAGCTGCGTCTGCAGTTCTTCAGCAGCTGCTGCACTGATCAATCTATTTCAGTCTATTCTATCTAGTTACCCATCTCTCTATATATATATAAATATAATTTTTTAACTTTTCATCTGCACCAAGGTCCGCGGCAACTTCCACCTATGCTGTTTCCTTAACCTTTATTTTACAAATTATAAAGATCCTACAGCACTGTATGCTTCCCACGCTCTATGAGGAGACATTCATGTCTGGTGCACTCAGAAGACAATCGCCTGTGACATCATGTCATTTTGTATTTGATTGTCAGGATGTTGTAGGCCTAGTTATATTAATATTTATACAATATAGTTATAATCAGGGCTTTACATTAACACCCGCCAAATGCGGGTAGGTTTCAGTGGTGGCGGGTAAGACAGACACTCCCACTAGCCACTTTGGCCGGTTGAAAATAATTTTCCCGGATAATAATTCATAAAAACAGGGTTCGACAATAAGGATGGTCCAATATGCATGCAAAGGCGATCTTAGAATTGAGAAGCAACACGACTGACAAAAATAATTGTCTTCGCGTGAGCAATAAAAAAGCAGATGAATACCGAATGAGAGGATGATCACTCGCGCTAACAGCTGAGGTCCTGCACGTGACTGTTTAAAAGGCGTGCGCGCTCTCGTTTCCTTGCGTGAAGCAACTGTTTAGAAACACAGCTGATGTGATCGGTTCTCTTTCAAATAGACCAGACAAAAAGTGATGAACATGCACCCTCAGTCTTGCTGCCTTCAAGAGCTCCAGATTTGTATTTTTGTGAGCAGCACCGGTTGCTTTTGCTTTAACCATTATTTGAACAGATTATTTATGGGTCTAACGTTAACCGTGTGCGTTATAATCCTTTCATTAGCACACGGTATGTTTTTTACCTGCTTTCTTTTGCGTAATGTGGTTTAATGATCATTTTTTACAATAACATTGCTTTAATGAGAGATTAACTCCCCATTTATGTGTAGTAAACTGGTGATCTGGGACCTTTAGCCAGGACAGATTACTGTGCACATGTTTTGTTAAATAAAAAGTATAGTAAACAGCTATATTTTGCTTGTTTTGACACATTCAAAATTTGTGGCTAAGAAATAATTAATTGTTTATGTTTGGTGTAGTCAGAGATAAATTTGGTAAATCCTTCATTTTGAGCTCTGAAAATTATGTGAAATAAAAACTAATTGTAATACTATGAAACCATGACCCATTTGCTCATGAACATTTAGCCAGCTCATACACGACACACAAAAAGTGAAATGAATGAGGCATGTGGAGATAACGCAAAATCTAAATGAAGTCATTTTAGCATGTCAAAGTCATATTTATGCATATAAAATATATTTTCCCAACAATAAAATTGTGGCTAGTGAAAATGACGAGTGGCTAGTAATGTTGGAAAACTACTAGCCACAGTGGCTGGTGATCAAAAAAGTTAATGTCAAGCCCTGGTTATAATAATATTTATACAATATAGTTATAATGATTTTTATACATAATCAAACTAGTGTTACTTTTTTCGCTTCATCGATGTCCAGCGTCAGAGAAAAGGCTCGGTAATTCATGCTTGTGCAAAGGATGAGACGGACCAAAGTAATCAATGCATGCTCTTCTTTTACTCATTTTCGTGTTGTCAGGTTCACAGTGCAAACAGCTCCCGGATGGAATAACTTGAGTGAACATAAAACAAAGCCGAATAAAACTTTCTTCCTCTGCTTCAACTGCACAGCACACAGCGAGCTCACATCATCCAGCATTTACTGTCATTCAATGCGTTTTGATCATAATCAATGCACTGTCACTTTAATTGAGCGTGAGCAGCGCAGTAAAAATAGACCCAGCTCCGAAACTATCGCGTCACTGCTGCTTCAGCGATGCTCACGCCTCGCGCTGATGCGCTGCTTCTGCGTGCGGTATGAAAGCTCTAATCTGTTAACATGCATGCCGAAAAAACACGCGCTGCTCACGCTCTGCTTACGCGCTGCTGACGCTTGCAGTGTGAAACAGGCTTTAGTGTTTGGTATTCAGTTTCTGAACGGTTTAGACAAAAGACAACAGTTTGGTGACTCTGTCTGAGCCTTACGTCAATTTATTTATTTTTTTATTCTTAGTAATACCGTATTGTAAAAGTCCATCTATTAGCCCAATGACGAAACTAACAGCATGGTCGAAGGTTAAATGCATGTAAGCCTTTTCCAGTGCTTCTGAAAAGAATTCTGTTATTCATTAGAGTTTATTTATACTCATTTTCTAGCTCCGAACTTTATCTGACTCCATTTTTAAGTGATCGTAATATTTAGACTGTATTTCTAATTATAGGAACGGATCACAATAATCATTTATGACTTAATTTAGAGTTTTGATCTATCTGTTCCCATACTCTTCAATTTATACGTTCATTACTGGTCAATCGCCGCACAGAGTTTCATGCCCCGGGAATGCATCAGAGCTCACGATCAGAATGCCGGCACTCTGAAATTAGTCAGAGGATACGGGATGAATTAATATTTAATTAGGCTGGTTGTACAATACTAACACATGCCAAAAGAAAACATCTCACTTAATTCAAGAACCGCACTTGCTAGTTCCAGTGGTTAAGGATTTAAAAGATCTCTATGATACCGCGTGCGATACTGCGTGTAATCCATATGTCTAGAAAATTCCAAAATTTATGCCGATCATAAAGGTAGCGAAAATGACTTCACATAATCTACTGGATATAAAAGATTTCAGGAGAATTCAGGATGAGTCAAAACTTAACATTTTATTCGTCAGGTAAAATTGTATAATGCCAATTATATAATCAAACAATCATCAAGCCAATTCAGAGATGATATCTGTAACAATATAACATCCATTAACTCAAATATAGATTACAGAATTAAAGAATGCATACCTGAACAGAGAAATACATTGCAACACAAATGCGTGTCTGCAATGGGGGTCTTGATCTGCAAGAGTTCCCCCGAGCAGTTTCACACCTCATCCTCTTATACTCACTCAGAACAAACAGTCATAAATTCAAGACAATAGAAGCGTCACAGAGACTCTTGCCTGGTTATTTTGAGATGTTAATCATCTCTAGAGAGGGGGGAAACATCTGGCAAAGATTATATCAAAGTCAAAAACCAAATCAACATATAAAAATGAAATATCATCGTGAAATTAAGACCACTTTACCAATCACACAGAGACATTTAAAATGATACCAAACATGAATACAGTGCTATAACATACATCATATTAAAACCTTGAGCATTTTATCTGGAATGTGCTCTGATGAAGAAAAGGTCAAGAAGGGGCTTGAGGTGAAATGAGAGGGGGGGATCTTTCTCGCATTACCCCCTGGTAAGTTCTGTGTTTGTTGACAGTCCACACCTATGTTTGATGTTTGAATGGTCAATAGTAATTAAATAGAACAGTTGGACAGCTGTAATCCTGTAATCCTTATCTTCTTAGACTCGAGAGATTGTTTTTATTGCATCTCATGAAATTCCATATCAGCTCTCAGGATCTGACATAGAAAAGAGGTTAAAAGCCATCTTACAGTATACCGAGCTAATATAGGGAGGAGGTTTGACGGTAACAAAATTTGGTTACCCATGCCTAAAACACGTTTTACTATATTCATAACCACGTTTGTGTTTTACCGTCATGCATTTAAAAAAAAAAAAAAAAAAAACGCTAAATTTAGCAATCTATAATCCCTAATAATAACTCCTGTACAGCAGTCCTACAACATTCTGACACTCGATAACACTCGAATACCTTGTCAGAGCAGTCTAGTGGCTGAGAATGAGCTTTTACAGTGTCTGCTGTAATGTTAATGTTGTGTTTGGTGTGTTTACATGATGAATATGGCCACAGTGTAAATGTGCAGTACAGTTACGATCTTATTGCCACATTAGATCATTATGATAACATAATATATGCCTTCAGTGATTTCCTGAAGATAAACACCAAAAAATAAAGCATCTGGAATAACTACAGCAGTCGCGATCGTCAATCTCATATGAAGTAAGAGATATGTCCCATTTCTTAGGGGTAAATTTTGAAGCCCTTCCCCTTCACATTCTGTTTCAAGGGGATTGGGCCTAAATATATTTAATCAACGCTCTATTATAAGACTTGAGTTTCGCAAATAAATCCATCACAGAGCTCTGAAACGGTGAACGATGTCATGATGCGTGTGTTGTTACCTCACAGAGGAACATGAACATGCCCGTGTGCATCTTCAGCAGCTCCACCACACTGAGAGCTCGTCTCTGATTGGTCGGCAGGGGATTGAAGAGCAGCTCTCGGATCAGCAAGCCCCGTCTTTCCTGTGTCCACACCTCAATCTCCTCTGGACAATAGGCAAATGTGCAATCCTCGCCGTACTTACACGTCCGAGTGTCCAAAACCTCTACACACACATACACACAGGTCTGACAAAGGTCATGGAACTGAAGCGTCATATGTAATATAACATTTATACATCAAGCATTGATAGTGTGCGGGATTGTTTGGTACCCTTTTGCACATTTTGACATGTGCATTTTCCTATGCACCTATCGTTGCTTCAGGTCTGCTGAGTTTAATTGATTGTCATTTAATTTTCAAAAAGAGATGAAGGTTTTTGAAGCTTTTCTCCAAACATTCAACATTTTTTTTAACTAAAGAAACACTAGGGTCCATTTTGAAAGTGAATTGAGGTTTTTGTTAATAGATCAATAATTATGTTTACATGGACATCAGTAATTTACAGTGTCCAAACTCAATCCTGGAGGGCCGGTGTCCTGGAGTGTTTAGCTCTAACTTTAATCAAACACACCTGAACCAACTAATCAAGCTCTTACTAGATATACTAGAAACTTCCTAGCAGGTGTGTTGAAGCAAGTTGGAGCTAAACTCAGCTAGACAGCAAGAGTCTTAATCGTATTAAAATCGGAGTATTGGTGTCCATGTAAATGTCATGATTGACTGGACATTGGACAGCAGACGCACCTCTGCAGAGCATGAATGCGCCAAGGAAGTTGTTGCGTGGGCGGGGCCGGATCCGCCTCCAGGGTGAGTTAGCTCCA
The DNA here is from genome assembly GCA_903798195.1 of Danio kyathit. NCBI lineage: Eukaryota > Metazoa > Chordata > Actinopteri > Cypriniformes > Danionidae > Danio > Danio kyathit. The sequence continues at coordinate 5,276,478 of LR812521.1, forward strand.
CCCTTCCGTCGACACAGCAGGAGATCTTTATTACAGCTGTGAGAAACATCAGACCTGAACTCAAAGTCCAGCACTCCAGGACCTGAAGGAGACACACAAACAGAATGACTGAGACAGAAAGCATACAGGCGCATGAGTAGATCAAGTCAGAAAAAGATGGACGAACATACATAAAAAGATGAACAGAATCAATGATTCTCCAAGGTAATTGAAAGTAAATTTTAGAAATAAAGACTTATTTAAAACCATTTAGAGAGACATTGACAACAATACAGACTTTTCACGGATCGCTTTTTCGGGTCACGGTTCAGTATTTGATGTTTGGTGAAAAAGCATTGTTAAATAAAAAGAAAAGAAAAAAAAAACTCTACAAGCAGAATACAATTCAAAATGAATACAATATAGCAAGATAAAACTAAAATAAACAGAGCTTTACAGGTTTTTCATGCATCTAATAGTAGTTTTCAATTACAAAAACTGAAAAATATTCTGATCAGGGTGTCTTGTTCTGTTGTTGTTTATAAATCAGGTATGTGATCGGCCGAGGACATACAAGAAGTAGGATGAGACCCCAAGACGAAACAATATATATATTAGATAAATATCTTCTAATATATTCTTTAGATAAATATCTGATATTGGTCACACAATTTATGCTTATTTCTTTGTTTTATCGGTTTAAATGTTTAGCAGTTTAATAGTCACCTAAATAATGTTTAACAGGTTTATAATTGTACCTCTGTACAATTGTACCAATTGTAGCTATGTTTACATCCAAAAATGCGAATGAACTTTATGCGCAAAACTGGACTATAGCATAAAAGACGTGTGAATAAAGCTGCGTTTCCATCCAACGAGTCAAAGCTAACAAAATCGTCACTTCCTGATTAACTGGCGCCAAATATCAACAGTAAAAACTGAATTTGCTGCAGTAGGAGAAGCTGCGTCAATCTTTTCTTCATCTAATAAATGACTTGCACCTCGGAAGGCAATCCTGACAAGCAGTGAACACTTGAAGGTGTCAGACACGGAGGACAGATGCTCTTGATTCTGGATGTCATTAATAATATGATGACACTAATCCTTAAACGGTAAGGCCTTTTAGAATGACAAAAACAACATTTCAGATGGTTTATAATGTGCTCAGCCTGCTGGTTTGTCCATTTACACACATTTTTATCATCACATGATCTCTTATAACAAAATCACATGACCTTTTTTTAATGCGCACACTGGAATATGTGCGGTAAAAGTGTTTCCATCGTAGTTTATGCGCATCTTTTCTTATCGAATAAAAAGTTTATCCTACTCAGTTATGCGCATGTGTTTTATGCGCATTTTCAAAATCTATGCGCATCATGGCGTTTCCGTTAACCGTTTTTTTATGCGCATATCCAAAATGCGCATAAAAATAGGTGGATGGAAACAAAGCTAATGTCGGGACAAATCCACACTGCTGCTAGATGGCGCCACTAACTCAGTTAGTTCCTTTGTGTTCAAAGAATATATTTTTTTCTGTAATTCAGTGACTCTTTATTCCACGTGATAAATAAACTACTAGTCAGGCAACAATTTGAACGGTAAAAATATTAAGTCCAGTTGAATTGAGCAGCCCAATATGCTTTAACATTCGACCCTGAAAAATAAATCATGCATTGCTAAAAACAGTTTATCACTTTCACTTCGGCGTAGCCTCTGCTTTTAAATAGTTTTAATTAATTACAAAATATAGATATTTTAAACTGGTATTATCATCTAAACAATTTCAGGTATTACATTTCAGGTGCTACACTGTAGCACTGAATAAACAAAGACATCAGGACAGAAGACTTGCAGAGAATAATAGCAAAAGTGCTTCCTGCATCTTAATTTATAATGTACATAGAGCGCACGTGGTCGTGACATGCAAATGTGAGAGCGGAAAAAGTGCACAGCATTCAAAAGCTATTTCATAATCTTGCATATTGTCAGAGGCTTCCTCATACGCGCACTTTATAGGACAACACAAGATCATTATACCTGAATGATGTCCGGAATCAAGCAGTTAATGCTTCTTCTTGTACACGATCATGAACAATAAAGGCCGATTAATACTTCTGCGTCAAGCGCACGCGTATGCTACGGCGCAGCCCACGCGTGGACGCATAGCCCTTCGCCGTGGCCGTCGCCGTTGTTGACGTGCACCTCTCAAAAAATGTAACGTGTACGCGTAGCGCAAGCTCTTTGATTGGTCGGCTTGGTAGCGCTGACGAGTGTGGGCGGAGGTGAGAGCCGCGCGCCCGATGCAGCGAGTGTTTACTAGTGTGGAGTCCCATGAAGGAGCTCCGGATGAAGACTGTTGTTTTGTGTTTACCTTATGATTAAAGTTGTTGCACATCCGACGATTCCTGCCTCAAAATGAGCGAATTTGAGCCACTTGTACATTAAGGAAGTGTTCAGAAAAAACAACAAACCAGCAAAGAAACTCGACACAGAGAAACATAAACACCTACTGCCAGCTAGTGTTTCAGAAGTGTATTGCAGAGAAACAGAAACAGCGCGCAGAAGTATAAATGCACGGCTACGCGTGAGGCTTGCGCCGTGGGTCACGCCGATCACTTGACGCAGAAGTATAAACCAGGCTTAAAGGTGCAAACCATCAATCAGGTCTTCTGCTTTGATGACGCATACCACACTGAGACCCCGTCCCCCTCAAAAGACCCTGTTACGGTCCGTGAGGGTTTGTATTTTTGTCCTTTCTCCCTCTCTGTTATTCACTGTCTCCCCTCGCTCTCGCTCTCCTTCTCCTTGTCTGTCATTCGCTCTTTGTCTCGCCCTATCACCTTTTGTTCCGCTATTTTTTTTTCTCCCAGGTACCCGCTGATTGGATCCCGAGCCCGTCACTCCTCATTAGGGCGTTTCCTCGTGGACCAATCGGGCTTCGTTCCGTGGACTTTAAATTTGACCGCCATGCCTTGTTTGACTGAGTGCTGTATGTGTGTGTTGGTTTGTGTTGTGTCTGCTCGTTTATGATTCTGCTTTGTTCTGTTCCGTGTCTCTGAATTGTTATACATCCATGTGATTTGATTCAATCTGGTTAAAGAGTAGTGGTGGGCAAAGCGAGGCTTCGTGAAACAGTCGAAGCAAATGTGTCGAAGCTTCGAAACGTTTCGAAACCCCACTCTACGGTGACATCTAGTGGTCATTTTTTATGTATTGCACTGAAACCGCTTCAGCAAAGAACAGTTGAGCAAATTAAGGTATTAAACCCCCCTTTGCAGGAACGAATATTTAAGTGATGTAGTGGAGCGGTTTAGGTTCCTGACTTCCATGCGGGGCTAGTGGGTTCGAATACAGGCTAATGCAGCTGTTTTGAAATGCTTTTATATCAGTTTGAATTGCTCTGTTCTTGTGTCGTTTGTTTCAGCATTGGTCTGACATCCGAATAAACACTTTGTGAATAAATATGTCTTGTTTTGGTCATAAAACAGGGTTGTTGCTAGATCAGACACGGTTGTGGCCAGAAGTAACAAGAATTATTGATATTATTTATTAAATTTCCCATTTATTGTATTTTATGTGTGTATTTTATGTCTACCCAAAACTGAAACCCAGCCATTACAGTACTCTAAAAGTATTAATTATTGTTTTACAGTGTTACAAAATGATGCTAAATTCAGCAGCTGTATCCTATCTAGACTACACCATAAAACAGTAACATGATCAAAATACAGAAAATCATGATTTTGGAGTATTTGTTCAAGTCGGGATTCGAACCCAAAAGTCATTTGAAACACAGTGACAACGTGCTCACGTACTGTCCACTAGGCCACATGAGCCGTGATGTTCTTTGACCCTGTCAGTTAAATGGAGATTCGCCAGGTCTCGAAACGCTTCTGAACTGATCGATGCTTTGAATCGCTTTAGTCACGTGACCAGGTGTTTCGAAACACTTTAGTCACGTGACCTGGGTGTTTCGGCTCATGCTTCGGTGCAGTGTTTCGAAACACTTGCGCTTCGGGATCTCGACACTGTGTCGAAACGTCAGTTTCACGTCTGCCATCCCTATTAAAGAGTTTATCATTTCTTTTTGGGGAAAAAGAAATAGGTTACTAAGTCGCGCGACATACATTTTGCCCGTAGGTATTCATATTGTTCAGAAACACTAGGTAAGTGGGTGAGCGCCGCTTTTTGCATTTTGATTTATTATTTCAGGGAGTTTATGTTATTGGCGTCGCACACGCTGAAGATTTCGGTTTCTTTTTCACATTTTGATTTTCATTAGTAAGTTTAGAGGGGATCTTGTGTTCTAGTTTAGGTGGCTTCTGGTTTTGTTTAGTTCTTTGCTTTGGCGCCACTCTAGTTCCTTTTCCCCTAAAACTTTTGGATTGATTATATTATTTATGTTTGTTTTTGTTTATCTCTATGCATTGTACAAAGCTCACACATGTGCCTCTCTTTTGTTGGCTTCCTCTCTCTTTTTTCCTCATAGCGGAATAAACAAATTAATTGTTAAACGTGTGTCCTTGTGTACTTTCCCTCCATTCACTCTAGTAATCATCTAATATTCTAAATGTTGGGTTTATTCCCTCTAGACAACATATTAAATCGTAACAGACCCCCCGAAATCCGTATTTATATGAAAGAATCACATCCCTGATAAATGCCAGTTTTGATGATGTACAACGGGGACTTTCTCATGTCACACTCAGTGAATCCCAAAGTGTAGTGACCCAAGCTCATCAGTGCCCTTACTATTGCACTAATTCATGCACACAACCTACTGATGTGCCACCTCAGGAACTACGATACTGATTGATGGACAGCATTATTTTCCGAGTCGTAACTTTCATTCAGCTGTTCAGGTGAGGAACTTCTCAGATCTCGCTGAGGACAGATAGACAGACAGACAGAGAGAGAGAGAGACAGACAGACAGACAGACAGAGTCACCTGTGGAAGTGAAGCAGGCGCTGCAGGCTTGACTGAACTCATGTGTTGATTCCAGTGGGTTCTTGGACAGACTAGAGAGAGTCGAAGTCATGTGACCATTTCTCTGCAACACACACACACTTGGTCTCATTTTCTAATCAAATACAACAGCTCATTCATACAATCAGACGGTGAGAGAGAAGAAACTCACCGTTTGTGGAGAGTGATTCAGCTTGACTGACGGCAGAAAACTACGAGACACTTTCACATCTGACAGAGAAATAATGAGGATTAAACATTAGCACACCTTCACTTAAAGCAAAGACTACAGAATACACAAGACATGTTACTTGTCTAGCATTGAATCGGGACAAGTGTAACAGTCAATACGGCGAATTAAGCCCCGCCTACTTGTACAGGAGCCAATCAATGATCGATATAAACTGAGGATTCTCTGGAGGAGGGGCTCGGACCAGACATGAGTTTCTGCAGAGTGTGTGTGATTCTGACATTTAGAAATGAAACAAGGGACAGTTGTGGTTTAATCTTATGGTGACTCCTAATATGTAATGTAAATATAAGCTGGGCCAGCAATTTTGGAGAATTTGATGTTTCCTTATTTAAACAGAATGCCCAAGCGGCGTTTCAATGATGGCCGCAGATGGAAATGACTTGCCTTAGAGCAGGGGTGTCCAAACTCGGCCCTGGAGGGCCGGTGTCCTTCATATTTTAAATCCAACCCCAATTAAACACACCTGAACCGGCTAATCAAGCTCTTCCTAGGTATACTAGAAACTTCCAGGGATGTATGTTGAAGGAACTTGGAGCTAAACTATGCAGGACACCGGCGCTCGGGGACAGAGTTTAGACACCCCTGCATATAGGCAGTAAATGAAACTGAGTCTCAGTGAACACAGACCTGGCAGGCTGAAGTGAGAGAGCGAGTCCAGTCCTTCTCCTCCCAGCAGCACAGACCCAGAGCCAGCAGACGGACAGATGGAGTCCAGAGCGTCCAGATCAGCACTGCAGGAGTCCAGCTCAGGGGAAATGAAGGAGTCCAGAGCGTTTAACTCACTGCCAGCAGACGAGAAGAACGCAGGAGGAAGACCAGGAGATGAGGAGGAGAAACACACCAGACCGCCAGGAACAACACCAGTCTAAGAGGAGAATTCATGAATGAGTAGCTGCAGAGCACATCACTTGTATACAGTTTCATTATTAGTTAAGGCGGTTGCACGGTGGCTCAGTTGTTAACATGTTTGCCTCACAGCAAAAAGGTCGCTGGTTCGAGCCTCGGCTGGGTCAGTTGGCATTTCTGTGTGGAGTTTGCATGTTCTCCCCGTGTTGGCGTGGGTTTCCTCCGGGTGCTCCGGTTTCCCCCACAAGTCCAAAGACGTGTGCTATAGGTGAAGTGGGTAGACTAAATTGTCCGTAATGTATGTGTGTGAATGAGAGTGTATGGATGTTTTCCAGTGATGGGTTGCAGCTGAAAGGGCATCCGCTGCGTAAAACATATGCTGGATAAGTTGCCGGTTCATTCCGCTGTGGCAACCCCAGATTAATAAAGGAACTAAGCTAAAAAGAAAATGAATGAATGAATATTAGTTAAGGCCCATTCACACCAAGAATAATATCTACATTACAATACAATATTTAGCTATAAAGCACATTTAAAAACAACCAAAGTGCTGTACATAGGAGTACTAAAGACAGAGAAGAAAACAGAATATAAAAGAAAACATTTAATAAGTAAAAGCAATAAAACAGTGATCAAGGAGCATTAAAAGTGAGAGAAAAGAAGTACTGTGGGTCTTTAATGGCCCGTTTCCACTGAGTGGTACGGTACAGTACGGTTCAGTACGCTTTTATGGCGGTTTCCACTGTCAAATAGCGTACCGAACCGTACCACTTTTTTGTCACCCATTGCAAAGGGTACCAAAAGACAGTGCTAGACGTGCCCTGAACGATATTGGTTTACAGAGATACGTCATTCGCTCGCGCAACAAGCCAGAATGAAATGAACCGCCATGTTTTTAATACACAGCCGAGACATTACAGCGTAATAATATATACATATAATAATGAGCCATGGTCGACCCGAGCTCAAACAAACCTTGTCGTCATCTTGATGAACAGCCACAAAGCCAAGAACAACAAAATCTGCTGTGTCCTGTTGTTGTTTTACGAGCTCGTCTAAAAGTGCGAGCAGTTTCACTTTGTCCAGGGAGCTCGCGATCACGTCTATATTTGATATAATGAACTTAATGAGCTGATATTAATAACATGCTCGTGATCTGAAGCGCTCTAAAATCCGATCCTGTCAGAAAGGGACAAATGCGAGAGTGAAGCGCGAAAAAAAAAGGAGAAGCCGGAAAAAACAGCAGCAAATAATGTGTCTGCAACCAAAAACATAAACAAACTGCCCTGTTTAACTATTATCATCACCTTCTGGACTATTATGAACTGAAAATGACGGAGTTACTTTCTAACAGAGGCTACATGTGCTGGTGAAGATTACAGACACGGATGAGATGTTTGCTCTGACTGTGGGCTATATGTTGCGTGTTGTTTTAGAACCCAAATAAGGACTAAGGGGTTACTCACACTATGCTATCCGAACCGTGCCCAGGCCCGTTTCCCGGATCGTTTGAGAAGTGTGAGTGCTCTGAATCAGGCTCAGGCACGGTACACTTGGGTGGCCCTGGCCCGGTTGGAAGAGGTGGGCCAGAGCGCGGTTCACTTGGGCTCAGGTGCGGTACGCTTACAGTGTGAGTGCAAGCGTGCCTAAGCCCAAAACTGAAAGCGAGACGTGACTTTTAAGGGACTGTTTCATATGTGTTTATTAATCATTCTTACTGTTCAATGAACGCAAACTGTCGTAGATTATTAAAGACACAAACCCCTCACTGCACGACAGCTGCACCTTCAGCAAACTTCCTAATTCCTGCAGCACGAGGACTTTATGATTGTTTATGAGCGTCAAAAGTGGCTGATCTATTTGGCTAAATATTAGACTGCGTGTCACCGCATATCAAACGACTTAAACGATATAACTAAAGAAATATCCACTGTGCTGTGCGAGAGCGCTTACTGAGCAGCCTTAAAGCGCGCCCAGGCCCGAATGTAATGTAAGTGCGGGCCGTCGGGAGAGACGGGAAGGGGGACAAGCGTGCTTTGGCCCGATTCAAGGCAACTGTACATAGTGTGAGTACAGCCTTGATGTATGCTGCGTGTAGTTTTTCTGTAATTGGTAACATATCGGAGATTGTAAGGGTCTGTGTGTGTTCATATATGTTGCATTTATTTATTGATCTTATATAATTGCAGACGTTACAGTAGGCTATTTCACACCGTCATTGATCTGCAGTTATAATCAACTCATGTTCATAGAAAGGTTAATAATGAACATTTATACACAAGTATTTATATGTATAAAGCCTCTATTTTGTGAGAAGTGCTTCTCATATGATATGTGAATGACCTGTACAGCTTTACTGTAGACATTTTCTCGAGCAAAAATGACGTTGACTGAAACTTTCTGTCGTACACCACGCCCACCAAAATAGTACCATTGGTACCTTTTTAGCAGTGGAAACGCAAGCCTGATTAAGGTGACCCGTATCCACCTGTACCATACCGAACTGTACCACTCAGTGGAAACGAGCCATAAAACAGACATAGGACGTACTTGCACCCGACGGCCCAAATACACCAAAATAGAGGAGGAAAGTCTAAAGTGAATTGCCAGAGTGGACCAGCAGGACTGCAAACGCTCGATCACCTCTTTATTAAAGCGTGTTCTAGGCATGGTGAGTAAACTGACATCATAAAACAATCAAAGTGTTTCTCTTTTCATTGATTAGAACAACAGATATAGCTATACAGGGAGTGTAGAATTATTAGGCAAATGAGTATTTTGACCACATCATCCTCTTTATGCATGTTGTCTTACTCCAAGGTGTATAGGCTCAAAAGCCTACTACCAATTAAGCATATTAGGTGATGTGCATCTCTGTAATGAGAAGGGGTGTGGTCTAATGACATCAACACCCTATATCAGGTGTGCATAATTATTAGGCAACTTCCTTTCCTTTGGCAAAATGGGTCAAAAGAAGGACTTGACAGGCTCCGAAAAGTCAAAAATAGTGAGATATCTTGCAGAGGGATGCAGCACTCTTAAAATTGCCAAGCTTCTGAAGCGTGATCATTGAACAATCAAGTGTCAAAATAGTCAACAGGGTCGCAAGAAGCGTGTGGAAAAACCAAGGCGCAAAATAACTGCCCATGAACTGAGAAAAGTCAAGTGTGCAGCTGCCAAGATGCCACCAGTTTTGCCATATTTCAGAGCTGCAACATCACTGGAGTGCCCAAAAGCACAAGGTGTGCAATACTCAGAGACATGGCCAAGGTAAGAAAGGCTGAAAAACGACCACCACTGAACAAGACACACAAGCTGAAACGTCAAGACTGGGCCAAGAAATATCTTGATCTGATTTTTCTAAGGTTTTATGGACTGATGAAATGAGAGTGAGTCTTGATGGGCCCGTGGCTGGATCGGTAAAGGGCAGAGAGCTCCAGTCCGACTCAGACGCCAGCAAGGTGGAGGTGGAGTACTGGTTTGGGCTGGTATCATCAAAGATGAGCTTGTGGGGCCTTTTCGGGTTGAGGATGGAGTCAAGCTCAACTCCCAGTCCTACTGCCAGTTTCTGGAAGACACCTTCAAGCAGTGGTACAGGAAGAAGTCTGCATCCTTCAAGAAAAACATGATTTTCATGCAGGACAATGCTCCATCACACGCGTCCAAGTACTGCACAGTGTGGCTGGCAAGAAAGGGTAATAATGACATGGCCTCCTTGTTCACCTGCTCTGAAGCCCATAGAGAATCTGTGGTCCATCATCAAATGTGAGATTTACAAGGAGGGAAAACAGTACACCTCTCTGAACAGTGTCTGGGAGGCTGTGGTTGCTGCTGCACGCAATGTTGATGGTGAACAGATCAAAACACTGACAGAATCCATGGATGGCAGGCTTTTGAGTGTCCTTGCAAAGAAAGGTGGCTATATTGGTCACTGATTTGTTTTTGTTTTGTTTTTGAATGTCAGAAATGTATATTTGTGAATGTTGAGATGTTATATTGGTTTCACTGGTGAAAATAAATCATTGAAATGGGTATATATTTGTTTTTTGTTAAGTTGCCTAATAATTCTGCACAGTAATAGTCACCTGCACACACAGATATCATCCTAAAATAGCTCAAACTAAAAACAAACTAAAAACTACTTCCAAAAATATTCAGCTTTGATATTAATGAGTTTTTTGGGTTCATTGAGAACATGGTTGTTGTTCAATAATAAAATTAATACTCAAAAATACAACTTGTCTAATAATTCTGCACTCCTTGTATACACACAATTCTAACACACACAACAGTAAAAACTAAGATATGATGATATGAAGAAGATGACGAGTAATTATTATTGTGTTGTTAGATTTTGCTGTATTTGGCTTAACCGTTCTTGGGTGGCTCACCAATGTACTAGATGACTCTAATGCATAAAACTAGTAAGCTGATCAAAGTTCTTACAGGGAGAAGTCTTTATTAAAGACAATGAATAGTGCAGTTCCTCAGCAGTGATGTTAACTCTTTGGTCCTCAAGTAACTTAACCCAAAGTACTGTCTGTGAGACAGAACTTTAAACTAGCAACAAACAAAACCATTCTGTGTTTACTCAGCAGGACCCTCTTATCAGATGTTTCAGCTGTTGTTTTGCTTATACCTATTGAGATTGTGAAAGGTCATTTAGTTCAGACCTATAGTTCACAGGTCATCCCATCATACAGAGAATAGATCACATCAGAGTTCATTCAACGTGAAGGCAACTGAACTAAAATGCACATAGTCTTTCAGTGTTTTACAGTTAGTGAATTGTCTTGAGTGTGTTCACCTGTGTGTTGTCCTTCTCATTGGTCATGCAGTCCAGCAGCAGGTCCAGCTCGTCCCCCATCAGCTCCAAGTCCTCCAGCGGCTGAGGAACACCTCCAGACACACACAGAGCATCATGGGAGTTGCTCACAGACACCGGTGAAGCAGGAGACGTCCATTCACAATCATCTATCCGACAAAGAAAGCAAACAAAAAAGGTGAAAATAGACTTAATTATTTCATCATAGCGACACGGTGGCTCAGTGGTTAGCACTGTCGCCTCACAGCAAGAAGGTCGCTGGTTCGAGTCCCTAGTTGGCATTTCTGTGTGGAGTTTGCATTGTTTATAACACATGTGCTATAGGGGAATTGATTAACTAAATTAGCCATAGTGTATGAGTGAGAGAGTGTATGGGTGATTCCCAGTACTGGGTTGTGGCTGAAAGGGCATGCGCTGCTTAAAATATAAGCTGGAATAGTTGGCGGTTCATTCCGCTGTGGTATCCCCTGATAAATAAGGGACTAAGTCAAAGGAAAATGAATGAATAATTAATTATAATTGAAGCTGAGTGTGTGATTCAGGAGTGATAGAGACTGTCAAAAATTGCTATAGTGGGAATCTTAAAAGTCATATTTATAAATGTCTCTAAATACACACACAAGCATTATTTTTAGAGATTGATAGACATAATTTGGGCTATTGTGTTTCATTATGAAATCTTTGCTTTTAAAAAATACTTACAACTACACTAAGAAAAACTAGATTGGGACTTAATAATATCCTACCACAGTGTAATCATCAGTATTTGTCATATTTCAATTAACATGTAAAGCATTTCAATTCATCATGTTAGGTGGGACAGTACTTGCCTTCAACGCTGATAATAATTAGTAATGTTTCTTGCACATTAGATGCATGTAATGTGTATTTATATAGCGCATTTATTGTGTATGGCCATACACCCAAAGCGCTTCACAATCAAGAGGGGGGTCTCTTCACACCACCACCAGTGTGCAGCATCCACTGGAATGATGCGACGGCAGCCACAGGACAACAGCGCCAGTGTGCTCACCACACACCAGCTATTGTGATATAGTGATAGAGCCAATTCAGTGGATGGGGATGATTGGGAGGCCATGATGAGTAAGGGCTGATGGAGGGTATTCGCACCAGGGTTACACCTCTACTCTTTACCAGAAGTGCCATGGGATTATTAATGACCACAGAGAGTCAGGACTTCAGTTTAACATCTCATCCGAATGACAGATAAGACGGATTACGTTACATTTATGTTGCTTTTTATATTTTTGAGAAAAAAAGGAATTTTATTTTATTTTTCAGGATTCTTTGATAGACGACTTTTACAATAAACAGAACATTTTAAACAGCAGCATTTATATGAAATAAAACTCTCTGTAGCGTCTACTATTACTTTGGACAATTAAATGTGTCCTTGGTGAATAAAACTTTCTGAGGCCAAACTGTTCATGCATTACTCAGACTCCTATCAACACCGACCAACTGTGTGTGTGAGTGTATGAGTGTGTGTACGTGTTTTTGTGACATGTCAGGACACAAATCTGTATAATGACATAGGTATGACACAGGTATTACAAAAAGCAGGTGAAATATGAGGACATTGGTGACGTCCTCACTTCTGAAAAAGTTTATAAATCACACAGGATGAGTTTTTTCAGGCAGTAAAGCTGTACACTCTCCTGTGATGGTTGGGTTTAGGGGTAGGGTGGGGTGAGGGCAATATAATATACGCTTTGATCTGTATAAAATGAATGGAAGCCTATGTAATGTACCCACTTTTCACAAAAACAAACATGTGCGCGTGTGTGTGTGTGTGTGTGTGTGTGTGTGTGTGTGTGTGTGTGTGTGTGTGTGTGTGTGTGTGTTATCAGCTCATGCCGTCTCTGCAAATCAAGCCTATAGCCTTGGTGTTTCTGACATCATGATTGTCTGAACTACAAAACATCAGCTGATTCCTCATATTAATACAATATTGTGAATGTAATAAAGGTGTGTTTTAAATACCTGCAGAGTCAGGGGCTTTCTCCTGCTGAGTTGCTGGAGACATCTGTAAAACACAAAAGCAGAGAAATGTATTAATATTATATTTTTTGTATTATTATTATTGTATTGTTATATATATTTTCCAACATTCCTAAACTTCAGTCACTAAATAATGAAATCTTACAGAGGTGTATGATATTGGAAAAAATCAGACATTGTGATATTTTTTTTTCTCTGCGATATAAATTTTGATATGAAAACTTTCACTAGATGTCTTCAATAACTTTTGGAAAGTCATTAATTTAAATTGATTAGGATGATTCTGTAGGGGACTGTAGTGGCTATTTTCTTTAAAGAGGCTTACTCAATGGTCAAGAAGACAAAGTCTTACCCAAATCATCTTTTAAAGTTTTATTCTTTGCAAAGAAGGTCACATAATCATACAGCAACGCCGGTTTCTTCAGAGTGAGACCCTACAGGAAGAGTGTGTTCTCCTTATATCTAGTTTCTCCCCTCTAATGCCCTCAAGGTAACCAGTGACATACAGTGCATCCAGAAAGTATTGATAGTGCTTCACTTTTTCCACATGTTTTTATGTTACAGTCTTATTCCAAAATGGATTAAATTCATTGATTTCTTCAACATTCTACACACAATCCCCCATAATGACAATGTGAAAAAAGAGTTTTTGAAATTGTTGCAAATTTACTAAAAATAAAACACCTGTAAAATCACATGTACATCAGTATTGACAGCCGTGAAGCTCTAAATTGAGCTCAGGTTCATTCTGTTTCCACTGATCATTCTTGAGATGTTTCAGCAGCTTCATTGGAGTTCACCTGTGGTCAATTCAGCTGATTGGACATGATTTGAAAAGGCATACACCTGTCTATATAAGGTCCCAGGGTTGACAGTGCATGTCAAAGCACAAACCAAGCATGAAGACAAAGGAATTGTCTGTAAGCCTCCGAGACAGGATTGTCTCGAGGCACAAGGCTGGGGAAGAAACATTTCTGCTGCTCTGAAAGTTCCAATGAGCACAGTGGCCTCCATCATCTGTAAGTGGAAGATGTTTGAACCACCAGGACTCTTCCTAGAGCTGGCCGGCCATCTAAACTGAGTGATCGGGGGAGAAGGGCCTTAGTCAGGGAGTCAGGGAGATGATCAATAACCCGATGGTCACTCTGTCTGAGCTCCAACGTTCTTCTGTGGAGAGAGGAGAACTAACTCTAATGAGACTAAAATTGAACTCTTTGGGGTGATTGCCAGGCGTTACGTTTGGAGAAAACCAGGCAGCGCTCATCACCAGGCTAATAGCATCCCTACAGTGAAGCATGGTGGTGGCAGCATCATGCTGTGGGGATAATTTTCAGCAGCAGGAACTGGAAGACTAATCAGGATGGAGGGAAAGGTGAATGCAGCAATGTACAGAGACATCCTGAATGAAAACCTGCTTCAGAGTGCTCTTGACCTCAGACTGAGGCGACGGTTTATCTTCCAGCAGGACAATGACCCAAAGCACATCCCAAAATATCAATGGAGTGGCTTCACAACAACTCGGTGAATGTCCTTGAGTGGCCCAGCCAGAGCCCAGACCTAAATCCTATTGAACATCTCTGGCGAGATCTGAAAATGGCTGTACACAGTCGCTTCCCATCCAACCTGATAGAGCTCGAGAGGTACTGCAAAGAGGAATGGGCAAAAATTCCCAAAGACAGGTGTGCCAAGCTTGTGGCATCATATTCAGAAAGACTTAAGGCTGTAATCGCTGCCAAAGGCGCATCAACAAAGTATTGAGCAAAGGCTGTGAATACTGATGTACATGTGATTTATCAGATTTTTTATTTTTAATAAATTTGCAACAATTTAAAAAACTCTTTTTTCACATTGTCATTATGGGGGATTGTGTGTAGAATGTTGAGGAAATCAATGAATTTAATCCATTTTGGAATAAGGCTGTAACATAAAAACATGTGGAAAAAGTGAAGCGCTATCAACACTTTCCGGATGCACTGTACATAGAGAAAGAAATGAAGACTTTGTAATGTATATAAAAACATTTCCACCACAAGGAATAAGTCATGTATGGGGCTATATGTTATTTTATATAAATATATTCTTATATAATTTATTATAAACATATAACAAACAAACTAGTCATTCAAAATAAATAAATAAATAAATTAAATAAATAAAATCACAGTGGAGCAAAGACTAAAGTGAAAAAACAGTGCTTTATGGAACAGTATTCAGCTAGATAAATTAAATAATTCAAATGTAAAATTGAGAGAGATTGAGAGAGAAAGAGAGAGTTAGTCTGGTCACAGGCTTCTGCTGATTCAGCGCATAGAATGATAGATAAGGGGTGGAAAATTACAGAATGTGCTAGTTAAATGTTACTAAAGCGCTTTTGGGAGAAAAAAAAACATCTGCTGTTGTGTGTACTTGCATGTGCGTGTGCGTGTGTGTGTGTCCTGCCTGACTACTGGTGAGAGGACAGTTGCCATTGGAGGGGGAAAAAAGACGTGGCGATAAATACAGGCTGCTGAGATTTAGTCGCTGCTGTGGACTGCCCCGGCATAAGGCTCCCACAGTAAAGGGTTTAGTTTTCGCAGAGCAGAGCTCTGTATGCTTTATCCATTTGATTCATCAAATTAATTAAGCCTCTGACCAATAATTGAACTTGGGGGATGAGGGGATAGTCCAGCAGACTGAATGCTTTAAACACTATAAAAATGCTCAAACAATCACAGGCCCTAAAAACACATACAAATGACAAACTTTCACCCTATTGTGATTCAATTCTGCAGTGACTCCACAAATCTCATGTGTTCTGACCTGTGGTTCCTGGTAGGATAAACTATAATGCTAACTCAACATTGCATATCTTGCGATGTGACAATTGTGATAGACACATTGCAATACCGATGCTGAAACGATTGTGCAGCCCTAATATATTATTCATTGACATATTTAGCAGCTCATTATATTAAAGAAGAGAAGAGCAGTATGAGAGGTAGAGTGGGTCCACTGATTTGGCTGAAACCAAAACAAAAGCTTCTGTTACTTGCTTTGTCATATTATGGGATCATGTCCAGCACAGTATTTTGCACAGATTAAAATTTTACCTCTCAAATCGACTGGCAGATTTCCCTCAATGAGATTTTTAATAGCAGAAATACCCTTATTTTCAAAACCATCATGCTTTTATCTCTCAGGTACAAGTTGAGTGAAATTTTCTTTGATTGGTTATTAATAATCTGTTCAACAATTGATTAAGGAAACACATTTACTGCTGCCGCTTAAATGTTTTATGCATTAAATATTGATGAAAAATGTACACTAAATATTTGTTAGAATCTTGTATTAATTTAATATAGACCATTTTGAGGGATGTAAACAACAACAATGGTCCTAACCTATTTCCTGTTTTTCAATTTTAATTTCTATAGCTTCAGATAATCCAAAAACATCCACATATTGATAAATAATGTTTTGGCAGCTGTTTTAACATTAAGATATGATTTAATTGCCTCTTGTTACAGTTCTGAAATAGTTTGACAACAAGCAGGAAATGTTCATGGACCAGTGACATCGCCACATTGAAATGGTCAATACATTTAAAATAAATACATTTTATATACATGAATGTACACATCTTACTGTGTTTTTTCAGCTATGTGCAATGCTTTGGTAATATGTACCCAAGTATCTCATGCCAATAAAGTGACCTGAAAGTGTAAATCTGCTCGACTATAAAATGCACAAAGCTTTAGTTTTGTAAATTAAGTCTTGCCTCATCTGAAGGCGACGGTGCAGCGCATTCATCCTCAGATCCTGCTGCTTTATTACTCTCAAACACAACAGCACAACAAGTGATTAAAAGAACACACATCTAATATGATCGTCTAACAGCAAACACCAGGTTAAAAACGGTGAAGATCCTCTACCTGAGAACTGCTGGAGGCTTTTCTGTGTGTCAGGCCCAGGCTCTGTGCAATCTCCTGAGACAAATTACTGACCGACTGATCCTGAAACAGAAACCAAAACTAAATATAGAGACAGAACAGAGTTTATAGGCCCTGCAGCAGCACATGAGCATGATACACTCATTCCTATTCATGATGATAGTTTGTGACCATGTAATTCTGAATGCCTTTGAATGCTTTGGATTTATTTATTTACACTGCATTAATTGTCAATTTCCCCTAAATGTTTTATATAATTCTTAAAAATATCTCAAATTAAACACAGTCATGGCCAAAATTATTGTAACTATGAGCAAAAAATATCAAGTTTGCTTGGTTTTTGGTCATTTTTAGCTTTCATTAAAAAAAACTCACAAAAATGAACCGTTCATTGACATATAATGACTAAAAGGTTCTATGGTCAGATTGTCTTGCTGAAATGTCCACCCTGGTCTCATCTTCATCCTCCTGCTAATGTAGATGTTGGACTGAAGCAGCTGATATTCATTTACACTGAGGAAGGGCAGAGGGTTGCTGAAGAACTACTGAGAGATTTCAGCTGCTGTCTGGGCATTCAATGCCGAAATACACCTCCCTTTCTTCATGTGTTCAATACTTTTTTTCCTGCGTCATTTCATTTCATTATGCATAACTTCATTTGTGAACTAATTAGATTTGTTTTCTTTGCATATATGGATTTATTTGGTTATCAACATCCAGTGAAAATTTCAAGTCAACAGCACCTTTAGAAATATGTTTTCTTAGAAAAATGATGACGTGTTCAATACTCATTTTCCCCGCTGTATACTTTACATGTTGTATACTAAATTGCATGTTTTATATCTAATGTGTGGTTTATCTTACATGTATTCTATGTTATGTATAATTTCCCCTAAAAATACAGAGGTTACTAGAAACCTAGAACATGTCTGATGGAAATTCATTATTGACCCTGCAGGCACCCCTACCAGAGCACTCGTATTATCTCCTTGTTAAATAGAGAAGCTATTATTCATAAGACACAGAGACGTGCATAGAAATGTCATCGACGGGGTAACTATGGGTTAAAGAACAATTAAGGCACACAGTAGGAAAAGCCACTGGAGACATGGAAACTATGATGGATGACAAAGTTGTAGACAGCAGAACATGCCATGTAGACATCAGTGGGAGATGATGAATGACATGTCAACTATAAAGGAGGAGAAAAGTGTGCAGAAGACTGTGTGTAAAACTGACCAGACAGACCAACGATAGTTTTGCCTCTATTGTTGCATACTGCGTATAACAATCAATGCTTCAGCTTGAGAAATCCAGAAGACTTCTGGAAGATTTTCATGAGCTTAGAAAGTATTAGAGCAATTTTCCACAACAATATTGTTTCTCTATTAGTTGTCCATGATTAAACTGTTACAATGTCTTAGAAGTCTGTCTGAAATCAGGACTTTCACTAATTTTCCTTTCAGTGAAGGCTTTGTGGACAAAAGATAAAAAGCTAAACAATACAAATGTGTGACCCTGGACCACAAAACCAGTAATTGGTGTCAATTTGTGCTAGAATTGGGTTGTTAGAATATGAGGATATTTTATTGAGAAACAACTCATACAATAATCAAAATCTTTTGTACAATCACATGAAATATTTGCGTATAACTAATCAAAAACTAAGCTTTTATATATTTACAGTAGGACATTTACTAAATGTCTTCATGCAACATGATGTTTACTTCATAAGCAAATTATTTTTGACATACAACCAAAATCAATCATGTTGATCCATACAAGACATATTCAGCTAAAATAGTCCTCTGCAAAATAGGGCCTCGTTCACACTGAGCTCAGGATTGGGTTTAAAAAAAACACAGCAGCATGTGGCGAATATGAAGCGGTATTATGAACATGATCAGGGCTTAACATTAACATCTGCCAACCCGCCAAATGCAGGTAGACTTCAGCTTTAGCGGGTAAGACAGACACTCCCACTAGCCACTTTGGCTGGTTGAAAATAATTTTAAATTGTGGTTTTCTTAAAAGCAGGGTTCGACTATAAGGATGACCCAATATGCGTGCAAATGTGATCCTAGAATCGAGAAACAGCACTACTTAAACAGCACAAAAATAATTGTGTTCGCGGGAGCAATAGAAAGCAGGTGAATAACGAATAAGAGGATGATCAGTCGCGTTAACAGCTGATGTGATGCGATTTTGACAAAATGCCTTGATCACAGTAAAATGACAGTTAATACGTATGTATTACTTATACATACATATTAACTATGCATATATACTGTATGTAACTAAAACGCGCACAATATATTTTTTCAGCATCGATATTGCAATGTGATCATTCACAATAGTCACATGACAGGATTTGCAATGTTGAGTCTGGATTATAATGGATCATTTGCTTGTGTTTTTGAGGTCTGTGTCCGTATAAGGATTTGAAAGGCATTTAGGCATAAGACATTGCGCCACTAGTAACTTTAATAATGATTTATTTTATTGAATTTGCTTTATCATTCAATTAATGTACCTGAATACTGTCAGATTTGGAAAAATGATAAAACAATATTTATTAAAATTGTACTTTATTGTATTTATCTATGCTTTTAATTTGTTTATTATAGTTTTATGCAGGATCATCCCAATCAATCTAAAATGATCAATTGTTTTCAAAGAGAGATATTCAAGTCATCAGGTGAAATTGTATTCATATCGCAATATAATGAAAAAAAATATTGCAATGTTAGATTTTTTCCATATCGTGCAGCCCTAGTGTTATCGGCCCCCCTAAGACTGGTTTTGTGGTTCAGGTCACATTTATTCTCCCATCCTTCTTTGCTCGTATTGATTGTGAGCATGCTGGTAAACCCATGTAAAGATGCAGATCTCCTGTGATGTGTGTGTGTGTTTGTGTTGAGATGTTGACCTGTGGCGAGGCCTGAAGACATGCAGCGCTGCAGTCCAACGCCTCTCTCAGTCTCCCAGACTCCTTCAGACACACTGCTTTCCGGTATAAAGCTTTAGCGCTGTCCTTACAGATGACCAGCGCACGATCACAGTCCTGCACTGCACTCTCAAACTCACCCTGATGGACAGAGACAGAAATGCACATCAATAATGATAATAATAATATTATGAAGAAGAAAAAAAGTCCTTTATTGGTCCCACTTCACAATAACTTTACATTAGTTAATGAATTTACTAACAGGAAACTAATAATAAAGCTATTTTTAATCAACGTTCAACATTTACTAATGCATTATCAATTGTTAATGCACTGTGAATTAACATGAACTAACAATAAACGACTTCATTTCATTAGCTAACATTAACAAAGATTAATAAATACTGTAATGTATTGTCTGTTCATGTCAGCAAAACACATTAAGATTAACTAATGCAAACTTCATGTAAAGTCTGACCAATTTATTTAAATCATCAGCCTTACACAGTTTAGCAACTTATTAAAAGCTTAACAAAACAGAACATTATTAGTGCCGTTTGAACTCTGTTTTATTTTGAGCATTGCATTTTTAACTTTTTGAAATGACATTTTAATGGTCGTTTGCTAATAGTTGTTAGTTGTGTTGGCATCATTTACAGTTTTAACCCAAATAATGAGCAGTCTGTCAGATGAAGAAGAGCTGGAGTCAGAGGTTCGAATAAATCAATAAAGTTTACAGAAGATAGTTTGCATCAGCAGAAGTCAGCTTTAACACTCGCAATGAGTTCCTAGGCCGCTCTGCCTTACAATCACAAATCAATAACAATTATACTCTCACATAACGTCATTATCTGCGTCATACATAGAGGTGTTCTAACCTGGGGCGCGTTTCCCAAACAACGACGTAACTCGCGGCTGAACTATCATAGTGCGATGCATCGTTTGGCAAAAGAACGATGTATTAACGAGTGTTTCCCAAAACCCGTAGTTTCTCTGTCGCAGATCCATCGCTTGAACCACGTTAGTTATAACGTAAAACGCCCATAATGATGCTCTAAACGGTTTGGAGTAACTTATTTAGAGAAGAACCCCATCATTTCTTTGTGCAAATTATATTGTTTTACACAAACACGCATTTAAAATAAAATCCAATATTAGTTTTGGTAAAATCATGCACCTGTTTTCCATATTAATTGAAATATATGTAAACGGCACATATAGGGCCTGTGTTTGCTTTACTAATATTATTGAGAACATTACATATTCTATTCTAAAACATAAAATCACTTACAAAAGCTAACACTATTCTAATATCATATATAAATCATATAAATAAATAAATAATGAGGCGATTTATTATAAATATATTTTCTTTAATAATAATATTAATAATAATAATATTAATGATGATGATGATTATTATTATTATTTAGGATATTGTTTATTTATTTTTTAAAAATTACAATTTGACACATGCAAACCACAGCAGAAAGTTCTAACCAGCAGGCCCATGTCATATACAGCAGAGAAACTTAATAAATAACCCACTATAAAATAAAAGAATTAACGTATGCTATGTTTATTATTTTTACAAGCTTTGGAGACGTAACATAATTTCCGCTTTTAAATATACCTATAGCTTTCATTTTATACCTATAGCTATAGCTATACCTATAGCTTTTCACTTTTCTATAGTGTTCAAAATGATATCAATGTTTTCAAAGTGCACTGCGCAGGGAGCACAATTGTAGACATGAAGATCGCTAAAACTGAACTGTAAAAATACTTTGAAAGCAAATTACACCTAAGAGAAATGACTTTAATGCTGTTTTATTTTTAATAATTCTAACTTTAAGAGTTAGAATGTTTAAATGAATAGGGCATAGGGGGGATAAGTGGGAATAGAACACAGCAAGGAACTATGTTTCAGCTCCAGAGGTGTTGTTTTAAGTGCTCAAGTTTGCGACGCAGTTTGCGAATGTTCATTGGAACGATGGATTCGGGAAACACTAAATCAACGAACTATGTTTGTAACGACGAAACTTGCGACGTTAGTTGGCTAACAATGGTTTTGGGAAAACGCACCCCATATTAGTTAAAACACAGATAGACTTAGAAAATTTCTAGGTGGGTGCGTGCGTACAATTCTGAGCAATATCTTAAGCATAAACGTCAGACATCCACTAGACCAGTGGTTCTCAACTGGTTTGGCCATGGGACCCACATTTTTACATGGTCATCAAGCCGCGACCCAAACTTTTAGGAACTATAATATAATTTTAGGAATTATAATTAATTTGTATTTATTTGTTAACATACACAAATAGTGACAGATAAATCACAAGTCACCAATATTTACAAATAAACAATATTTTATTGCTGTCATTTAACAAAATGTATCAAATTATAGAAATATTACAAAGTAAGGGTAAGAAAAGGTTCAGTTACCATGAACTAAACTGAACTGTTAATAAAACATTAACACTGATCCTGTTGAACAGAACAAATCAGCAAATTACAGTAAAATTATTAAAACAATCATAACCATTTTACATCTAATATGACAGCAATTACAAACATCTGTTTCACTTAACAGTAATTTGGGAAGCTAATGAGACAACTGAGGATGTGCTTGACTCGTGATAAGAGTTTCAAAGTCTGGGGTGATGGTAGACCCAAAGATCGTGCTCTATGTCCAACCTGTTCCTTTGCTTTGACTTAAGCTGCACCAAGGAAGAGAAGCCACTTTCACACAAATACGTAGTGCTAAATGGTAGGATGAATTTGATCGCATGAATGGCAAGGGACGAATACTCAGAAAGCACTTTGCGGCACCAAAACTGGGAGAGGCTTTACTTTACTGAATTTCTTTTTCAGCGTCTTATCACATGACAGCTCCACAAGCTGATTCTCTTTGTTGCTTCGCAACGTGACGCTTTCCACGTCGATTCCAAAGGGATTGCTCATCCACGGATCATCATAATGTTTATCAGGAAAGTAGTCGGTACGGTTGTCGCACGCGCATTTCAAAATAAAAGTCCGGTATAAGCAAAATAATTTAAAAAATTAAATTTTTGTTGTTTTTTTGACCACACACTCCGCGACCCACTGAAAATGTTTCCGCGACCCACTTTTGGGTCGCGACCCACCAGTTGAGAAACACTGCACTAGACTGTTTAGAGCTGACTTCAGACCTGTGAAAAGGATCTACAATCAA
This sequence comes from Danio kyathit, assembly GCA_903798195.1. NCBI lineage: Eukaryota > Metazoa > Chordata > Actinopteri > Cypriniformes > Danionidae > Danio > Danio kyathit. The sequence continues at coordinate 5,299,465 of LR812521.1, forward strand.
ATAGAGCACACACACACACTTAAAAGTACAATCTGTTTCTGATCCAAGGCTGAGTGTACTCTCAGCCGTCTTTATCAAAACTGGTTAGAAACCGGTGTAATCTACATTCAGACAGTTAAATTCTCACTACACAAAGTCTACCTTGAATAAAAAGTAGAATAACTTCTAACAAATTAACCTTAAACATAGCAAAATCACTTCAGACATTTTAGATAGTAATAACTCATAGAAATAACAATAGAAACAATAGAAGCTGTTTCCAGTCCTCAGTCCTTCATTTCCACTCAAGGTCTCCGTGACCTCTGACCTAGTTTGGTGGCTCCTGAAAATAGTTACAAAGAGACAGGCAATGCACTGAACATTCTTACATAAAGCAGTGTGTTTAACTTATTCATTAGTTGAAATCATTTCAAAGTTAAAAACTCATTCAAATAATCATATTTAATAAAAATAATGAGAAATAGGATGATGAGAAAAGGGATAAAAGTTGATCCATGCTGAGATGAACTGGATGGTAGAAATCCGAATCCTTCAGTTGTCTTCACTTTGACCCAAAGAATCACTGCATGATATAATTGGCACTTTATATTGTCATGATATTAGTGCATTACTCCCTTTTTAAAGTTGATTTGTTTTTATTCTTATTTAATTGAGGTTTTGTTTCCTTCAAATCACACATTAGCCACTTTTATTGTTTTTACATTAAGCGTTTCTTGTTGGTCTAAACTAAAGGGTTAGTTCACTCAAAAATGTAAAGCTCCTCATCATTTACTCACACTTAAGTGGTTGCAAACATTCATGCATTTCTTTTGTACTGTTGAACACAGAACAAGATATTCTGAAGAATGCTGGAAACAAAACAGCCGTTGACGTCCTCAGTACTGTATCTTTTTTGTGTTCAACAAGAAAAAAAAAAAAAAAAACTCAAACGGGCCTTGAACAAGTGGAGGACAATTTTCATTTCTGGGTGAACTGACCCTTAAAGAGATTAGAATGTTATTTCTTTAACTAACATTAACAAAGATGAAAGGATAAATCCTGTGATACATTCTTTGTTCATGTTATTAAATACATGAAATAAAACTATGTGAAGTCTTACCAATTTATTTAAATCATCATTGTTCTAAATTCTGTGCATTGCATTTTAAGCTTTTTTCAATAATAATATTTTAATAATGGTTCAATAATAGAGGTTTAATTGTGTTCGCTATGACCCAAAGAATCACTGCATGATACAATTGGCACTTTATATTTAAAAAAAAAACCATAATAATAAGCACATTGTATTTGATTGTATATGCATCTAGTTTTATATACAACATTTCTCAGTGCATTACCCCCTTTTTTTAGATTTATTTTCAATTTTTCTTTATTATTTAATTGGGTTGACACAATCCTAACTTGTTTGGCTCTTTACGCCCTTTACAATCTTTACATGGATTTGAAATGAATTAAACAGGATGTGCTTTAACTGCAGACTGTCAGCTTTAATTTGAGGGTATTTACATCCAAATCAGGAGAACGCTGTAGGAATTACAACAGTTTGCATATGTGCCTCCCACTTGTTAAGGGACCAAGTAATAAGACAGAATAATAATCATAAATCAAACTTTTACTTTTTAATCCTTGCTTGCAAATCCTTGGCAGTCAATTACAGCCTGAAGTCTGGAACACATCGACACTGGGTTTTCTTTCCTGGTGGTGCTCTGCCAAGCCTCTACAGTCTTCAGCTCCTGCTTGGTCTTGGGGCATTTTCCCTTCAGTTTTGTTTTCAGCGATGTGAATGCAAGTGAAATGCATGCTCAATCGGATTCGGATCAGGCGATTGACTTGGCCATTGCATAACATTCCACTTCTTTCCCTTCAAAAACTCTTTGGTTGCTTTGCAGTACGCTTTGGGTCATTCTCCATCTGCACTCTGAAGCGCTGTCCAATGAGTTCTGAAGCATTTAGCTTAATATCAGCAGAAAATATTGTAATATTGACTGAAACACTTCAGAATTTACCCTGCTGCTTTTGTCAACAGTCACATTATCAATAAATACAAGAGAACCAGTTTCATTGACAGCCACACATGCCCACGCCATGACACTACCACCACCATGCTTCACTGCTTTGAAACATGAACAGTTCCTTTCCAGCTCAATATTCTTCTCATTGCCCCGGTACAAGTTGATCTTGATCTCATCTGTCCATGGGATGTTGTTCCAGCATGGTGAAGGCTTTTTCAGAACTCTAATCTGGCCTTCCTGTTTTTGAGGCTCACCAATGGTTTACATCCTGTGGTGAACCCTTAGTATTCATTCTGGTGTATTCTTTGTAGGAAAGAATGTTTTGGTCGTCCACCACAGTTGTTTCTATGGTCTTCCGGGTCTTTTGGTTTTGCTGATCTGACTGGTGCGCTCTCTCTTTTTAAGAATGCTCCACACAGTTGTTTTGGCCATGCCTGATGTTTCTGCAATCCCTCTGATGGGTTTGTTTTGTTTTCTCAGCCTAATAATGGCTTGCTTGACTGATAGTGACAGCTCTTTGGATCTCATCTTGAGAGTTGACAGTAACAGATTCCAAATGCAAACAGCACACTTGAAATGAACTCTGGAGCTTTTATCTGCTTAATGTAAATATGAATAATAAGGGAATAACACACACCTGGCCACTGAACAGCTTAGAAGCCAATTGTCCAATTACTTTTGGACCCTTTACAAGTGGGAGGCACGTATGCAAACTGTTGTAATTCCTACAGTTTTCACATGATTTAGATACCCTCTAATGAAAGCTGACAGTCTGCAGATAAAGTACATCGTTTTATTTCAAATTCATTGTGTTGGTGTACAGAGCCAAAAATGTTAGAATTGCGTCATATTTTGAGCAAATTCGTTCTTCCGGTTTGAAACTAATTTTTGAAGCTGCGTCACGGCCATGAGATACTTGGTGTAAATCCAGCCTGGAGAGTGGCTGTCTGTCTTTTCGAGAACATTGTGACGTCTCTGAGTGTGCGGCATTAATTCATGACAAAGACGTGCTTCAAACCAATCAGCGCGCTCTATTGTGTATGACGTGAAACTTCATTAATATGCATGATAGCTCCGGAGACTGTTTACCTGTTTACAGTGTTCAGACGGCAGGAAGACGCCACGTTGTGTTGCTAAAACAAGTGAAAGAACAAGAATTTGGAGACACGGGTCGTCGGTGTTGCATTTTATAGTGTGCTGCAACGAAGGTTTTGTTTTCATTTTCCCTCTATGAGAGAGCTGCTGGACTCACGTGTGGATTACAGTGCACGCGACAGAAATGCGTTTGTTAGGAACATTTTTACCCGAGAGCTTTTCGCATCTGAAAATGGTGAAATCCGGATTTGCCGCTCGTCTCCTTTTAATAAAAAGACACAGCTCCAGTTTGATTGTCTGTCTACAGATTTGGTAAGTGTGTGCAGTGCAGTGCCCTTTGTTTAACCCAGATTGCAAAGTTAGTTCGTATGGTCAGCAGTGCTCTTTCAGTTTTTAAAGACATACCATAGTCAAAATTATTTAGTTACTAAGTTTACAGTATGTTAATATCACTGCAATATTATAGTATTATAGACTGAAAGATCCTCTGTAAATGCTGCTCTCCGAGTGTAAACATGTTAACACAAACTATTCCCGTCGTGCAGGATTTTCGCCGCATTTTGTGACAGGATAGCCTATACACACACGGCTTTCTGACGCTACCTACCGAGTACATAAGCTACAGAGAAATGCAGAGGTTTTTTTTTCTCCCATTCGCCGTGCGGTATCAAATCAGCGTCTGTGTGTTTTTGCCTGTGAAACTCAGCGCGTGCCCAAATGGAAACTCCCTTCTTTGCAAATCCTACCCTCTTTCCCTCCCCCGACACCCCCAGAGCTGGACACGCCCAACTTTCCTGACTTTTTTCAAACTAGAGGTGTGAAAACACCCTGCTGAGACAGAGGGTTTCGTGGCCCTTTAAACAGTTCTAAACTTCATGCATTTCTTTCTTCTGTTGAACACACAAAAAAAAAGATTCTTGATCATCTATTGTGTTCAACAGAAGAAGGGTTTTGGGTGAACTGCCCCTCTATAAGAACAGATATCAAGGGTCAATAATCAAATCAACTAAATTCATCACACAATGATAAATAACTCCTCTTTACACTGTGCATTACTCTGTAAACATCATTTAACAGGTGTTGTTAAATTCACCATGTTTTGATGAACGACTCCACGGTTGATGTAGAGACTCTCCAGCAGGCCGGAGGGAATGCTCAGCTCCTCGACTTCAGCATAAAGAGCCACACTGATGGCCTCGCTGAAATGCTGGAGCGCCCGCAACCAGTCGCGCTCTGCAAACACAGCGTTGCCCTCCTCCAGGAGATCACACACCAGCTGGACCACAAACCCCTGATCACACACATGCACACACACGAGACATGAACAATCTGGAGAATACTTTAATATCTGTAATCATTTTTGATAACTCTTATTGGCTGATGGTCACTTGAAGGTGTTTAATTTTTGTCAGATAAACACACAGCTGAAGTAGTTGCGGCAGATTTTGAGCGCATTACAGCTCCATATCCCGCCGCTGAATGATTAGAGATATTTCACAGCTACAGCAGTCAAAAATCACATCAAAACTCAACAGAAGGCTTTGGAGGAGATGTGTGAGAAACTAGTGCTACATACAGGACATGTTTGAGGAGGACAAAAACCTGACAAAATGTCTCAAATAAATTCTAAGCCTTTGTTGGTTGTGAATACACGCCCTCTAGTGGCCAAGACCACATATTGTGCCTTTAAACAGTTCAAGACAATAGGACTAAATACAGTTAAGCTATTCTTTGGAAACAAAATGTGAATTTGTTTCTACTGAGGCAAGAGTTTATGTGCAAAACATTTTCAAACCTCATAGCCTTGAGGGTCCGGATATGGTAAAGAAGATCTGTAGACACATAAACAAAAATAATTGATTATAAACAGTCAAAAGGAGGGAATGATGCTTCTCAAAGGGTTTGTTTACTTTCAGAAAATCTATCCATACAAATACAAACTTGATTCAATTAACCAAGTGACGCATAAATTACAGCCAAAACACAATAGAGATTGACTGAATGAGTGACATCAACACTCAAAGATATATGAAAGAATAAAAAACATAATAAAAATACACAGTAGGGTAAAGCAGGTCTCTCTACAGTAAAATAGTGCAGTATTTATGGTCTCTGTCATACTTGATGAAGCTCAGCGCTCTCCGGATCTTCTCCTGCCGTTTCTGCCGCTCACCGCTCATGTTTGACCATCACACAGCTGAAAAACAAACACACACATCAGTAAAAGTTCATGTTTACCAGCTGTTCAGTCTAAAACACACACACACATGCCTTAAGTGCACTAGGTTCACCAAACATTAAGTACAATTACAAGTGTATACACCATAAAATATAATAACCCTAAATAAACAGCTTAAAACTGGCCAAGCAGGTTTTATAGGCGTTTTAGCCACTTAAAGGCTGGAATGACCAGCTAAAACCAGCTTAGCCAGGCTGAAAAATGCCTAAACACTTCTAAACCAGCCTGGTTGACCAGCTAAAATCTGCCATTTAACTTTTTTAGCAGTGAATGCATTCGAAAGGTGTCATTTTTACATGAAGGGGCAGTTTATCTATAAAGCAGCAGGGATGTAATGAACCACAAACTGGTTGAGATGTCAAACAAAAGGCGATACAGCTGGAGTAAGAGCTTATGTGAATGAATCTCTGAGGGGGACTGACTGTCCTTAGAAAAGTTTACCTGGTTTTTCTGAAACGTATTAAAGCATTAGCTCACCCTGGAAGGAAAATTGTGTCATTGCTTTACGCACATTTGATCATCTTCACAACGAAAATGAAGATATTTTAAATGAAATCCTCTCTGACCCTCCCAAGAAAAGGAGCCAAAAAGCAGTCAAAACATTTAGTGCACAGCAAAAAAATCAGTGTACATTTAACTCAATTTGAGTTTAACTTAACACTCCTTGGATGTACATATGACTCCCTCCATTTTGGAGTTAAAATAACACTTTCTAAAGTGTGAAATTTGTACATTACTCTCAGAGTTCATTTTAACACAGTAAGAGTTTATTCTTACATCGAACAGGAGTGTGTGTTACCCTTTAAAGTGTTAATATAATACCTTTTTTCCTATATTATCAATTGGTGTGTGTGACGGATAACAGTTATCAAATATGTTGAAAATAGTTTTAATTTATTAAATGTTCATTAATCTTTTCAGAAATAATTTCAATACATTCAACTCTTTGCATTTTAAAATGCAACAAGAAATGTTTCAAGTTTAAGTAAAACATACTGGTTTGATCACTGTTTGTCTCAAAGAATCGGTTCGAGTAAAAAAAACTGGACTTCCCATCACTAGTGGGAAATACACTGCATATTGGGTTAAAAGTTTAACATTGAAAAAAAAAAACTCTTAAATATACGCTCTTTCACACTCGTGGATTAAAATGTACTCCGGTTTTAACACTGAACAACACCAAAAAAAAAAAAAAAAAAAAAAAAAAAAAAAATCACACTGTATATTTAACACTGGAATTTTTGCTGTGTGTCTACAGTGGTTTAACTGTGACCATATGAAGCTCCAAGAACACTTTTGTGCACCAAAAAATGTCTGTAAAATGACTCTGCAAATTAATGTGTGCTTACAATGTATTGCCATTATGGCACAGTACTGTAGCAAACACACACTCTGATCTGATGTGGGAGAAACTGCCAAACAATTGCCTTTACAGTTTTGGGGGGAGGTTTGGGCACAAAAGTGTTCTTAGGGCTTTGTATGATTACAGATTGAACCACTGAAGACTCACTGAATGTTTTGACAATGTTATTTTTGGTATTTATCTGGACTTTGAGCATTTTGGGACACTTATGGAGGACGAGGGAGCTCGCTGATTAAATCTAAACCATCTTAAATTGAGTTCTGGAGATGAGTGAAAGTCTCAGGGTTTACACTATATGACAGTGAGAAATTAATGAAGAATTCTCATTTTTGAGTGCACACTAAATTCAGTAATGTCAGGAAATACATGCTTTATTTAAAAGGATATTTAACTCTTCAACAAAACTAAAAAATATTAAGACACAAATCTTTTAAAAACATATATATTCTGGAGGTTTTAAGTGGAGAGGTCAAACTGACCCCAGTTTGGAAAATGTAATATTAGATTTTAAGTTAATACGCTTATTTCACGCGACCGCCATTTTAGAACACGAAAGCGAGGCTGCGGTGGGAATTAAGCCGGAAGTATAGTATCAGCAGTGTAAACATTGCAACAATATGCTGTGTGCTATAAACCTCCAGCTGTTGCTGCGACTTCAAAATGCAGAAATGGTGTAAACATCACTTTAATATCATTCAGTTCAGTTTAATATAGGGCTGGACAATAATTCGATATCAATATATATCGTGATAGATTTTTTTTCAATAATGGTGATATGATTTTTAAACCTATTTCCGATATTTCGATAAAAATTTGCATATATATATATATATATTATTATTTATATAAGATCTTATACATGTATCACTTGTCACTGAATGACGTTCAGTGCTCAGCCGTCAGAAAGAGCGTGATCTGATGTCAGTTGCGTGATGACAAACAACACAGACGCGAGGCCAGCGCTCAGCACAGCAGTTGGTTAAGCTGCGCCGCAGAGTTTTAGCTACAAAATGAGTGCTCTGAATACAGATGCGAATGAACAAGCTTCCACAAGTAAGAATGCAGTATTATGCAGAGGAAATAGTTGATAAGAAAGGAAAGACTAATGCAGTGCTGTGGAAGTGGTTCGGCTTTTTAAGTTTCGATAAACTTAGTTTCGGTGCTCTGCAAAGTGTGCCAGAGAGTAGCTGACTAGCGGCGGCAACACATCAAATCTGTTCCACCATTTGCAGCAGTTCCACCCGATAAAACATACTGAGAGTCAGAAGATGAGGCAACATAAAAGTTTAAGCCAACCTGTGGCCTCACATCACCACCATCCACCTCCCCGACACTGAAACCAGCTGTGTCAGAAGGGAAGGCAATGAAGCAAACACAGATGGCTATGAGGCGCCGTGTAGGATTGAAATCAAACTTCGCTTATCAACACGTGCATATACACCTATAAATCACTCGCATATACACCTGTACTACTGAATGTTCAAAACATGTATGAAATTTGCGCATATACATATAAACTTAATGCATGCATACACACGCACATGCATATAAACTTGACAATCCTTGCATATACTCCCACATTAACACACGCACATACAAACTCGATCCTTGCATAAAAGTCCAAATTAACACTCACATATACAAACTCGCTGATGCTGGCATATAGCACTCGCGCAAACTTACAAAATAAAATTCACAAACATATTTATCAGGTATCAGGTTATTGCAAAGCTGATGAAATAGAAAGAATGTGATCAATAGAGCTATTAAATCTGTTAAATAATGAAAACGTGTTATTTTAAATATTAGTCTATATAAATACTATATAAAATATATAAGAGATATTTATGTTAAACCTTTCAATTTAATTAGGTAATTACTTACACAAATATAAATAGACAGATAAAACCCTTAAAGGATGTTCAAGATGAAAAGCAATTAGAATTATGAATATACTCAAACAACTCTTCTATTGCAAATATTATTGTAGCCTTTACTCTTTTTCATTTTTTATTATTAGAATAATTATTCTTTTTCTATGTTTTTTTACGATGTGGATGTCATAATTGTAAGATTTTGGTATTATTTTGATTGTTAAATATTCAGCATATACAAAAAAAAAAAAAACACTGATAATAGTTTCTGTTCATCACGCTGGTCAAGCTAACCCCCACAAACTGTCTATATATTATATATATAAATAAGCTGAGTCTGAGAGTTTTATTTATTTGATAGTTTATTTCACATTTCTTCTTTGTAAAGGCTAAATACAAATAAAAAGTGATCATTAATTTTTTTGTACTGTTTTTATTTAAAAAAAAGTTATGAGAGTCTGGAGGTATTATCGACTTTGCAAATTCACTTTGTCATCCATTGTGTGCGTTCTTGGCAGTTTTTCCTTTCTTTTAAATATTGTCCATATCGATATCGGAATTATATCGTGTCGACCAAAATTAAAAAATATATCTTGAAATAAATTTTTGCCATATCGTCCAGCCCTAGTTTAATATAAACAATTAAAAGCGTATTAGGCATCAAACAACATCATAATCTCTTTAAGAGTAACCCGCTTAAGTGCCCTCCTAGACTTCAGTCCAGGGCAGCAGGTAAACACTGTGGGGACGCTTCCCTGCTTCAGCCTATGTAACCCGGTGAGTGATAAAACAGTGCAGTCCTCTGTAGCACACCCTCTTGTTGTCTGTAACAGTGTTGTCCCGGTACTGAAGTTTTAAAAACATCCATTTCCCGCTAACATTTACGCGCCGCTGAGCGCGCTCATAAACAGCTGATTTGCCGTAGTATTCACCAGTGCTCAACAGAATGACTGTGAAGGTTATCAGCTCGCTGCTCTTCACAGATTGAAAACACACATAGACGGACATTGGAGTGTTTTAAAGCCGTGAAGATCAGCGGATTCATCAGCGGATCGCTCGTCTGTGTTTGCACTCAGTAAACAGCGGTGAGGCGAGCTGATGACCGTCACAGCCAATCAGAGGGATTTCTGTTGATCACGTGAACACAATGGCCAATCAGCGCTGTTTAAGAACTCCATGAACAGTGTCTTAAATGTTAACGAGAAATTGGCGTTTTTTTACATTTCAGTACGGAAATTTTGAATCGTGACAAGTCTAATATAGTGAAAGAATCAGTTCATTAACTTGAGTTTGATGAATGGCATCTAAAATGTGTGTTTGGGAAAGCAAACATTAGCTAAGTAGTGCCATTTCCCTTAACTTAGCTGAAAATGAGGTCAAATTTCCCTTTTTATTTTCACTATTCATTCAGAACGGACCTTCGGGTCTCTCGGAAGGCGCTGAAATCATAAATTTGTGTCACTTTCTCTTCGCTGATAAGACATACAGCCAGGTACACAACATTCCTGTGTGACTCAGGCGATACTTCCAGGTTTCTTCCCACCGCAGCCTCGATTTCGCTGTTAATAATGGCGGCCGCGTGAAATCAGTCTATAGGAGGGTTAAAAATTTATGCAAGTGTCCTCAGGTGTGCAATGGACTTAAATAAATCATTTGGCTAACCCTAACCCTATACTATGGTTCCCACGCCTTTTCATATGCTGTATTTGAGAGTTTGTCAGGTTTTTGTCAAACTCAAACTGCACCAGCGTGTAGCCCTAGTTTCTCACACATCTCATCCAAAGCCTTCTGTGGTGGTTTGATGTATGGAGCTATAATGCGCTCAAAACCTGCCGGAACTACTTTAGCTGTGTGTTAATCTGAAAATAACCAAACACCTTAGAGTGATCATCAGCCAATCAGAATCAAGTATTCACTCATACATGCATCAATCTAACAATTATCAGTATGAAGCCGTATGGAATTAATAGAATCTATTTAAATGCTTTTTAATTTATGACATGTGATTGTTCAAAAGCAGTCAATAGCCTTGACAGTGACACTTAAATTTATTTCTAAAAATATTAAAACACAAATATAACTCGACGTTTACCCACATAATACATTCATTTTGCATGAATAAACTGTCATCACATCAGTGGTCAATGTTTCCTGTGCTGTGTATTTTATAATGTGCTATTAATATTACTATATCAGTCTATATTTCACCTAGTTATGTGCCCTCTCTCTCTCTTACGCTCCAGATCAGTCATATGAGTTTAATTATATGCACTGAATCATGTGATGTTATTTATGTTGCTGAGAGGGTAAAAACACATACGAGAACAATGACAAAAGTGTTATTAATATTGAGGAAAAAAACATTTATGCCAGCGAAGATCAGAATAGGTGCTTGAAGAGCCATTGAGGGATGGTCAAACATGTACAAACAATTAAAAATAATTACTAAAAATAAATAAATAACGTATTATGAGGGTTTAAAAGCCTTTGCAAGTCACTTCACTACAGTTTTTACTTTTTTGTCTGTACTTACTGAAATAATGTATAAATAATATTTTTGCACTCTCAACTGTGTTTTCAGTGTTCATGGTAGTGTTTTTATTTATATATCATGATGTACAGGCGAAGTCAGAATTATTAGTCCTCCTGTTAAATTCTTTTACATTTTTTCTCCGATTTCTGTTTAACAGAAAGAAGACTTTGTTTAACACATTTCTACACATAATAGTTTTAATAACTCATCTCTAATAACTGTTTTATTTTATCTTTGTCATGATGACAGCACATAATATTTGACTAGATATTCTTCAAGACACTAGTATTCAGCTTAAAGTGACATTTAAAAGTTTAACTAGGTTAATTAGGGTAAAGTTAGGGTAATTAGGCAAGTTATTGCGTAACAGTGGTTTGTTCTGTAGACAATCCAAAACAAGTATAGCTTAAGAGGGCTAATCAGGGCTTAATTTGTGCCTCTGAAATTTGATCCGGCACCCAATTTTACCTCAACCACCCTCCTTGCCCGTCCGCTGTTCACTTTCACTTCTTCCGCGACTCCCCAACCCTCTTCACTTTCGTCCACGACACCTCTCCACCATCCAATGCCCTGCATTCCTCCCCTCGCCCACTGTTACGGGACCTTCCGGGATGTTGTAATGTGATTGTTGCAATGCAATAACAATAATGCTGAAAACTCATACATTATTCAGTTTAAAAAAAAAAAATGTTGGGTTCCACACCTTTGATTTGTGTTGGGACAACATGAAGAAATAACTTATTAGTTTTTACAAATTAAAGTGGATTGTGGATTAAAAAAGTCTTTAAAAAATAGTGGATTAAAGTGGTCTTAAAAAAATACTCAAGAATTGTGTTGTTTTAGCTCATTTTAAACACAGTGCATGTAGAAAGTATTGATAGCGCTTCACTTTTTCCACATGTTTTTATGTTACAGCCTTATTCCAAAATGGATTAAACTCATTTATTTCCTCAACATTCTACACACAATCCCCCATAATGACAATGTGGAAAAAGAGTTTTGAAATTGTTGCAAATTTCTTAAAAATAAAAAAGCTGAAAAATCACATGTACATCAGCCTTTGCTCAATACTTTGTTGATGCACCTTTGGCAGCGATTACAGCTTCAAGTCTTTCTGTATATGATGCCACAAGCTTGGCACACCTGTCTTTGGGAATTTCTGCCCATTCCTCTTTACAGTACCTCTCAAGCTCTATCAGGTTGGATGTGAAGCGACGATGTACAGCCATTTTCAGATCTCTCCAGAGATGTTCAATAGGATTTAGGTCTGGGCTCTGGCTGGGCCACTCAAGGACATTCACCGAGTTCTTGTGAAGCCACTCCAGTGATATTTTGGCCGTGTGCTTTAGGTCATTGTCCTGCTGGAAGATGAACAGTCACCCCAGTCTGAGGTCAAGAGCACTCTGAAGCAGGTTTTCAGTCATGATGTGAATCCTGACTAGTCTTCCACTTCCTGCTTTTGAAAAACATCCCCACAGCATGATGCTGCCACCACCATGCTTCACTGTAGGGATGGTATTAGCCTGGTGATGAGCGCTGCCTGGTTTTCTCTAAACGTAACGCCTGGCGTTCACTCCAAAGAGTTCAATTTTAGTCTCATCAGAGTTAGTTCTCCTCTCTCCACAGAAGAACGCTGGAGCTCAGACAGAGTGACCATCGGGTTATTGATCACCTCCTTGACTAAGGCCCTTCTCACCCGATCACTCAGCTTAGATGGCCGGCCAGCTCTAGGAAGAGTTCTGGTGGTTCAAACATCTTCCACTTACTGTGCTCATTGGAGCTTTCAGAGCAGCAGAAATGTTCCTGTAACCTTCCCCAGCCTTGTGCCTCGAGACAATCCTGGTCTCGGAGGTCTACATACAATTCCTTTGTCTTCATGGTTGGTTTGTGCTTTGACATGCACTGTCAGCCCTGGGCCCTTATATAGACAGGTGTATGCCTTTTTTAAATCATGTTCAATCAACTGAGTTTACCACAGCTGAACTCCAATGAAGCTGCTGAAACATCTCAAGAATGATCAGTGAAAACAGAATGGACCTGAGCTCAATTTAGAGCTTCACACCAAAGGCTGTGAATACTGATGTACAGGTGAGTTTACAGCTGTTTTATTTTTAATAACTTTGCAACCATTTAAAAACTCTGTTTCCACATTGTCATTATGGGGGATTGTGTGGAGAATGTTGAGGAAATAAATGAATTGAATCCATTTTGGAATAAGGCTGTAACATAAAAACGTGGAAAAAGTGAAGCGCTATCAATACTTTCCGGATGCACTGTAAGTCATTTGAACAAACAGCACTTTATTTTATGCGTGTTCAGTCCTTCACCAATAACGTGCCTACACATACTTTCCTCTCCACATTACTCCTGTTATCTCAAACTGCAGCTAGATTAATGGTGGCATTGACCCATGCAGCTTATCTTTCAAATAAATAAAGCATTTTCTGTAAATGTGCTCACTGTACGCACTCAGAGAGACCGTTAGCTATTGAGCAACATCTGACTCCCTTACTGCATATTTTGCTGTACCGTGGTTCTCCAATTCATGAGTAATAAAAATACAACACACTTGTTGGAAATTTAAAACAAAACTCAATCAGACACCAAATTACTCAATAAATGTTGTTTGAAGTATTTATAAAGTCACTGCTTTCCTTTAAACCACTATTTTTTAGCCATTTCTCAAAACAATACTAAATAAATGGCTAATTCTCAGTTAGTTTTTAATAAACTGAGATTTGGCCTTTTTTTGCCATTTTCTGAAATGGCTAAAATTTTGTGGTTCAAATGAAAGCAGTGAAGTATAAAGACTTCAAACAACATTTAATGAGTAATTTAGGGCCAAACTGAGTTAATTAAACAGTCTTTTAAAGTGTCAAAGAACTGTATTCATATATTTTCCTACAGGCTATAAATGATCGTTATACACAGAGTTTTCTGTACATCATGGTAAATTCTTCTGCAATATGAATAAAAAAAAATTCAAAATTAATATTAAAAATCATAAAATTTATAAAAATACACCATGCCTTTTGGATAATTGTTTTACTTTCTGAGAAATGGGTAAAAAAAAAAGTGGTTCAAAGGAAAGCCGTGAAGTATACAGATTTTAATTAACAATAATGAGTAATTTGGGGCCAAACCGTGATTCTTAGTCTTTTGAAATGACATTGAAGGATTTATTTAATTATTTTTGTCTGGGGATATAAATGATCAGGAAATACAGATTACTGAGTTTTCTGTAAATAATGGTAACGAAGTATTATAATTTTTGTTCTGAGCAAAAAAAAAAGAGACTATGTACTAGGGATGCACTGATACCGATACCAGAATCGGGTCGATACTTGGTGAAAATACTCGTACTCGTATCAAACGTGAAAGGCCGATACCACGCACCGATACCACTGAACAGTAATTCACTATGGATGTGATTGTTGTCCTACCTGACTTCAGTGTCTTAATGTATTAATTAGCCTAATGTATTATATATTAATAGCTTAGTCCTTATAAACACTCAGTTTATAAAATACAATATTAACGAATCTATAGGCTACTGAAGAATAAACCGAATCCTTGCATAATGATCACAACTAAACAAATAATAAATTGTAATGAATGGAACCTTATGTAAAAAATCTAAAGACTACAGGCTAAATAAAAGCGCCTCGTCAGAGTTTAAACATCACTGCGGTCACTGTGCGTGTGTCAGTTTACAGCTTCTGTAAAGATCAGACAGCCTATAAAGATCACACAATCTAAATAAACACCATGTAAATGTATAAATATTTCAATAAGTATCGTTAATGGAATATTTATAACGATATGATCTTGCTTTTGGTTATATCGATACCGGCCTTGAGCTGTCACATAGGGGTGTCAAAATTAATCGTTTCTTCGGTGCACCGCGATGCAGACGCGGACAATTCGGTACCGGTTCAGTAATAATCATAACCGGTTATTACGTACTGACGTCATTTATCTCACATGCGCTATGTCGCCGTAGCTTACTAGGGAGGCGAGCCGCGAGCGCGAATATTTACAACGCTCTAACTACGTCAAAACTTTGAAACTGTGCACAATTTCACTGCGTGTGTGTTTGCAGGACAGTGTTTCACTGACACTTACAGCAAAAGCCTTTATTTCACGGCGATTAAGAGAATGAAAGTAATCTCCATTTCTCTCTCTCACACTGTGGCCCATGAGTGCATCTGTGAAGAGCGCCAGCGTGTAAGAGCCAATCACAGCCCTTTCTGTTGAGCGCCTGACCAATCAAAGGGGTGTAAGAAAGAACTTGGTAGACAAGGCAGAAAGCGAGCGGGATATTTATATTTGTTTATTTGCTATAGACCATTTCAATGTGGTCATGTCATTGGCCCATGAACATTTCCTGCTTGACGTTAAACTATTTCCTAACTGTAACAAGAGGCAATTCAATCATAACTTGATTTTAAATCAGCCGTCATAACACTATTTATCAATATGTGAACCTTTTTGGATTCTCAGAAGCAATGGAGATTAAAAATGTAAAACAGGAAATACGTTAGGCCCATTGTTTTTGTTTACATCCTTCAAAATGGTCTATAAATGCTCGTGTTGTTTAAAGGTACAGTTTATATATCTGACTGTTTGTATTAAAGGAAAAAAAATTGTATTACAAATAGTATATAAATATATTTATACATTTTAATACAAGAATTACTGTGCTGTGAAGAAAATATAAAACTGTGTATGGAAAAAATCGTCAATGCACCGTGATGCACCGAGATATCGAATTGAACCGAATCGATGACATGATAATCGTAACCGAACCGAACCGTGAGACCAGTGTAGGTTCACACCTCTACTGTCACACGCTCTTTCTCTCTCTCACCAGCAGCAGTTGACACGCACTTGGCTTGGAACAGCCTCCTGTTAAAGATTTTTGTGTTCGTTCTAGCTACAAGCAAAAAAAAAAAAAAAAAAAAAACGTACAAATAAACTTAGTTGAAACCAAATCTATGAAGTATCAGTACTCGGTATTGGCGAGTACACAAATTAAAATACTCTAATCGATTTTTAAAAAAGTGGTATCGGTGCATCCCTACTATGTACATTACAAATTTAGGCATTGTTACATCAGCCACAATCAAAACTGCATATAAATACATGATTGAAAATTCACAATGCAACAACTTGAAACTTCTAAATTACTAAAATTAATAGGTAATAATTTACTAATAAATAATAATTTAAATAAATAATTTACTAAAAAAGGGCAGCATGGTGGCTCAGTGGTTATCACTGTGGCCTCACAGCACGAAGGTCGCTGGTTCGAGTCCCAGCTGGGTCAGTTGGCATTTCTGTGTGGAGTTTGCATGTTCTCCCCGTGTTGGCGTGAGTTTCCTCCGGGTGCTCTGGTTTCTCACACAGTCCAAAAACATGCGCTATAGGGGAATTGGATATACTAAAATTGGCCGTAGTGTATGGGTGTTTCCCAGTGCTGGGTTGCAGATGAAAGGGCATCTGCTGTGTAAAACATATGCTGGAATAGTTGACAGTTCATTCCACTGTGGCGACCCCTGATAAATAAGGAACTAAGCCGAAGAAAAAATGAATGAATTTACTAAAAAGAAAATCCTACATTTTAGTACAAAAAATTCAACTGGATCAGTTCTGTCATACTTTTAACTAAACACCAGTTTTTTTGTTCTCTGCAACTTGGCATTTAGGAAGCAAGGACTTAAAAGAAAAGCCTTTCTTTCTAAAAGGCACTACATTTAGTTTATTTATCTGCAACATTGTGTTGTTTAATTACAGTTTTACTTTTGCACAATAAATGTACGACATGCAACGTTTCTTTATTTCTTTAACAAAAAATAGCAGTTTGGCTTTCCTAAGGGTCTATGTAACCTGTTCTGAAATGGTTCTTTTATAATTTATATATCGCAATATATATCGTTATCGCAAGAGGCTGCAATGTATATCGCAATATGGATTTTAGGCCATATCGCCCATCCCTAACTGAAACTTTAGCAATGTACTAAAATTCAGTTTGGTCACTCCTTTCAGACTTTTAATAAGACGAGGCCAGCCCAGAATAAGTGTTGATTATGTCATTTTAAACATATACGAGTTTAAAACAATATAAAAACAGATTTTAAACACACACACACACAAATATAGAAACGGTCTATGATTCAATGACACAAAAACCAAGCTCACTACTCATCCAGCATTATTTCATTCATTCATTTATTTTATTTTTGGCTTAAGCCTGGTTTATACTTCTGCGTCAAGTGATCGCCGTAACCCACAGCGCAAGTCTCGCGCGTAGCCGTGCATTTATACTTCTGCGCGCTGTTTCTGTTTCTCTGCAATACACTTCAGAAACGCTAGCTGGCAGTAGGTGTTTATGTTCCTCTGTGTCGAGTTTCTTCACTGGTTTTTTTGTTTTTTCTGAACATTTCCTTAATGTACAAGTGGCTCAAATTCGCTCATTTTGAGGCGGGAACCGGCGGACGTGCAACAACTTTAATCATGAGGCAAACACAAACAACAGTCTCCATCCGGAGCTCCTTCATGGGACTCCACACTTGTAAACACTCGCTGCATCAGGCTCGCGCGGCTCTCACCTCCGCCCACACTAGTCAGCGCTACCAAGCCAAGCCGACCAATCACAGAGCTTACGCTACGCGTACGCGTTACATTTTTTGAGAGGTGCGCATCAACGACGCCGACGGCCACAGCGAGGGGCTATGCGTCTACGCTTAGGCTGCGCCGTAGCATACTCGTGCGCTTGACACAGAAGTATAAATCGGCCTTTAGTCCCTTTATTAATCTGGGGTCGCCACAGCAGAATGAACCGCCAACTATTCCAGCATATGTTTTACGCAGCGGATGCCCTTCCAGCTGCCACCCAACGCTGGGAAACACCCATACACACTCTTTCACACACATGCACTACGACCAATTTAGCTTAGACCATTTTGAGGGATGTAAACAATAACAATGGTCCCAATGTACTTCCTGTTTTACATTTTTAATTTCTGTAGTTTCCGAGAATCCGTAAAGAGCCACATATTGATAAATAATGTTATGATAGCTGTTTTAACATTAGGTTATGATTGAATTGCCTCTTGTAACAATTATGAAATGGTTTAATAACAAGCAGGAAACGTTCATGGGCCAACGACATGACCACATTGAAATGGTCCATAACACAAGTCTTTGGACGGAGCACCCAGAGGAAACCCACACCAACACAGGGAGAACATGCAAACTCCACACAGAAATGCCAACTAACCGAGCCCGGGCTTGAACCAGCAACAGTCTTGCTGTGAGGCGATCATGCTACCCACTGCGCCACCACGACACTCTCATAGAGCATTATTTTGTGTGTGTGTGTGTGTGTGTGTGGGGGGGGGGTCACTTTTAATGGACAGAACATTAGAGAGTATTGACAGGAAAGTGTGGGGAGCTAAGAAAGGGAAAGGATCGGCAGAGGATTTTGAGGCAGGAATCGAACCCAGGTCACCGTGAGCCAGTGCATGTGTCGATGCACCAACCGGTCAACGATCATTATTATTATTATTAATTTATCTCTATAATGCCGTCTTGTTGATAAAAAAAAAAAATCAGACATTTTAAATGGGTAAAAAACAAAAAGTGGTTTAAAGGAAAACAGTGGCATATAAAGATTTTAATTGACAATAATGAGTAATTTGGGGCTAAACCGTGACCCTTAATACATTTAAAGGGTTAATGTATTGCCTGGGGGTACACATGCTCAATAATCACTAATTTACATAGTAGTTTTCTGTAAATAATAGTAAAAATGTATGAGTCTTTCTTAGGTCTGGAAAACCCCTTAACCCTGTTACATCAGCCGCAACTAAAAACTGCACACATGGCTGAAAATTCACAATACAACTTATAAATGTTCTTTGACCCATTGACACAAAAACCCAGCTCACATATGAGTTTAAATCAATATGAAAACAGATTTTAACCACACACACACACACACACACACACACACACACACACACACACAAACAAATTTCCTTTGACCCAATGACACAAAAATCTATCTCACTACTCATAAAGCATTGTTTTCATCATTAATATTATCATCAATATTGGTTATTAATATTATGAATCATGCTCTCTATAATGCTGTCTTCAAAGATTGCTGAGCATAAATCTGAAACACGCCCAAACTATCTTGACTTCACTTCCTTCCAAACAGTTTCTGCAAAAACGAAACCGAAGCAGCTGGAAATAAATAAACACACGACAATCCAACAGTCCACAAACCCAGGGGGTGTTTCAGAGCAAACACTGAAATCAGACTAACGTTAACTCTAAAGTCAGGCTCAAATCATCGCGGTGAAGCCACAAAGTTTCCAGACAGGCTCAAACTCACCTGTAAATCCGCCTTTCCTCCTAGTTTCGCGGGTTTTCAGTTGCTGGTTCGGGTGTAAAGCATTAGGAGAAAGACTGACACTTTATTAAACGTTAAAACTCATGATATTTGTTAAATTAATGCGCCAGCGCTGCACCGCTCCGTTAATGTGAGCCCGACGAGTGTTTCCAGCTGATAACTGGTTTTCTTCCACATGGTGGGCGCGCGCCTGTTCCTGCAGGGGGCGCGCGCGGTGGAATCCATTCAACGGAATTCCAAAGGTTATTTTTCGCACCGCTGGGTTATATATATGATAATTTCTTGAGTTAATACTTTGGATACATGTTTAAAGCAAGCATAATATCATATAAGATACTGTTTGTTTCATGTAAAAATCCATAACAACACATAGACACACAATTGATTGGTTCATCCCTATCAGCGCTGAGAAAGGTAATATGAATCACGTGACAGTGACGACCCGGGTAACAAAGCGAATTACTCTATTTTTTTTCTTTATTTACATTTTTTATTATTTAATTATTTCAATTTATATAACAATTAATATAAATAAACAGAAAACGAGAACAGTAATCGACAAAAAGTTAAAACAAAAATAACGTTGTTTTACCCACTTTTATCTTTCATTTAACATATAAATGTAGTTACTCATTTCTATTTAAATTAAAACGAGTAAAATTAGTTTTTACACTGCTCATTTAAACCTGTGAATGTTAAAATTATTAAAGTCTTGCAATTATTTAATGAAATATTCAAATGTTTGTTACCAGCGGTCTGAGTCTGACTGATCTTTTGTGCATAATTTTATTGCATGATAATAATAATTATTAGCATGTAAAATTATTGTATAATAACATTGTTCTTGATGAAAATGATGAAACACACATTGGGTTGTTCTTTATTAACCTGTAACCATTGACTTCCATATTATTTGTTTTTTCTACACTGGAAGTCAGTAGTTGGAGGTTTTGAGTAGTCAATCCTTTTAAGTTTGCTTTCACAGCGTCCTTGGTTTTAGATTATTTCAGTCAGACTAGAGTAACCTTTCACACGTAATGTTACACTGCTTAATACTACATTACTAATGATTAAATCTGACAAAAACAATATTTAGAAACTATATAAAACATCAGCAAAACTATATTAAGCATCAATACAAAGACACGCTAAATAACGTGAACTATGTCAAACTCCAAATCCCATGATGCCCTGCGTGCCCGCTCTACTGCGTCATCAGCGCGAGCGGGAGGAAGGAATCGTAACAAATACATCTGCCTCCAGAAAGCACATCAAACACCACTTGTAAGTACAAATATACTATTTTTACGAGACGTTTGTTCCGGGTACCGGTGTATTGTAGCTGTAAACAGTTCGATTCACTTAAAATCTGCTTTATGTGTTGATCACGTGTGTGAATGAGCACGATCATAGAAATGTTATCTGTCATAAACATGAACAACAGCGCTTAAACCATAAACAAGTAAAGGATTTCTGTGAGATAAGTTCATGTATTCACTTTAATAATAAAATAATAAGGCTAGAAAGAAACCCCAGGTCAATACACTTCATTGGACATCTGCACATAGACATCACTCATCATATGCTATATAACAGCAGGTTAACTGTTTATATATCATAACTTTATCTGTTAATAGCTATTAGATGCTAGTTGATTAGTTAAGTTATTAGTAACTAATAAAGTTATGTTACCTTTGATTGTGATTGTATTGATGATTTTGATTGTAATGCAATAATGTGCACCTTTTGTAAAGCTGCTTTGAAATAGTAAAAGTGCTATGTAAATAAACTTGAACAAGCTGTCTATTTTTCATAAGCAAGCACTAATTTTATGTAAAATTATATTTATCCATAATTTTCCCCCTCATAAGTCCACTCTTTGGAATAATTGGGCTGTTATTATTAACAGAAAATCATTGTCTGAAAGTGACAGGTACAGTAAAGGCATTATATTTATTAATGATTTGTTAGATGATAATGGACTGCTGCTATCTCATAACGAATGTTTAAATAAATATAGAGTTAGAATCACAGTTAAAGGTTATACTAAAATTTGTGAGGCTATACCTATTGCTTTGTTTAGGTTTATTGAAAGTAATTATTTTGATCCCCCATGCACATGTATAACTTCTCTTCTGTCTTTAAAAATATCAAATGTTTATACTTTACATAGTAAATGTAACAACAAGCTTCAAACACGTTATCATGGGTGATTATAAGTGTCATAAGTAATTATAAGTAAGATGTAATTATAAGGAGTTTAATAAGGAGTTGTTGAATCCTTAGTAGAGTACAAAGCGTTTACATTTTATCTTAAATATCCTGTAGCACCGAAGGTTAAGGAAACTCATTACAGAAATTTATTTAGGATATATCATGTGAATGAGTTCATTCAAAACAGATTTAACTTTGATGTTTAGTGTAGCTTTTGTTCAAATCTTCCAGAAACACTCGATCACTTATTTTTTTTTCACATAGGAAGTATATGTTAACATTATATTGAAATATCTGATTATATTTTCCAAAACAACTAGCCACAGAGTTATGGGAGCAGAAAAAGATCAATCTGTAAACATTTTTTATGTATTAAATATGGAAAATAAACATGCGTTATTGTTTTCAACACATTTCTAATCATAATAGTTTTAATAACTCATTTCTAATAACTGATTTATTTTATCTTTGCCATGATGACAGTACATAATATTTTACTAGATATTCTTCAAGACACTTCTATACAGCTTAAAGTGACATTTAAAGGCTTAACTAGGTTAATTAGGTTAACTAGGCAGGTTAGGGTAATTAGGCAAGTTATTGTATAATCATGGTTTGTTCTGTAGACAATCGCAAAAACAAAATAGCTTAAAGGGGCTAATAATATTGACCTTAAAATGGCTTTAAAACAATTAAAAACTGCTTTTTTTTCTAGCCGAAATAAAACAAATAAGACTTTCTCCAGAAGAAAAAATATTATCAGACATACTGTGAACATTTCCTTGGTCTGTTAAACATCAAATATTTACAAAAAAAAAAAAAAAGAAAAGTCAATAATAATTGGGGGCTAATAATTCTGACTTCAACTGTATATAGAAATAACACAGGTAATTTTAGTTTATCCAATTGATGCTAAAATAAAGAGAAGAAAAAAAAACTACAGAAGCAAATAAATATTATTCCACTAGTCTGAAACCAGGTTATAAAAACTGAAAGTCTCAAAACTGAGAAAATTCTCTATTTATTGCCCTAATTCTAAAAATAAGGGTTACACTTTACAATAAGATTGCACTATAATGTTAGGTAATATATTTACTAACATGAACAAACAATAAACAATAAATTTATTACAGTATTTATTTATCTTTGTTCAAGTTAGATGTAAGACTGGAGTGATGATGCAGAAGAAAAACATTAAATAGACATAAAATTATATTTATTTTAGAATGATGCTAAAATATTCATTATCTTAAATTGCCAAAAGATTTCAGTGTTAAAAACAGTTGTGCTGCTTTGTTTTTCAATAGTGCATTTTTAAAAAGAAATGCACACTATTTCTATTCATCAACTAATCTAAAAAGTCAAATGTATTACAGTTTCCACAAAATACGAATCTTTTTTATTATTACTATTATTTAGCATCGTTTATTCTTAGTTCATGTTAGTACATACAACAACTAAAACTAACCAATGGAACCTTATTGTAAAGTGTGACTAAATGAAGCGTTTATTAATTCTAATATTACACTATTTCTGCCTTAAAATTCATGATTATCTCTCTTTAAATTAATTTAATTCATGTTAATTCTCATGTGTTTTTCCTGTGGTGTTTAGCTGGAGTCAGGATGGCGTCTGATGACGTGGCAAACCTGGCAGACTCGCTGGCCAAGACTCAAGTGAATGAAGGAGAGCTGAGCTATAAAGGACAGGGCCTTAAACTGGACAACGCTCAGTCTGGTGAGCTTAAACACACTGCTTTAAACACCCACTGATGATCTGATGCTCATGTTGGCTTAAACTCAGGATAACAGGATCAGCTTAGAGTTGATAAAAGTCAGGCTTTGATGGTACCACAAAACTTTCTCTGTTTACTCTGGATTTGATGCAGATGAATGCCAGACATCTTTTATTATTTATACAAACTTTTAATTTTGGATGTGATTAATCTTTTCCCAGCACTAAAAACAACTAAGCATTTAAAAACCTCTATGAAGCCAGATGAAAAGAGCTGTCCATGAAAGAGGAGAGCTAAAAGAAAGCACATTGCTCTATTAGTGCAAGTGAAGATAGCTTGAATAGATGATTTTTTTTTTTTTTTTGGAGCTGTTATTATTATTTGATTGTGATTCTTTTTGTATGCACTAGATGGTAATATTTGTTGTGCATTTAAAGAGCCTGATGTGGTGACAGATAGGAGGTCAAACAAACGTTTTGACCGTCTGTGATTGTGTGACCGGGTGAATGTGTCATCATATTCTAAACGTTGGACTGAGAACATATTGAGAAGAACTGTAAGATCTGTACTGTGTTACTAATTTATTTTGTTGAGTACTTCTTGTTTAAGCCAAATAATAAATGGGCTGGCAACAAGTAGGACAGAGTTTTTGTAGTTTTTTTTTTCCAAGCAAAGTAAACATTTATCAGAAACACGAGTCAAGGCAAGACCTTCAGCTTGTCCCTGAAGAGGATAATGTGTATTTAAAGACTCAAAATTCATGTGTGATCTTTATTTCAAAACCATCATCTTCTAATTAAAACAAATAAAACTTATTTATATTGCAGCTTTCAGTAATTTGGATGCAATTTAACAAAAAAACAACCTGAGAGCAACCAAAGAATAACCAAACCATTACCATAAAACAACCTGAGCGCAACCAGAGAATAACCAAACCATTACCATAAAACAATCTGAGCGCAACCAAAGAATAACCAAACCATAACCAGAGAATAACCTGAGCATAACCAGAGAATAACCAAACCATTACCAGAAAACAACCTGAGCGCAACCAAAGAATAACCAAACCATTACCAGAAAACAACCTGAGCGCAACCAGAGAATAACCAAACCATTACCAGAAAACAACCTGAGCGCAACCAAAGAATAACCAAACCATTACCATAAAACAACCTGAGCGCAACCAAAGAATAACCAAACCATTACCATAAAACAACCTGAGCGCAACCAGAGAATAACCAAACCATTACCAGAAAACAACCTGAGCGCAACCAAAGAATAACCAAACCATTACCAGAAAACAACCTGAGCGCAACCAGAGAATAACCAAACCATTACCATAAAACAACCTGAGCGCAACCAGAGAATAACCAAACCATTACCAGAAAACAACCTGAGCGCAACCAAAGAATAACCAAACCATTACCAGAAAACAATCTGAGCGCAACCAAAGAATAACCAAACCATAACCAGAAAACAACCTGAGCGCAACCAGAGAATAACCAAACCATTACCAGAAAACAACCTGAGCGCAACCAAAGAATAACCAAACCATTACCAGAAAACAATCTGAGCGCAACCAGAGAATAACCAAACCATAACCAGAAAACAATCTGAGCGCAACCAGAGAATAACCAAACCATTACCAGAAAACAATCTGAGCGCAACCAGAGAATAACCAAACCATTACCAGAAAACAATCTGAGCGCAACCAAAGAATAACCAAACCATAACCAGAAAACAATCTGAGCGCAACCAAAGAATAACCAAACCATTACCAGAAAACAATCTGAGCGCAACCAGAGAATAACCAAACCATTACCATAAAACAACCTGAGCGCAACCAGAGAATAACCAAACCATTACCAGAAAACAACCTGAGCGCAACCAAAGAATAACCAAACCATTACCAGAAAACAACCTGAGCGCAACCAAAGAATAACCAAACCATTACCAGAAAACAATCTGAGCGCAACCAAAGAATAACCAAACCATAACCAGAAAACAACCTGAGCGCAACCAGAGAATAACCAAACCATAACCAGAAAACAACCTGAGCGCAACCAAAGAATAACCAAACCATTACCAGAAAACAACCTGAGCGCAACCAGAGAATAACCAAACCATTACCAGAAAACAATCTGAGCGCAACCAAAGAATAACCAAACCATAACCAGAAAACAATCTGAGCGCAACCAAAGAATAACCAAACCATTACCAGAAAACAATCTGAGCGCAACCAGAGAATAACCAAACCATTACCATAAAACAACCTGAGCGCAACCAGAGAATAACCAAACCATTACCAGAAAACAACCTGAGCGCAACCAAAGAATAACCAAACCATTACCAGAAAACAACCTGAGCGCAACCAAAGAATAACCAAACCATTACCAGAAAACAATCTGAGCGCAACCAAAGAATAACCAAACCATAACCAGAAAACAACCTGAGCGCAACCAGAGAATAACCAAACCATAACCAGAAAACAACCTGAGCGCAACCAAAGAATAACCAAACCATTACCAGAAAACAACCTGAGCGCAACCAGAGAATAACCAAACCATTACCATAAAACAACCTGAGCGCAACCAGAGAATAACCAAACCATTACCAGAAAACAACCTGAGCGCAACCAAAGAATAACCAAACCATTACCAGAAAACAATCTGAGCGCAACCAAAGAATAACCAAACCATAACCAGAAAACAACCTGAGCGCAACCAGAGAATAACCAAACCATTACCAGAAAACAACCTGAGCGCAACCAAAGAATAACCAAACCATTACCAGAAAACAATCTGAGCGCAACCAGAGAATAACCAAACCATAACCAGAAAACAATCTGAGCGCAACCAGAGAATAACCAAACCATTACCAGAAAACAATCTGAGCGCAACCAGAGAATAACCAAACCATTACCATAAAACAACCTGAGCCCAACCAGAGAATAACCAAACCATTACCAGAAAACAATCTGAGCGCAACCAGAGAATAACCAAACCATTACCAGAAAACAATCTGAGCGCAACCAAAGAATAACCAAACCATAACCAGAAAACAATCTGAGCGCAACCAAAGAATAACCAAACCATTACCAGAAAACAATCTGAGCGCAACCAGAGAATAACCAAACCATTACCATAAAACAACCTGAGCGCAACCAGAGAATAACCAAACCATTACCAGAAAACAACCTGAGCGCAACCAAAGAATAACCAAACCATTACCAGAAAACAACCTGAGCGCAACCAAAGAATAACCAAACCATTACCAGAAAACAATCTGAGCGCAACCAAAGAATAACCAAACCATAACCAGAAAACAACCTGAGCGCAACCAGAGAATAACCAAACCATAACCAGAAAACAACCTGAGCGCAACCAAAGAATAACCAAACCATTACCAGAAAACAACCTGAGCGCAACCAGAGAATAACCAAACCATTACCAGAAAACAATCTGAGCGCAACCAAAGAATAACCAAACCATAACCAGAAAACAATCTGAGCGCAACCAAAGAATAACCAAACCATTACCAGAAAACAATCTGAGCGCAACCAGAGAATAACCAAACCATTACCATAAAACAACCTGAGCGCAACCAGAGAATAACCAAACCATTACCAGAAAACAACCTGAGCGCAACCAAAGAATAACCAAACCATTACCAGAAAACAACCTGAGCGCAACCAAAGAATAACCAAACCATTACCAGAAAAACAATCTGAGCGCAACCAAAGAATAACCAAACCATAACCAGAAAACAACCTGAGCGCAACCAGAGAATAACCAAACCATAACCAGAAAACAACCTGAGCGCAACCAAAGAATAACCAAACCATTACCAGAAAACAACCTGAGCGCAACCAAAGAATAACCAAACCATTACCAGAAAACAATCTGAGCGCAACCAAAGAATAACCAAACCATAACCAGAAAACAATCTGAGCGCAACCAGAGAATAACCAAACCATTACCAGAAAACAATCTGAGCGCAACCAGAGAATAACCAAACCATTACCAGAAAACAATCTGAGCGCAACCAAAGAATAACCAAACCATAACCAGAAAACAATCTGAGTGCAACCAAAGAATAACCAAACCATTACCATAAAACAACCTGAGCGCAACCAGAGAATAACCAAACCATTACCAGAAAACAACCTGAGCGCAACCAAAGAATAACCAAACCATTACCAGAAAACAATCTGAGCGCAACCAAAGAATAACCAAACCATAACCAGAAAACAATCTGAGCGCAACCAGAGAATAACCAAACCATTACCAGAAAACAACCTGAGCGCAACCAGAGAATAACCAAACCATTACCATAAAACAACCTGAGCGCAACCAAAGAATAACCAAACCATAACCAGAAAACAACCTGAGCGCAACCAAAGAATAACCAAACCATAACCAGAAAACAACCTGAGCGCAACCAGAGAATAACCAAACCATTACCATAAAACAACCTGAGCCCAACCAGAGAATAACCTGTGCATAACCAGAGAATAACCAAACCATAACCAGAAACAAACCTGAGCGCAACCAGAGAATAACCTGAGCATAACCAGAGAATAACCAAACCATAACCAGAAACAAACCTGAGCATAACCAGAGAATAACCAAACCATAACCAGAAAATAACCTAAGCATAACCTAAGCGCAACCAGAGAATAACCTGAGCATAACCAGAGAATAACCAAACCATAACCAGAAACAAACCTGAGCATAACCAGAAAATAACCAAACCATAACCAGAAAATAACCTAAGCGCAACCAGAGAATAACCTGAGCATAACCAGAGAATAACCAAACCATAACCAGAAACAAACCTGAGCGTAACCAGAGAATAACCAAACCATAACCAGAAACAAACCTGAGCGTAACCAGAGAATAACCAAACCATAACCAGAAACAAACCTGAGCATAACCAGAGAAAAATCAAACCATAACCAGAAAATAACCTGAGCGCAACCAGAGAATAACCAGAAAATAACCTGAGCATAACCAGAGAATAACCAAATTATAACCAGAACATAACCTGAGCAAAACTTGAATCATAATCTGAGCATAACCAAAAGATAACGTGAGCATAACGAGAACATAACCTAAGCATAACCAAACCACAATATGAACATAACAGAACATAGCCTGAGCATAACCAGACAATGACCTGTGCATAACCTGAATCATAACCAGAAACATAACAACTTCATAACTTGATCACAGTCTGAGAACAACCAGAAATATAACCAAACACATAACCTGTCTGGATATGTTTCTGAACATATCCAGAAATGTAACCTGAGCCGAATTATAACCTGGGCATAACCGGAACCATAGCCAGAACTATAGCCTGAACAACATAACCAGAAACTTAACCAAAGCATGTCCAGAAACATAAACCAAAACATAACCAGAAAATAACCTGAGCATAACCAGATAATAACCAAACCATAGCCAAAAAATAACCTGAGCATAACCAGACCATAATCTGAGCATAACCAGAACATAACAGGCGCATAACTAGAACATAACCTAAGCATAACCAAATCACAACTTGAACATAACATAACATAACCTGAGCATTAGCAGTCAATGGCCTGTGCATAACCTGAATCATAACCAGAAACATAACAACTTCATAACTTGATCACAGTCTGAGAACAACCAGAAATGTAACCTGAACATAACCAAAAACATAACCTGTCTGGATATGTTTCTGAACATATCCAGAAATGTAACCTGAGCCGAAACATAACCTGGGCATAACCGGA
Source organism: Danio kyathit (assembly GCA_903798195.1). Lineage (NCBI taxonomy): Eukaryota > Metazoa > Chordata > Actinopteri > Cypriniformes > Danionidae > Danio > Danio kyathit. The sequence goes on from LR812521.1 coordinate 5,328,734, forward strand.
ACCATAGCCAGAACTATAGCCTGAACAACATAACCAGAAACTTAACCAAAGCATGTCCAGAAACATAAACCAAAACATAACCAGATAATAACCAAACCATAACCAGAAAATAACCTAAGCATAACCAGATAATAACCAAACCATAACCAGAAAATAACCTGAGCATAACCAGAACATAATCTAAGCATAACTAGAACATAACGGGAGCATAACCAGAACATAACCAAGGCATAACCAAATCACAACTTGAACATAACATAACATAACCTGAGCATTACCAGTCATAAACTGAATCATAACCAGAAACATAACAACTTCATAACTTGATCACAGTCAGAGAACAACCAGAAATGTAACCTGAACATAACCAAAAACATAACCTGTCTGGATATGTTTCTGAACATATCAAGAAATGTTACCTGGGCATAACTGGAACCATAGCCAGAACCATAGCCTGAACAAAACAACCAGAAACGTAACCCGAGCATTTCCAGAAACATAAACCAAAACATAACCAGAAAATAACCTGCCTCAACTAGCCATGCAGCACAAGATGCCATGTCGACAACGAGTGATTAAAGCAGAGCTACAGTTTAGTTTGTATTAGTACAAACTAAACTGGAACTTACCTGGCTAATCCAGCTTCGTGGTACAGGCCCCAAGTGTCTTTATGCAAGAGCTGTGATGTGCTGTGTGCAGTGGAGCAGATGGTGAAAGAAATCACAGAGTTTGAGGGTCTGCAAGCGCTCCGGCTGGAGGGAAACACCATCGGGGTGGAGGCGGCACAGACCATCGCTAAAGCACTGGAGAACAAGAGCGACCTGCAGGTACTTACATCCACATCACATCTAAATCCAGGGTTACTTTATTTACCCATACCATACCCATAGGTAGACTAGGTTTACAGTGTTATCTCACAATATTTACATTTTATAGACACCCCGATTTCACCCAGAAATGAAGATTACCCCATTATTTACTCGCTCGCAACCCAGCGGGGTAGTTTTAAACTTTATCCTATCACTTTTATGCTGTATGTATCTAATGATGTTGGGTAGTTCCTTTTATTTTAAGCTTCCAAAAGCACATTAATCCTTCCTAAAACAAACTTACATGCCCTCTAGGAGTTTATGCATGCCTTGTAAAATGGATCCATGTGTGTTTGTTCAAAAAAATACTTCCGATTGTTAATTACGAATGCACTTTTTCTGAAAATGGTCCCACAATATTGGTCAGAAATATTGGTTAGATGCATTTCTGTCACCTATTAACTATTCACTGATGCTGCGTTCACACCAGACGCGGAAGAAGCGTCAAGCGCGAGTGATTTTCATGTTAAGTCAATGCAAACGCGCGAGTAGGCATCCTGCGGCGCGAATGGCGCGCCGTGGATGGCGCGATACACGCGAATGGCGCTGCGCGAATTGAGCGTTTGACGCGCTTAACGGGCAAATCACTCGAGTTCAAAAATCTGATCTTCTGCGGACATTTGCGCCACGTTAACCAATCAGGAGCTTGCTCTTGTAGGGGCATGATTGTAACGTAGTGAATGTTGTTGGTGTCCCGGGGGAAATCCTCGAGCCGACACCGACAACAGTTCATCAAACTAGGCTCGGCACAGTCAGAAGCACCGCTGAAAGCCTCCGTCATCCAGGTTAAGTTTCTGGAGGAGTTTATGAGCTCACAGAGCTGGGTGCACCTCTGAAAGTATCTAGTGGACTCAGACACTGCTCCAAACGTATCAACGCTGTTTTACAGCCTTCATAAAAGCACATAAACACAGTTATTTTATCAATAAAATCCATGTTAGCCATTTAGCAACGAAGCTACAGTCACCGGGCAGACAGAAGCCCCGCCCATGACACGAATCCGCGTCTGTTCTGAAGTGAATTTGACGCGCGAATGAAGCGGAGTTTGACGTGCGAATGAAGCGAGTAAACTTAAATGTTCATGCGTCTATTTACACGCAAATAGCGCAATTTATCCGCGCGTTCCGTGTCTGGTGTGAATGCAGCATGAGACCAATCAGTTAGAGGGGAGATATTATGCAAAAATCATGTTTATAAGGGGTTTAAACCCAGTTGTGTGTCAGCAGTGTGTGAATATCTCCAGCCTCTAATGGTAAACATGTATTAATTGTATTTGTTTATAATCAGACTTTGATTGACATTCTCTCTTTGTACGTGTCATCAGAGGGGGAAAGCCCCGCCCACTAGTGATGATCTCTCCTTCATTAGCATGAACGGCCTTGAGTGAGAAGCAGCTGTCTGCCATTAGAGTTTTGAATCTGCCACTATGCTGACACACAGGCAGCTGTAGCTCCGCCCTCTCTTGAAAAGAGCACAATCTCATTTGAATTTAAAGCGACAGTCCCCAAAACGCCACAATTAGGGTCAAAGCCTAAAAAGGTCAGTTTTAGAGAGGTATAAAACATTTTTGCGTGGTATTTTGAGCTGAAACTTCACACACATACATTTTACAATTATAGGTCACGGTTACGGCCCAAAACTGGCTTGAATAATAACATCAAGGTTTGAGCCGAACATATGAAAGGACACAGACGCTTGAATTAACAAATTGACGCCCCGTCAATAAATCTTTAATCTCATTAAATCAAAATTTCAAAAGAGACAACAGAAATATTAACAAATCATGAAGACAGCTAGGGCAGCTAAACAAAACAGTTCCCTGACTATAACTGTTCTTAATGGACAGATCTTACCTACAGCTCTCGTGAAAGGAATAAAAAACAGGTGAGTCTTCCAGGCCACTGCTATTCTTTGCTGAACTAAATAAATAACAAAACGTGACTATGAAAAATTATATTCAATACCTGCTGCGAAAAACAAAGTATCAAAATAAACAAACTAGTAAACACATTAAGAAAACTAGAGGATCAAAAAATTAACAAAAACATAACACTGAAGAGAGCGCCATGTGAATTGATCCTGGCATGCGCGGAACACCGTCATCCAGACAGCCTGAGCGTAAACCACCGAGAGTGAGCCGCCATTGACATCAGCCTTATATACTGGGAATCCCCAGTGATGTCACCGGCATCATCCAATCCGGACGAGTCGTTTGAAAACTCCACCTACACTCAAACAAGCGCAGAAAGCACACAACCATAGCAAAAACACAAACAAACAAATAAAATAAATAAACACAGACCCGCGTAACAGTCATCTTTATCCAAATTCACCCAAAACAGAAACCACATCTCATTAGTCTCTGTTGTTTTTCCTCTATCTGTTAGTGCTGCCACTGGAGCGACATGTTTACAGGCCGCCTGAGAGCTGAGATTCCTCCAGCGCTGGTAAGAACACAAAAGCACTTAATGATTTAACTTGTCCTGTTTTAAAAGCTGAGACTTTTGCGATCAGTTGTTATATAATGGTGTATGTAACGAAGATATTGGTGTTCCTGTAGGTTTCTCTGGGTGATGCCTTAATCTTAGCCGGAGCTCGACTGAAGGTTTTGGATCTGAGTGATAACGCTTTCGGTCCCGATGGAGTAAAAGGCATCGAGAAGCTGCTCAAGAGCGCCGCCTGCCACACACTGCAGGAACTGAGGCTCAACAACTGCGGCATGGGCATCGGAGGCGGGAAGGTGGGTGGAGCCTCACTAAGGCTGCACCATTTGGAGAGAAAAAAAAATCAAATTGCAATTGATCTGATTAAATTTGTGATTTAAAATGTGATTTACTAGCATTTCATAAAAGAGTCACAGGTTTGATGTCACAAAGTACGATACACTATGCTACTGTTTATTTAAAACCTCTTAAACATTGATTTTCCAATTTACAGTGCTCAGCATAATTGAGTACAGCCCATTTTGAAAATGAATATAGGAGTATATAAACAAAACAGATTTATTAAACAGATATATTTATTAAAATAATATTTTAGTCACCAAACATACAGTTGCAATCAGAATTATTATTTTTTTTTTTCCCCCAATTTCTGTTTAACGGAGAGAACATTTTTTCAACACATTTCTAAACATAATAGTTTTAATAACTCATCTCTAATAACTGATTTATTTTATCTTTCTCATGATGACAGTAAATAATATTTTACTAGATATTTTTCAAGACACTTCTATACAGCTTAAAGTGACATTTAAAGGCTTAACTAGGTTAATTAGGTTAACTAGGCAGGTTAGGGTAATTAGGCAAGCTATTGTATAATGATGGTTTGTTCTGTAGACTATTGAAAAAATATATAGCTTAAAGGGGCTAATAATTTTGACCTTAAAATGGGTTTTAAAAAATTAAAAACTGCTTTTATTCTAGCCAAAATAAAACAAATAAGACTTTCTCCAGAAGAAAAAATATTATCAGACATACTGTGAAAATTTCCTTGTTCTTGAAAATTCAAAGGGGGTTCAATAATTCTGATTGCAACTGTATTTAGAAATTGAAAGATAATACAATTAAATTCAAGCAAAATATTGCTAAAAAATTACAACCTACAAAATTTCAATTTCTTATGATGTTCTCTTCTTAAATTTGTATTTAATATTTTTCTATAACATAAATGTGGGTGTACTAGTTACTGGACCGTTATCGTAAGTTATCTTGTTAAATAAGCTCCAGATTTGGCTTCAGTACTGACTAATCTAACGTATATGCACAAATATAATATAGTATAGCTTCCTAATTTTATTTATTTATTTATTGCCATAACAGCAACTTATGGCTATTCCATGGCAAGATGAATATACATAAAAAAATATTACATGATAAAAACAAATTTGTATTACAATAAAAATTTACTTAGATAAATATATAAAATATAATTAAATAAAATTCACACAAAAATATATTCAAAGTTAAATATGATTTTTCAGTTCAATTTTTGATAAATAATTTAAGACTCTTCCTGGTGGTACTGTTTTAAAAATGTCCATCAAAGTACTCTTTATAAAAATTGTGTCTAATTGTATTCAAACTTTCACATTCCAACAAAACATTTTTAATAGTAAGAGCAGCCTGGCAGTAATTACATTTAGGTGGGTCTTCGTTATTGAGTAAATACAAATGAGTCAATCTAGAATGTCCAATTCGACATCTAGTATAGACAGTTCATGCCTGGTCTCAAAATTATAATTTGCTATTTGTCTTTCATTTATTTTCGGGT
>LR812521.1:5336374-5623874 GCA_903798195.1 Danio kyathit
GCGTTAAATATTTTAAAGTAAATCGTGTGCGTTAACGCGCTAATTTTGATATATATATATATATATATATATATATATATATATATATATATATATATATATATATATATATATATATATATATATATATATACATATATATATATACATATACACACACACAGACACACACACACACAATTTTGATTGAAATTTAAATTACTTCAACTTGTCATACCAAAACAATTCTGTTTTATTACTGAAAACACTTGTTGAGGTATAATTAATTAAAGTAATTTACATTTCCTCCGGGTGCTCCGGTTTCCCCCACAGTCCAAAGACATGCGGTACAGGTGAATTGGGTAGACTAAATTGTCCGTAGTGTATGAGTGTGTGGATGTTTCCCAGGGAAGGATTGCGGCTGGAAGGGCATCCGCTGCATAAAAATGTGCTGGATAAGTTGGCGGTTCATTCCGCTGTGGCGACCCCGGATTAATAAAGGGACTAAGCCGACAAGAAAATGAATGAATGAATTTACATTTCCACTTGTTACAGTGTAGAAACGGTGTGTATTTTAGCTTATAGTCAAATGTTCGTGTAGTTTGTGAAACGTTTGCATCAACATGCATGTCGTTTTCCCAAGAAATCTGCCTACTAATTCTTGAGTTTTTATTTTTCGAAACCGAAGTGTTGGGCTCTTTTTTTTCACCTTGTGATCAGATCTTTTTTTTAGGATGGATTGAATGAATTATGGGAGTAACCGCTGACTATAAACAATTATTGAAGTATTAAAAAAAAAACTTGGGTAAAATCAGTTTTTCACTATGGATATGAATTATTAGTAGTGCAACCTCATTAAACTAAAATTATTTGCTTCAGTCATTTTAAAAACAAGTTTCCAGAGCCAGAATTGCAGTCATTTAAAATACATTAGGCATGTGCACAAGAAAAAACATTTTCCATGATTTTCTGCACCACACACCAGCTGATTGGTGGAGAGGAGACAGTGTGATGAAGCCAATTATGATATGGGGATGGTTAGGAGGCCATGATAGACAGAGGCCAGTGGGCAAATTTGGACTTAAAAGAACTTTTTAACGACCATAGCGAGTCAGGACCTCAGTTTAACGTCTTATCCAAAAGAGAGCGCTCACTGAGCAGTATAGAGTCCCCATCAACATACTGGGGGCATTAGGACAACAGGTTGAGCACCCCCTGCTGGTCTCACTAACACCACTTCCGGCAGCAACCTAGCTTTGCCATGTGGTCTCCCATCCAGATACTGACCAGGCGCAGCCCTGCTTAGCTTCAGTGGGCGACCATGTGAGAGATTCAGAGAGCTAGCTGCTTTCACTTTTAAGACCCATTTTCAAACTGTATTCTTCATGCAGATTTAAATCGTCTCTCTCTATAGACGCTGAAAATATATAGTTTTTGTCCGAAATGTTGAGTTGTACAGAGCTAAAGGTGGATTCTGGACTGTAGTTACTCTGGAATTGTGTGTAATGTTGGTCACCTGCTCTGCAGATCCTGGCGGCGGCTCTGAGCGAGTGTCATCAGCAGTCCAGTGCTCTCGGCGCCCCCTTCAGGCTGAAAGTGTTCATCGCCGGCAGGAACAGACTGGAGAACGATGGAGCCACGGCACTCGCACAGGCCTTTCAGGTGCTCAACCCTACCAGAAAACACAACAACACATTACACATCTTCTCCTGATCCTCTTGTCCTTCATTCATTCAGTCATCATGTTTATCTTCTACATTAAAGGGGACACAGTGTGGGAATATAACCAGCGTCAATAGTAAAAATGAATTAGTTTTCCCTTTGTACGTGTCATCAGAGGGGAAAAGTCCCGCCCACTAGTCCCCATCTCTCCCTCATTAGCATAAACAGCAGCCCTGAGTGAGAAGCAGCCGTCTGTCCATTAGCCATTAGAGTGTTTGAGCTGCTGAAGATAATGTCAGCATAGACTAAGAGGATTATAGATGTGGAGTTTTAGATGAAGCACAAATGAACAGTGACAGGAGTCTCCATAGACTGACAGAAGCATGAAGCACACACTGATGTTCACTTTTACACACTGATAACATAAGTCCTGTATTGAATCTGCCACTATGCTGACACATAGGCATTTGTAGCTCCGCCCTCTTTCAAAAAGAGCACAATCTCATTTGCATTTAAAGCGACAGTCACCGAAACAGCACTATTAGGATCAAAGCCTGAAAGGGGCAGTTTCAGAGAGTTAGACAACATTATCTGTGTGGTATTTTAAGCTGAACTTCACACACACACACACACACACACACTAGGGACATCAGACATGCATTTTACATCTTATAAAAAGAGGTCTTCTTTAATGCACTGGTGTTGTTTCTCTCCTCAGCTGATGGGCAGTCTGGAGGAGGTGCACATGCCCCAGAACGGCATTAATTACCCAGGAGTCTCTGCTTTAGCCACCGCCATGCAGCATAACCCTCAGCTCAGAGTCCTGAACCTCAACGACAACACCTTCACTAAAAAAGGAGCGACAGCCATGGCGCAGGTACACTCAGGACACGGGGAAAATCCTGTTCTCATGAAGGCTGTACACATTTACAGTACAATCTGTTCGATTTTAGACCCGTCCCCATATAAAACCTTTTTTACACCACAAAACAAACTACTAGCGCACACACACTGACACACACACAATAATAATCTGCTGCTTTAGGGCTACATAAGTATTCACAGCCTTTGCTCAATACTTTGTTGATGCACCTTTGGCAGCGATTACAGCCTCAAGTCTTTCTGAATATGATGCCACAAGCTCGGCACACCTGTCTTTGGGAATTTTTGCCCATTCCTCTTTGCAGTACCTCTCAAGCTCTATCAGGTTGGATGGGAAGCGATGATGTACAGCCATTTTCTGATCCCTCCAGAGATGTTCAATAGGATTTAGGTCTGGGCTCTGGCTGGGCCACTCAAGGACATTCACCGAGTTCTTGTGAAGCCACTCCATTGATATTTTGGCGGTGTGCTTTGGGTCATTGTCCTGCTGGAAGATGAACCGTGGCCCCAGTCTGAGGTCAAGAGCACTCTGAAGCAGGTTTTCATTCAGGATGTCTCTGTACATTGCTGCATTCATCTTTCCCTCTATCCTGACTAGTCTTCCAGTTCCTGCTGCTGAAAAACATCCCCACAGCATGATGCTGCCACCACCATGCTTCACTGTAGGGATGGTATTAGCCTGGTGATGAGCTGTGCCTGGTTTTCCCCAAACGTAACGCCTGGCATTCACTCCAAAGAGTTAAATTTTAGTCTCATCAGACCAGAGAGTTTAGTTTCTTATGGTCTGAGAGTCCGTCAGATGCCTTTTGGTAAACTCCAGGCATGTAGTGGCTTCAGTCTGGCCACTCTACCATACAGGCCTGATTGGTGGATTGCTGCACAGATGGTTGTCCTTCTGTAAGGTGTTCCTCTCCACAGAAGAACACTGGAGCTCAGACAGAGTGACCATCGGGTTATTGATCACCTCCCTGACTAAGGCCCTTCTCCCCCGGTCACTCAGCTTAGATGGCCGGCCAGCTCTAGGAAGAGTTCTGGTGGTTCAAACATCTTCCACTTACAAATGATGGAGGCCACTGTGCTCATTGAAACTTTCAGAGCAGCAGAAACGTTTCTGTAACCTTCCCCAGCCTTGTGCCTCGAGACAATCCTGTCTCTGAGGTCTACAGACAATTCCTTTGTCTTCATGCTTGGTTTGTGCTTTGACATGCTCTGTCAACCCTGGGACCTTATATAGACAGGTGTATGCCTTTTCAGATCATGTCCAATCAACTGAATTGACCACAGATGAACTCCAATGAAGCTGCTGAAACATCTGAAGAATGATCAGTGGAAACAGAATGAACCTGAGCGCAATTTAGAGCTTCACGCCAAAGGCTGTCAATAATACTGATGTACATGTGACTTTACAGGCGTTTTATTTTTAATAAATTTGGAACGATTTAAAAAACTCTTTTTCCACATTGTCATTATGGGGGATTGTGTGGAGAATGTTGAGGAAATCAATGAATTTAATCCATTTTGGATTAAGGCTGTAACAAAAATGTGGAAAAAGTGAAGCGCTATCAATACTTTCCGGATGCACTGTAGACTACATAAAAAAGAGAAACAGGAAAATAATATAATAATAAATATACACAAGGCCAATGACGAATGTCACATAAATGAGTTCTCTTGAAATTGTTAGACGTAGAGTGTTCAGGTATTGCTAATTTAAAATAATTGAACATAACAGAATGCATTAATGGAGCATCTTCAGTTATACAGCACCGTCTATGGCATAACCATTGAGGGGTTATTGATTTTAGGCTATGACATGTTTGTATTCGTATCACCTTTTAATGCCGTTTAAATGCACCTAGGCATGTCAAGATTGGGATAGGCTATGCTTTTTTTATTATTTAAATTGTATTATTATTATTGGACATTTATTTGGCTACTTACATTACAAGGTTTCCGCTACATTCATTCTTCCATGGCGGGGCGCCACGCCAAAATTCATCCCGCCACGGCTACATTACAGCTTCTCATTCAAAACATTGTTGTTTTTTTAATAGCGGGTTATAATCACACCAGAACATATTAAAAGGTAAGTGAATTATAACAGCGCAAGCTTTTCTGTAACCGTAGTAGTTACGGTTAAACCATTATTTGTTTAACTCTTTAAGGTGACATGCTGATTGACTGACAGGTGCGTGATGCGTGAGGCCAGCAAACACGACGTATAGCTTTCAGTTAGGATGAACACAGTTTCCATAATATACTTTATTTATAGATAAAGGTCTATGGCTCTGCATACAACAAACAAAGACTTTATCTTGCTGGAGTTTATAGCCGTTTCACTTTACCTCAGGACGCATTAATGCCGATCTGTCAAAGGTAGTTGGTAGATCAAAAGGCCTGCCGCCACAGCTGGAAAAAATCCTAGAGGAAACACTGCATTAGTCCGGTATTTCTTTTTATCTTCATTGCTCTGCCTGCCTTTCTTTGCATTTTCCTTATTTTTAAAAGCTATGTTAAATTTCAGGACCTAAGATTACAAACCCCGGCAATTCAAGTCATTAAAATGCAAGCAGTTGTTAATTGAATGTATTATTTTACTTCAGTTAGTGCTATTCGACCAGCTTTTTTCCCCAATACGTTTGGCATTGATTTTGTTCCATAAACAAAATATAGATTTCATTAGAAAAATTGCAACTCTAAATGTGTGTGTGTGTCTCTAAAAGAAATCATTAAATGTGTGTATGCTTTTTTTCTTTCCACTCGGTCTGAAACAGCACATGCTATAGAAGCCAAATAGTCTGTGTGTCTATAATAATGAGCGTGTCTGTGTGTGTTTTAGGCGCTGAAGCATCTGCGTAATGTGCAGGTGATTAACTTTGGTGACTGTCTGGTTCGGTCTGAAGGAGCCAGCGCTTTAGCGGAAACCGTCAGAGAAGGACTGCCCATACTCAAGGTACTGACAGATCAACGGGAAACACAGTCAAGCTAGAATAATTGATGATGGGGTGTAGAATTATTAGACAATAAAGTGGTGATGCTGTGTTATACATCAGGTGACCGTTATTGTCTATTAATTCAACAGCTTGGAGTGCATTATTCAGCTTATACCATGGTTATTATAGCTGCTACACGGTTCAGATGTTGTATTTGAGAGTTTATTTGTCAGGTTTTTCTCCTCAAATGTGTCCTGTGTGTAGCACCAGTTTCTCACACATCTCCTCCTCCTCATTCTGTTGTGTTTTGTTGTGATTTTTGACTGTTGTAGCTGTGAAATAACTCTCATTCAGCAGAGTGATATGAAGCTGTAATCCACTTACGCCCTGCCGGAACTACTTTAGCAGTGCGTTTATCTGACAATAACCAAACACCTCAGAGAGCTCATCAGCCAATCATAATCAAGCATTCAGCATTACACACACCAATAAAAACAATTTTTGGACCGGTATAAGAATCCTAATTTTGGCCTAAGCTTTTTCAATAACTTATCAATGTGTGTATCAAACGCTAATCTCTCGTCAATCCAAATACCTAAATATTTGTAGGAGCTAACTCTTTCCATTTGTTCACCATTCAATGACGTAATTGTCTGGTCTGTTACCTTAGTGCGGCCGCGGCTAAAAATCATATATTTAGTCTTTTTTGAGTTTAAAACCAATTTTAAATCCTGCAGCGTACACTGTAATACTTGAAAAGCGTTCTGCAAATACTGTACAGCATGGTTTAAGGAGTGTGCCGCTGTGTATATTATTGTGTCATCTGCATATAGGTGTATTTTAGCTGAATCTATTCCATGACCTAAATCATTAATGTAAATAGAAAATAGCAACGGAGCTAAAACAGATCCTTGGGGAACCCCAGTGTTGACGTTAAGAAAGGTCGAATTATGATTTTCGACTGTCACACATTGAGTGCGTTCTGAAAAATAATTTTCAAACCATTTTAGAGCAGGATGACTAAAACCTAAAAGCCTAAGTCTCTGTAACATAAGTTTATGATCTACAGAGTCAAAAGCTTTGGATAAATCAATAAATAGAGCAGCACAGGACTGTTTACTATCTAAAGATGATGTGATATCATTTAAAACTAGTGTAGCTGCAGTAACAGTACTGTGTCCTGATCTAAACCCTGACTGGTAATCCTGAAGAATATTATTAACTGACAAATAGTGTTTTAGTTGGTCATTTATCAGAGATTCAAAGACCTTTGCTAAAACCGACAGTCTCGAAATAGGACGGTAATTATTTGGGTCTGCAGGATCTCCCCCTTTTAGTAATGGGGTGACCATTGCAGATTTCCACATTTGAGGTATTATATTAGAAGTGAGACTTAAATTAAATAAAGAGGCTATAGGTTCTGCTACACAATCCGCTGCCAGACGTAAAAAATAAGGGTCAATTTTATCAATTCCTGGTGATTTATTTATGTCTCTAGAGCTTTACGGACCTGTGCGACAGTGATAGGCAAAAACTTGAATAAATGTGAGGAGCTGTTTTGAACAGGCTCAACAAGTATATTTGAAGTATTAGCAATGAGTTGGAAGACTCAGAAGTCGAGCCGACAGATATAAAATAATTATTAAGAGTGTCTGCAATAACTTCTCTGCCCTTAATTTCAGTGTTATTAACTTTTAAATAATCAATATAATTGATCTTGAATCTGTCATGCTGTATAACTTAAAGTAATGGAAGATAACTCAGTAAAAGTGTTTGTTGCATCTTACCAGGAGCTGAATCTGTCCTTTGGAGAAATCACGGAGGAAGCGGCTCTGGAAGTGGCTCAATCTGTCCATCACAAAGACCAGTTTGAAAAACTCGACCTGAATGGTAAAAACACACACATATAGGCACAGATAAACACAACAAACATCACACAATCATCAGGATTTACCTGCAAACAGTCTGTGATGGATATAGAAGATACTTAAGTCTGGCTCTCAAAACTGATAGTGAAGAAATCCGCCATTAAAGCACATTTAAGATTATTATATGCATCAAGTGTGTTTGTTTGCTTGCAGAAAATAATGCACTGCCATTAATCATGGCAAAAAGCATTTCAATGTGTAACGATACACTAACTGCAAATGATTAAAACAACTGTTGTTGTAACCAGGGATGTGACACTGACAACAGGGGTGCGGATCCACATGCAGGTTTATTAGCAGGGTCAGGTAACCAGTGGTCAAAACAGGAACAAACAGATGTATATGGGCAATCCAGAGTCGTAGTCGTAATAACAGGCAGATGGTCATAAGGCAGGCAGCAATACAGGATGAACAGACAGACGAGGCAAAGATCAAAACCAGTAATCACTTACAGTAAACAAGACTCAGCAACAGTGTTCCTTATGTAGTGCATTAATCAGTTCATGAGTGGCTTCAGCTGAGAGTTTGCAATCACTGGTGGCTTGCATCAGGTGTGTGTGTGTGGCATGACTGAATATGTAGTCCATGAACATGGTGGATTTGTAGTTCATATGAATGTGAGTGTGTTTTCCAGCGATCTCTGGTAGTAGATCGCTGGTGATCGTGACAGTTGTGGGATATTAAAGTTAACTAAATGTATTATTTTTATTTAATATCAAAAGAAACATTAATTGAATTAGAAGATTTTAGTTTATGTAATGTAATGTAATGTAATGTGCATTTATATAGCACATTTATTGTGTATGGCCATACACCCAAAGCGCTTCACAATCATGAGGGGGGTCTCTCCACACCACCACCAGTGTGTAGCATCCACTTGGATGATGCGACGGCAGCCACAGGACAACGGCGCCAGTGCGCTGACCACACACCAGCTACTAGTGGAGTGGAGAGACAGGAATAGAGCCAATTCTGTGGATGGGGATGATTAGGAGGCCATGATGGGCAAGGGCCGATTGAGGGACTTTGGCCAGGACACCGGGGTTACACCCCTACTCTTTACGAGAAGTGCCATGGGATTTTTAATGACCACAGAGAGTCAGGACCTCGGTTTAACGTCTCATCCGAAAGACGGCACCCACCGACAGTGTAGTGTCCCCTTCACTTTTACTGGGGCATTAGGACTCACACAGACCACAGGTTGAGCGCCCCCTGCTGGCCTCTCTAACACCACTTCCAACAGCAACCTAGTTTTTCCCATGTGGTCTCCCATCCAGATACTGACCAGGCTCAGCCCTGCTTAGCTTCAGTGAGTAACCGGTCTTGGGCTGCAGGGTGATATGGCTGTTCTATACATAAATCAGTTATAATTTAGTGTAACAATGTCAACAAAAATAGCAAATACAATTAAATAACTATGTTTTTTATTAAAAACTACATTTAAAAGCAACAATATTACTAATTAATACTAATATCTAAATTTAATTTTAATTCTCTCTAAATTTAAAAATAATACAGACATTTAATATAATCAAAACAAATCTAATTATTACATGGATATCATTAAAATTCAAGCTTTAATTGAATTATTAGTTAAAGTGAAATAATATAAATATTCGATTTATGTAAAAATGTATGTAAAAAATAATTAGTTAGCTTCAATTGGAAACACTAAAACTGACTAAAAATTAAAACTGCAATTACTCTAAAACAGTAATATTTAACAAAATGGAAAAAATAAAAATAAACCATGTAACAAAAACAGAAGATCAAAATGAAGCCTAAATATCATGAACAGCACTTTAATAATACTAAAATAACACCGAATAGATGAAGACATTGAATAAATTAGACTTGTGTGTACTGAAAATTCCCCACTGCTGTAATACAGATGTGTAATAAAATAATAATAATAATAATATAGACGTACACAGACGATTGTGTTTGTGTATTTCAGGCAACAGTCTGGGTGAAGACGGCTGTAAGAGTCTGAAAAAGCTGATGGAGAGCATCAACATGGCAGATAAACTGGGCTCTCTGAGGTATCACACACACACACACACACACACACGACTAAAAATGCATTTTCACATTATCATCATGACCCATTTCTAAATCTGTTTATCTCAGGGGTCTCAAATTCAATTTGCCAGGGGGGCCGTTGCAGTGACCGACAACTCATAGGAGAGTCATTTTACATTCAAGCACTTTCAAGGCACATTATTTGATAACTGATGCATAGGACAACAGATATCAGTGATAACGCTTGCAGCATTCGAAAAAACGTTGAGGTGTGCGAGGAAAATACGAGCGGTGCAAAATGTTACGGCACTGCCAAAAGAGACGGAATAAAACCAGATAATTAAACTGATAAATCGAGCGATTGCTCTATATTTTCTGTACAGAGAGGTCGAGTTTTGATCATACGCTGTAAAAAATATGGACGTAGTATGTGTGACGTCACCCATGCATTTCTGAAGAGCGCAAATGAAGTGGGCGTGGCCAACCGTCGTCATTTTGTTCACATCACTGCATATTTGTAATTTGTCAATATGTGAACGTCCCCTTAGCAATCATCTCACTCGCCACATTACTTGCTTCAGTGGAAAGTCAGCATCCTTTGTACTGATGCCTATACTGGTGGCCATCTTTTTGTACCTTGTACATATTGAATGGGTAGTTTACATTGTTATAGTTCCTTATCCGTCATCAGTTGTGGGCCAGAGGAAGGAGGAGGGCGGGCAGTTTGAGACCCCTGGTTTATCTGAATGTGAAGAAATGCATTAAATAAACATTACCGTCACACGCTTTAGTTGCTGGAGTTTACTTTCTCTTCTTGTCACAGCGATGATGAGGGAGAACCTGAGGATGATGAAGATGATGATGACGACGATGATGATGATGATGATGATGACGACGATGAAGATGTAGAGGAAGAAGAAGAAGAGGACGGAGAAGGAGAGGAAGAAAAGAGTGGATTAAACCAGGTTTGATCAAGCAGAATTCAACAACTCTTACTGTATTAATCACTGAGAAACGGTAAAGTCCACATGGATCAGAAGCTGCGACTGATTTTTTTGTATTGTGACGCAGGTTCTAGAGAAACAGAATATTAGATGAGTAAACAGTGGGTGTGGCTTGTTTTTTCTCCTGCGAGCTGATTGGATGTAGTAAAGTAGGCGTTTCATTCAGAAAGATGGGGAAAAGGGTTTGTGGAGAGTTATTACAAGCTAACAGACTCCTCCTCCTCACTATTTCTGTTTGCTGACTGACAGCTGGAGGGCGTGGTTAAGTGTGTTAGGCACACCCAATACGTCAGACAGACCTAATCTGAGAATTGAACCTAAAACAAACAGGAAGTTTTCAGATTTCATTTAAAGATTACTAGGACAAAGGGCAAACTATTGTTTTTTTCTCAATGACATGCACAGATGAATTGTTCACCACAAAACTCGCAATGTGATCGAACAAAATCAATACGGTTAGTTTTGATATCTTGGGGACTTTAAGAAAGGGATTATTGATCGTTTTTAGGTCGTTTAATTACTGTTACACATGTACTTGCTCTGAATATTGTACGTAGATTTCAATAATTCTGATTAAATCAGTTATTATTTTTGGTTATACAAATATACTTTGCAGAATAACTATATTCGTCAGCTATTCTTTATGGCAAAAACATTTCCTTTAGCTGACATGGCATTAAATAAAAATATATAAGGATGATTTTCAGCTGAAGGATACATGTAATCAAGATGATTGCACACATTTAAGAACCGCCAATGAAAATGTAAGAATTAAACAGTTATTGCAAAAAAAAGTAATATAACATTATATGCATAAAAACCCTAGACTGTAAAAGATAAGGACATAGTATCCGTGACGTTACCCATAGGTTTCTGAAGGGCGCAAATGAAGCTACAAGTGGGCGTGGACAACCTTCGCCATTTTGTTCGCAAGTCATCGTTGACCGGGGTTTACCAAAAAAGCTCAGAAGGGCTATTATTTGGCAGAAACACTTAATACTTTATTACCTGCGAGTCGTTTGTGTTCTGACCACATGTGCTTGGTTGTACATTATATCAATAAAGTATTTAGTCTTTTAAAAACACTGTTGTAATAAATTTAGCCACTAAACATTGTTTTTATGATGTTTTTTTACAGGAGGAAAACGCGAATTACTTCCAAACACTTCAGATATAGTCTGTGTTAGTAAATGCAAGGCTAATTATGAAGTCCAGGCATAACACTGTACGACAACGCTTCAGATGACTGTTCTAGAGCCTACAGCTAATCAATCTGTCAGATTCTGGAGTGCATTACAGCTCTAAAGAACATTATAAATGATAACGTATCTTAAATAAAACAAATACATTTATAGAGATGGTATATATGTATATAATTTCACTCACCTGGGAAATGGAGGCCACCTGAATGGTTTGTGAGCACAATTAAGTGCACACAGCATGCCATATCATCTGATAATTGCAGGAAATAATTCCAAAAGGCAACGTGACTGCGACCAGCGAGACCTAGCTGTCACTCAAGTGGCCACGCCCTTAATTATGCAGACTTAATATAAAGGAAACGGATGAGTTATAAAAATATTCACCCCCTCGCAGTTGTCATGAAGGGTAATATTAGCTGTATCCACCAAAATAGTTTTGGTACTAGGCTCTAAACACCCTTTTTTTATGCTGTAAAGTTGGCCATTTTAACAGTGGGGTCAACAGAGATCTGCTCTATTATGGAGGCAGGCCTGGCAGAATTTAGATGAATTGCAGTTTAAGTTACTTCCGTATTGCTTCATGAGGGAGAGCGGGAGGTTATTGCTTGATCAAAACATGACGTTTGAAAGACTAAGGGCTCTATTTTAACTATTTAGGCACAAAGACTAAAGCGCAGGGTGCAAAAAAGCATTAAGGTTTTACGCGCATGGTCTAACAGGGTTGAGCTTTTTTTCTTAATGAGTTCTGGGTGTGTTTTGAGAATAAACCAATCAGAGTCTCATCCATTCCCTTTAAGAGTCAGTTGTGTTTGCCTCTGCAGACGCGAGGATGAAGAATAGGCCTCCTCCAATCGGCCTTCGGCCTCACTTTCTCTTTTGCGCAAAGATTTGTTTCAAAACTATTTCTAAATTCAGTTCTAATTTCCAGCAAACCAATAAATGAACAATATTAATGAAGTGTGGTTAAAAATATTTAAGTTATATTCAAACACACATGCTATATGGTCCAAAACCTGACATGTGGACAAATCTAAACCTGTTTTCATTAAAACAACTATAAATATACATATAATAATAATAATACTGCTATTAATAATAACATCATACAAAAGCAAGTTGACATGAATAAACTAAAAAAAAGCCCCCAGAGATGAAGGCAGTCGGCATGGGCCGGTATGATAACCTTGGATAAAAATATCACTGTATTGTGATTACTGCTCTAAAATATGTTCATATGTACAAAAACTTTTTCCCCTTTGAACATAATATATTTTATTTTGGGAAACATTTAAAATATTTTGGAACAGTAAACATATCAGATAAATTATTGACTAAATTATTGACTTTTGCTGATTTCTTTACCATTTAAACAGCATTTTGGGATGTCTTTTCTGCTGGAGATACTGTTGTCCTATATAAAAAAAAATAAAAATAAATAAATAAAAAACATACACAAACCTTAGGGACAGTATTACCGAAAATGTTGGCAGTTTTAAAACCTTGACTTAAAATATTACATGAATATTTATTAAAATAATTGTAATATTTTAATCCTTTAATTCTTTTTCATTTGTAAAGATATTTGTGTATTGCTGTACATCCTGTGTGTTTTAAGCAATGTGTAAGCGAGGCGCACAACTAACGCACTCTGCACTGGACTTTAGACCTGCTTTCAGCTGCTCTATTGCACAGTCTATTTCAGTTCCTCAAAATAGCAACGCTCCAACAATGCGCATTAACACACCTCTTTTCTAGACCGAAACACCCACGAGTCCACAAAGTGGCGCAAATTGATTTGCTATTTATGTGGCGGAAAACAGGAAAATTAGGGTTGCACTGGTCTAAAAATAGCAACACGTGGGGGCAAACACGTCTTGCGCCTTATTGCGCCGGGTGTATGATAGGGCCCTAAATCTGTTTAACTAAAATATTATATTTAAAGTATTACATTAATAATAAATATAAATAAAGTTACAAGGTCTAATTTGAGGTCTAATTTAAATTAGTTTAATTTCTTTAGTTTCCTTATTGATTAGTTTAAATGCATTTAAGAAATGGTCATGTAAATACAATTTTAAATGATGCTAATTATTAAAGTACACATCAAATCAAAACTAACCGTATTGATTTTATTAGCTCATGTTGCTAGTTTTGTGGTGAATAATTTGTGCATGTCATTAAGAACAAAAATAATAGTTTGCCTTTGTAGTCTTTAATTGAAATCTGAAATGCACTTCCTGTTTGTTTTCATTTAAATTCTCAGGTTAGGTTTGTCTGAGGTTGTGGGTGTGGCTAACACACTTAACCACACCCCTCCAGCTGTCAGTTTTGACATCAAGCTGAATTAGGGAGCAGGAGGAGTCTGTTAGGTTGTAATAACTCTCCCCTAACCCTTTTCCCCATCTTTCTGAATGAAATGCCTACTTTACTACATCCAATCAACTAGCAGTGGAAAAAAAACAAGCCACGCCCACTGTTTGCTCATTTAATATTTCATTTCACAAGGAGCTGCATCACAATACGAAGAAATCAGTCGCAGCTTTCGCTTTATGCAGACTTTAACTGAATGGCTTTTATTGCAGTTACTCACCCAGTGTTGATCTCCCAGCAGAAAGTTAATGGCGTCTCTGTTTGTTTAGTTCTCCACGCCTCCTTCAGCTCCTCGGACTCCAGACGTCTCCTCCTTCCTCAGCTTTCCTTCTCCAGACAAACTTCTGCGGTTGGGAGAGAAGAGGAGCGTCCTCATCCAGCAGCAGGTCACATATTACAGAAAGTTAAAGGGATAGTTCACAAAAATGAATATTTACTCACTATTTACTCCCTCTTAAGTGCTTCCGAACCTGAGTGAGTTTCTACTGTTGAACATAAAAGAAGATATTTTGAAGAATGTTGGAAACCTGTAACCACTGACTTCAATAGTAGGACTCGACTAGAATTACATTGTAAAAGCGCTATCTAAATAAAGATGAATTGAATTGAAAAGCAAATACTATGGAAGTCAGTGGTTACAGGTTTCCAACATTCTTCAAAATATCTTCTTTTGTGCTCAACGTAATACAGAAAGTCTAACAGGGTTTGAAGAACTGAAAGCAGAATAAATGATGAGTTTACTGTTAAGATGTTTATCCTAAGACTAGAATGGGTGTTGTTGAATAGTTTTAGGACAACTTTGATGGGTTTTAAAGGTGCTGCATGTCAGTTTTTGACTCTTCTAAAGCATAAAAACACCATAATATGTGTGCAGATATTTAAGAAACATCTCAAGTGAACATACTTGTTTATCTGAAAAACAATGCTGAAGTCAGATATTCTGCTTTGAAAATGGTTTTTCCGTGCCGGAACGCTGTCTTTGTTTAGGTAAAGTTAACCTGCAGAATGCCAGTTTAGACAATTATAATTCAGCACTCCGGGTTGCCTTGTTGGAAAACAGCGTATTTCATTCATTCATTCATTCATTCATTCAGAAAGGCTCTGAAAGCATGTGTCCGTGACCGAAATGGACAGTATCAGACGTCGAAATTATTCAGTTCCACATGAGGTTATTAATTAAAAAATAATATAAATGTTACGAGTGTAAACATTAGGTGAGCAGGTTACATTGTAAACGCGTGTCTTAACAACACGCTTTGTGACGAGATATGCAGTGATGAGCAGTTTGGCTGACAGAAATGTAAATACAGCCATTCAGAAGCACAGAATAAGCACTCACTCAAGAAACGGTAAGGTTTAGAATCTATTCAAACTCACATTGTTAGCATTTAGCACTGAATAAAGCACATGAGGTTTACCTGAGGTGATCACTGTCATAGGTTTCTGTTGTTCAGCTGTGAGAAACAGAAGCCGTTTCTAATATATCAATTCGAGGTGTTAGTTAGAACTAAAACTCCTTTTAATATGGAGAATATTCCCTCTATCGTGTGTCGTTGCTTTTATTTAGAACACAGTTTAAATCACTCGCTCCTGTACTCAATCTGGCATCCCGCGCTTGTTTGTTTTGATCCAGGAGCGCAATACCTAGTTCAACCACTGGGTGTCAAACTTACATACTGCACCTTTAAATCCCAATTTGTTCTATTGATCGTCCTGTCCATCATTATCTGATGTTTTATGTATCGTTGTGTCGTTTTACCTAATGTTTTATCTATTGTTCAATAATTTGTTTTTCTATCGTTTCATCGTATCATTTTATGTCAGTTTATCTATCATTCTGTCTTTTTTCTATTGTTTTATCTATCTATTTCTATCATTCTGTCTATTGTTCTACCTTATCTTTTGTTTTATCTATCGTTGTATCGTTTTACTGTTTTCTTTCATTCTGTCTGTCTGTCTATCTATCTATCTGTCTGTCTATCTGTCTGTCTGTCTGTCTGTCTGTCTGTCTGTCTGTCTGTCTGTCTGTCTGTCTGTCTGTCTGTCTGTCTATCTGTCTGTCTGTCTGTCTATCTATCTGTCTATCTGTCTATCTATCTATCTATCTACACAGTTGAAGTCAGAATTATTCACCCCCTGTGAATTTTTCTTTTTCCAAATATTTCCCAAATGATGTTAAACAGATTCAGGAAATGTTCACAGTATGTCTGATAATATTTTTTCTTCTGGAGAAAGTCTTATTTGTTTTATTTCGACTAGAATAAAAGCAGTTTTTAATTGTTTTCAACCCTATATTAGCCCCCTTAAGCATTATATGTTTTTGATTGTCTCCAGAACAAACCACTGTAATACAATGACTTGCCTAATTACCTTAGTCAACCTAGTTAAGCCTTTAAATGTCACTTTAAGCTGAATACTAGTGTCTTGAAGAATATCTAGTCAAATATTATGTGCTGTCATCATGGCAAAGATAAAAGAAATCAGTTATTAAAACTATTATGGGCGACGCAGTGGCGCAGTAGGTAGTGATGTCGCCTCACAGCAAGAAGGTCGCTGGTTCGAGTCTCGGCTGGGTCAGTTGGCGTTTCTGTGTGGAGTTTGCATGTTCTCTCTGCGTTCGCGTGGGTTTTCTCCGGGTGCTTCAGTTTCCCCCACATTCCAAAGACATGCAGTACAGGTGAATTGGGCAGGCTAAATTGTCCGTAGTGAATGAGTGTGAATGAGTGTGTATGGATGTTTCCCAGAGATGGGTTGCAGGTAAAAGGGCATCCGCTGCATAAAACAAATGCTGGATAAGTTGGCAGTTCATTCCGCTGTGGCGACCACAGATTAATAAAGGGACTAAGCCGAAAAGAAAATGAATGAAACTATTATGGGTTTAGAAATGTGTTGGAGAAAAAAAAAATTACAGGGGGGCTAATAATTCAGTAGGGTGAGTAATTCTGATTATATACAGTATATACACACACAGACATGGACAAAAGTGTTGCTACCCCTAAAGAAAAAACTACAGTGGTCACTGAAATAACTTGAAACTGAAAAGAGTAATGATTAATCAAAAACTACTGAAAATAAACTACTGAAAATCAGACATCGCTTTCAAATTGTGCTTCAACAGAAGCGTTGGCCTGGACACAATTAAAGAGTGTCAACAATTGTCCACATCTATACAGTCAAGACTGTAATTATTCATAACCCTGACCTAAAGTTACATATTTTCCACCTGCAAGGTTGTTTTTGAACCGGAAGTGACACAGGCCTCTCCCAAACGATAATAAGACAATGTACAAGAGGCATCATCATTGAAAACAATCTCTCAGCTTTTATTTATATTTCAAGAGTTCACACTTAGCTGATGATTGATAATAAAAGCTTGTTTGGCATGCTGTCCCTGGAGAGAGCCCTGAGCTTATAAGATCCTCAAGCCCTGGGCTCCCTCCCGTTTGCAGGGGGAGAGGGGAGTTTGAGCTAAGGTAGATCTCGATAAACTCCCCCGTCTTATTCTAGCTGAATGATGGAAATGGATGACTGAGGAGAGGAGTGCTTGCTTAGAGCTTGACTATGGTATCAATTTTGTGTGTGTTTAATTTACTTAGGGTGCGTGTTATTTGGATGGTGGGAGAAAATCGGGGGAAAACCCACCCGAGCACGGGGAGAACAAGCAAAACTCCACACTGAAATGTCGTCTGATAGTAGGGACTTAAACCAGCGGCATTCTTGCTGTGAGGCAACAGTGCTAATCACTGGGCCGCCGTGTCGCCCATCTAAAAAGGAGGGAAAGTAGGGTGGGTGAGTGGGGGAGGGGGTTCTTCAAGACGACGATATTGAGATAAGAAAACTCTGGTTATTTATAGTAAGTTAGGAGTCGTCTGATTGGATAATTGATCATGAGCTGATGCTGGAACAGCTGAGAACAATCATAAGCATGTGATCCTCTCGAAATTTGTTTATACATAAACTTCACTTAAACAAAGATTTTAGGTCAGAATTTGCCAAGAGTTTGAATAATTTCAGCCTCGACTGTATATAAGCGTCAGCTCATATTCCTACTTTATTCTCCTGGCCTGCTCACATGCCTGATACATCCTGTATAAATATACTAGTGTTGATCATTTGCACGTGTGTTTGCAGGTCGACGTGTTGGATGTGTGTAAAACAGCTGAAGCGTTTCTGAAAATCTCCTCTGTGTATAAAGACAACGATGCAGAGGTGAAATCAGCCGTTCTGGAGAGCATCGGTGAGATTATGTTAACATCCGTCTGGCATGATGAAGGATCTGAGAGTGATGTTTGTCTGATATCTGTGTGTGTGTGCATGTGTTTCAGACGCGGTGCTAAGTAAAGCCTTCTTCACACCCTCCTTTCAGGGTTTGGCTTTTGTGTCGTCAATGCTAGTGATGCTGGGATTGCTGAAGGTAAATCTTCCAACGCTGAGCTAGTTTGTGCACTCTTTATACTGTATTAGAGCTGTGTGATATTTATGTAGTGGTGAATAATGATCAATAGTGGTCAGTCGCATCAAAAAAAAAAAAAGTTTGTATTTACATAAGATATACTGTATGTGTGAGTGTGTAGGGTGTATATTTATTATGTGTATAAATAAATATACACACAAACCTAAAATGTAGAACATGCTAGATAAAAACACGCACATCATTTGTATTGTTTCTAAATATTTTTATATAAATAAAGTGAAAGTGAAAAATTAAACGTATTTAAAAGTAAATAAATATCCTTTAAAATATTTATATGTTGTGTGTTTTTCTAGATAATTATTATAGATTATTTAAAATGCTATAAGCCATTAAATCACGATGAATGGTTTAGCAGCACTATATTTATCTCTTGCAAAAATTAATTTAATTAAATTAAACCCATTTTGAGAGTGCATTGATTGTGTGATGAAGCCTATAAGAATCAGTCTGTAGTTAAAGATAAAAAGCAAGAAAATATCATAGTTTGTTTTTATAAGGTATGGTACGGTTCACAAACATTTTGTAATAAAAATCCAAACATTTTCTTCTTTTTTGAATATAAACATAAACCTTTAAATCATCATCCATCCTTACAATTATTAATGAAATTTACGTAATATATATACACATACACAGTTGTGTCCATAAATA
This sequence comes from Danio kyathit, assembly GCA_903798195.1. Taxonomy (NCBI): domain Eukaryota; kingdom Metazoa; phylum Chordata; class Actinopteri; order Cypriniformes; family Danionidae; genus Danio; species Danio kyathit. Next base: position 5,355,482 of record LR812521.1, read on the forward strand.
TTAACATTTTTGGCTCTATACACCAACACAATGGATTTTAAATGAAACTATCAGGATGTGCTTTAACTGCAGACTGTCAGCTTTAATTTGAGGGTATTTACATCCAAATCAGGTGAACGCTGTAGGAATTACAACAGTTTGCATATGTGCCTCCCACTTGTTAAGGGGCCAAAAATAATTGGACAATTGGCTTCTAAGTGCCAGGTGTGTGTTATTCCCTCATCATCCCAATTACAATGAACAGATAAAAGGTCCAGAGTTCATTTCAAGTGTGCTGTTTGCATTTGGAATCTGTTACTGTCAACTCTCAAGATGAGATCCAAAGAGCTGTCGCTATCAGTCAGGCAAGCTATCATTAGGCTGAACAAACCCATCAGAGAGATTGCAAAAACATCAGGCATGGCCAAAACAACTGTGTGGAGCATTCTTAAAAAGAGAGAACGCACCAGTGAGCTCAGCAACACCAAAAGACCTGGAAAACCATAGTAACAACTGTGGTGGACGACCAAAACATTCTTTCCTTGGTGAAGAAAACACTCTTAACAACAGTTGACCAGATCAAAAACTCTCCAGGAGGCAGGTGTATGTGTGTCAGAGTCAACAATCAAGAGAAGACTTGAATACAGAGGGTTCACCACAAGATGTAAACCATTGGTGAGCCTCAAAAACAGGAAGACCAGATTAGAGTTCTGAAAAAGCCTTTACCGTGCTGGAACAACATCCTATAGACAGATGAGATCAAGATCAACAGTGTGAGGGCAAGAGAAGTGTATGGAGCAGGAAAGGAACTGCTCATGATCCTAAGCAGTGAAGCATGGTGGTGGTAGTGTCATGGCGTGGATATGTATGGCTGTCAATGAAACTGGTTCTCTTGTATTTATTGATGATGTGATGCTGACAAAAGCAGCAGGATAAATTCTGAAGTGTTTCAGTCAATATTACAATATTATCTGCTAATATTTAGCCAAATGCTTCAGAACTCATTGGACGGTGCTTACAGTGCAGATGGAGAATGACCCAAAGCATTCTGCAAAAGCAACCAAAGAGTTTTTGAAGGGAAAGAAGTGGAATGTTATGCAATGGCCATGTCAATCACCTGATCTGAATCCGATTGAGCATGCATTTCACTTGCTGAAGACAAAACTGAAGGGAAAATACCCAAAGAACAAGCAGGAGCTGAAGACAGTTGCTGTAGAGGCTTGGCAGAGCACCACCAGGAATGAAACCCAGCGTCTGCTGATGTCGATGTGTTCCAGACTTCAGGCTGTAATTGACTGCCAAGGATTTGCAAGCAAGGATTAAAAAGTAAAAGTTTGATTTATGATTATTATTCTGTCCGATTACTTTTGGTCCCTTAACAAGTGGGAGACACATTTGCAAACTGTTGTAATTCCTACAGCGCTTACCTGATTTGGATGTAAATACCCTCAAATGAAAGCTGACAGTCTGAAGTTTGATTTCATTGTTGGTGTATAGAGCCAAAAATGTTAGAATTGTCAATTTTCAAATATTTATAGATCTAACTGTGCATGCATGCATATATATATATATATATATATATATATATATATATATATATATATATATATATACACACACACACACACACACACACACACACTAGTGGATAAAGTATAGATCAAAAGAAACAAGCTAAATTCTAAAGCACTGTGGGGGCAATTCATTAAGTTCTAATATAATGTTACATGGATGTAGGAAAAATAAGAGCTGTTTAAAACTGTAGTGTACATCTAGAACTTTAACTTGAAATTTTTGACAGTGCAAAAACTTTGCTTTTCACATTTAACACTATAAACCATTAGTCTGAGAGACATGGACTAGAAAATCATCATGCTAAACTCTTCAAAAATAAAGTTGTATTTCAGAATAAACCGGCGTTTCCAGCACATTGTTAAACTTCTGAAATGTTGTTTAACTCATTTCTAAAACCCCTCAGCTGTCAGTCCGCACCACAGTGCTTCAGTATTATTATTATTCTTCTGTTATTATTATTCCCTCCAGAACTGTCTTGAGCATCTGTCTGTGCTCCCAAAGAGCGTCTCACACCTCTAAAAGCACTGCATTGCATTTAGTCTTCGTCTTCTGAGGCGCAACTCATTTATTAGAGAAGAAAAAGCACCACAGTGGCAAATCCCAACACACTGAACACACACCACTACATTTCTCTGACTGATATCTGCTCCAGTTTATCAGGAAGTGATGATTTAAGTTCTCTTTTGTTTCTCATTGGATGGAAACGCTGCTTTATTCGCAGATGTTTTACACAATATTACAGTTCAGCATGAAAACATAGCTAATTATTATTCAAACATCTAAACAGTTTTCATAGGAGATTAAAAAAATCTAGGTTGAAACATGATCTGAAGATATTAAAAATGTATTTCGTTGTCTTTATCTGTAGAGTGAAGATAAGCTAAAGCCGGTAAAGGTTGTTCCAGGTCATCTACTGTGTTTGGAGCACGCAGTAAAACAGAGTTATTTCCCCAGAGAACACATCACCGTCCTCAACGCTTTCTTGAGCAGGTAATGCAAATCACTCATGCTCATGTTCCTGATATTAGTTTACGGTATGAGTGATCTGAGTGCTTTCTGTTTATATGGAACAAAAATAATGCATGAAGTGTTCGAAATCAAAATCTTGTTGAATAGCAATACAGGAAATATAATGCATTAAATTAGCAAGTGCCTGCACTTTAATGACTTGAATATTTCATGACTATTTAATGACTTGAACATTATTTACTGCTTTTCCTGCAGTTCCTGGATGTAATGTTGAATTTTAACAGCCGAATTTGAACCACTGAATTTATGAACTGAAACTAAATGAACTGAATATTGCCTTTTCAATGCTATACATCATATTTTTAAGCAGAACTGAATATTTTGGAAGTGATTTCTGGAAGGTGAATATGAAGTATTGAACTTAAACATGAAAATGTGTGAAATGTTTTAGTTAAAATATTCACAGCTTAAATAATCAGCTACGTTAAAGACAAGCCCTGACAATTCAAGTCATTTAAACTGCAGACACTTGTTAGTTCAGTGCATTATTTTATTCAGCATTCTACAAGCTTTTTATTTGAAATACTTGAGGCATTCATTTAGTTTCATAGTTTACTGTTTGTTTACTGCGCAGGCCGAATAAATCACTGGAGGTGTGCAGCAGCGCTCGAGACCGGCTGAAAAACACCCTGCAGAAACTCATCCCTGAGAGCTGAAAACACACATGTGCTCACATGACTTCTATCTGATTGCTAATAATAAACTGTAATAACGTGTTCAAACCTCTGCTGTCCTCCTGTCTAGTTTTTCTGACATCTGTGATGATGATGAGAATGTTTGGATAATTAAAAATAAAGAACTGCTAATACCAGATAAAAACGTTGTATGTAAAAATGATGCTGTGCTAAAGCGATTTTGATTGAAATGGTTTGAGTTTGTACAAATGAACGGTGAACGCTGTTGACCTTCATAGTAAATGGTTTCCCTGTACAGGAGTCAGTGGTTATTTGTTTTCAACATTCTTCAAATTATTTGTGTGTGTGATCATAAGAAAAAAGAATGAATCTTAAAAGTTTTAAATCATTTTTAATTGTTGTTGTAGGAGCCATACATTGTATATTGGCGATTGGCCACAAGGTGTCAGTACCAGACTATATAACCGTGGCTTCACTGCATGGTAGTGATGTGTGATACCACTGATTTCCTATGCGATCCGATACCAAGTAAAATGAAGGCGAGTATCGGTGATGCCAATCCGATACTGATACTGCCCAGAAATGACTGGGAAATTAAAGTAACAAGTAGTGAACTTAAAAGCGTCACTTCATACTGAATACAGGACATATTACGGGTTATTCTTGTTTATTGTTTATTGATGAAGAATTATCATACAAAAAAAGCCAACTTACATATTTGTTGAGAGCATCTGAGCATGTATATCTTAAAACGCCTGCCTGAACATCTTTAAAAAAACATTCACACTTCTCCGTTCTCTGTTAATCCGGTTCCCATGAAAGTGTTTTGAGCCTTTTTTCGTAGTTTTATCATTGTCACAAAAAATCTAAGCCCCCAAAATACAGCCACATCGCTGCATTTTCTCCCTCTGTACCTGGATAGTGCCTGCCTGCTGCACCTAAGGACGATATTTGTCGCCCTAGCAGCACCTGTGCCTCTCATTTTCACCTCTTCTGATCATCTAGTCGTGACGTAGTCATATTCTATCTTGTGATTTCTATGTAGATGTTCGATTAGGTTTGTGGTATTACCACAGTACCTTACTGTTTTGTTACACGTGTCACAAACTGCATCGTTTGAGTTTATGGAAGTGAAGTAGCTCCACGCATAACTTTGTTGCGGTCACCCATAGCCAATGACAGCGTAACAAAACAACATGTGCCAGCGGACTGAGCGGCTAGCTAGCGTGCTCTGCAGTTGTATTGTGCCATATTACGCACATGACTTTGAAGGCGGAAGAACAAGTAGTTCCGACTAAGTTGGCATTATTCAGATAAACTAGAGTAATTGAGGTTACTTTCACTGTATTTCTATTGCCAATAAACTACATCATTGCTCCAAATTATTGAAATATCGATATGTTGATAAGATAATCAATTCTAGAACATACAAAGCTGGTATCGGAGATATTGATATTTTAGTACCGATCCGCACATCACTACTGCATGGAGGAAGAGAGCATTGGTAGGAAGCACACAGTTTTTAATCGTAACTTTGAACCAGTGGCGGCTGGTGTTATGTGTGTGTGTGTGTGTGTGTGTGTGGGGGGGGGGGGGGGGGGGGGGGTGTAAAAGCCATTTTTCAGGTGATGTATCAAAAAACTAAAATATGACTAAAGCATACAATAAATGCAGCACAAATCAGTTCATTTTAGTTCAATTTGGGTTTATTATCAGTAATGAAGTAATCCAGATAATCAGTAAACACACACACACACACACACAAATGTTGCCTAATCACTGGCCAGTAGCACTACTTGAAAATAAATTTTGCTCTCCTTTCTTTCTGGCTTGCAAATTTGTCAGTAACCTTCAGGTTAAAGTCAGTCATCTCAGTCACCAGTCTCTTCTCTATTGACAGCATGGCCAATGCATTCAGCCTCTCTTGCGTCATGCTGTTTGAAACAGCAAACATGGAAAACAGTAAAGGCATGACTTACATTACATCACTACCTGCCAGCCAACTCCGTTTGTCATGACAAGTGCTGGAAAAGCCCCGAGTGTACGCGCGCTCGCCATCACTTGACTGCTGGTGAATTTGAAAGGAAGGTCGATCTGGTCCAAGCTCCTTCATTCTTTTTTTTCTTCATCCAAACGCCTTGTGAACGGATATCTTTGCAAAGATACAACAGAATTTTCCTTCATCTCGAGAAATTGCATTCTAAGCTCTTTGGTGAGAATGGTCCAATCACATAAGGCCAATCATATAAAAACATTCCCTGATTCGTTCTAACAACAAAAATGGGAGGGTTCGGGACGCAGAGCGCTGCGCCCCAAAGACAATTTAAAACTGGCCAATTAGAGCTTATCCTCATATCACGTGCATTGCAAAAGTTTGTGTACCTACATAGACACCCATTAGTCCGGCGCCCCGCACACATATGAAAAAATATTGTTCATACATTTTTTTTCAATAAATGTTAGTATGACTACAATAAATGTTAGAATGTTATAATTAAATCAATTTATTTTGTTAATATTTGTGATAATAAACATTAACATATTAAAGGGCTCTAACTTGAAGGGGCGACACCCCAGCGCCCTCTATTGACCAGCCGCCACTGCTTTGAACACAAGGTAATGTAACATAAGGTAACAGAGAAGTGTGCATTATAGACTAAGGAAAATTGATTTAGAAATTCTGTTGATTGGAAAATAAAGATGTTTTTATTTGCATCTATCTATGAACGCTACGGGGCGGTATGACACCGTTCCTTTTCCTGCTCACCTTCGTGTGGAGGGTTTTCCCGCCGCAACCAGTTTGTCCCGTTAGCTCATCTTGTTATGTCGGCGGACTTGAGACACAGAGAGGAGTTGACCACGACGACGATGGGGTTTGAGTCCAGGGAAGAGCGGTTCCAGACATCAGATAAGACAAAAACAGAAGCCAAAAAATAAAACGAACACGTAAATAACAGGGTGAGAATGCGGTAAAATCCAAAAACATCAGACGAGGGCTTTTCTTTTTCTGGACGGCTTTTGTAAACCGTTGGTTGGGTTCAGGGAAGTAAGTTGGTTGGCGGGTCAATTGATAAAATTGGTTGGGTTTAGAGGGAGGAGGAGGGTGGGTCAGTCAGTAGATTGGCCGGCCGGCCATTCAGTCAGACAGACAATCAGTCGACAGCGGCCTCTGGTGGGTTTACGCGAGAACAGCGGGCGCGAACGGCACTCGCGAAAGACATTTGAGATGTGAAAAAGCGCACACAGCGGCCTCTCGCGGATTCGCAAAAACAAAATGCTAAAATACGTAGCTCTCGGGACATATTTCACGATCTCCAGAAACGTCCACGGGACTACGTTTTCAGAATGAGCCTGGGTTATTAATTTTGTAATCTAATGTCTTAAACATGCAATTTCTCTACACTTGGGCACTTCTGTCTTTGCAGAACCATATGAAGTGTTTCTGTTTTCCCAATCTTTATGTGTTTTATTTGGATGTTTTTAGTGGTAAATACAGAATAATTACATTAGAGCAAATTACAGAAAGTCCTAGCTTTAGTACTACTGCAAATGCTTGAAGAAAAAAATGCTTAAACGTTTGTTGCTAAAATTATTGACGGACTCCCGTCATAAGAATAAAAGAAACCAGAAAATAAAATTATAAATTTTTTTTTAAAAATGATTAAAAACATATTCAAATGTGTTAAGACAGGTTCTAAAAGAATGAAGCAAAAAAGAAAAGCATAGAAGTGTGAAAACTGAACTTTTTGGCATTGTCTGACGTCAGTATGACGTTTGGCATTGTGGGAAATCATTTGTGTAACTTGTCACAAAAGACAAAGCAACCATAATTGGCTAATATTGAATTTATGAGCGTTTTATAAAGGACATTTTAAACGAACCAATGAAACTCCCACAATGTTATCATTTTATCTCACTACAGATGATCATGTCACTTTTCCATTTTACTGTTAGCAGGAATTTTATATGGAAAAAGAAAATCGGAAAGCTGAGCTATCTGGGAAGAAAGTGCATATTTTACCTGGATCAAAGAGCATTGAACCACCAAGAGGCGACACTCTGTTGCTATTTGGGAAACAGCCACTAGATGCCGCTAGGGTTACACGGTGGCCATTTTGGAATTTAAAAATTCTAATAGAACAGCAGCACGGATAACTAACATTAGACAGAATTAATTAAAATTTTGAGTTAAAATGAGTACACCCCCTTTTAAAGTAACATTTTTAAACAATATCCCAACGAAAACAGACAATTTCCAAAATGTTGACGAGACTAAGTTTAATACATCTGATATCTAAAAATCTGTTTCACATATAACATGAAAGGTAATACTTAAATTACCTTAAAATAATTTAATTACTTTTATTTTATTACTCAAATTAGGGTGAAGCAAAACTGAGTATACACAACAAAAACTACGACAAAAACGACATTATCTGGTAGTTTGTATGGATTCCATTATTTTTAATGACAGCATTAAAAATCATGAATAAAAATATATATAAAATAAAAAATAGATAAATTTGGAGAAAGCAGCTTTTTAAACAAAAACTTTTTTTAGTCTATTTTTTAACAAACACTGGAAAAAATACTATGTACTATTTTAATATAATACTCCAACAGAAAGTACTGTCAATCTGTTATCAACATCCCATTTTGAAAGTCATGTTAATTTAATTTAACACGTCAGCATTAATATGTATTACGCCAGTGCGTAAACTATTAAATTAAAGTCATTTAAAGTCATTTCATCTAAAAGCGAGTTTTAAGAAAACAAGCATGGTTAATGTATTAAACAAGTCTGTAAAATCAACTATTAAAAGCAACGCAATCTCACAGCAATTCGTAACTTTTTGATTTAGTGGCTAATTCGTATGAATAGAGTGGAGGAACTATGACGTCACCTTGTAGGCGAATCGGCTGCTAGCATAAAACTGGTTCCCTCGATAAAATCCCCATAGTATTTTCCCATAGGCTTTTCGAAGATTGCAAATAATAAGCTCTGTGTTCAAACACTGTTCATTACACTTACACGTTTTGTCCAACCGGATAATCCTCACACGAAAATACAACTTTTAGCACTTTTGGATCTTAAATGCAGGCGCAAGAATGGAAAAGCTAACATTAGGCTATAAACGGACTACAGCGCCTGGGGCGCTTGCCTGTGACGTCAGCACCACCCTGCCACAGACAACTCTTCAAGCTTATTTTTTTTTAGAAATATGGTCCATGACAAAGATTTAATCTCTCGGTTTATCATATTATAATTCACGCTAAATATTATAAACACATGAATATACAAAAACACATATACCTACGTGCCTTTTGGATAGTTTTTTTACGTGGGGAAATGCATTTTGTTTTGCTTTACGGTTGTTGTAAAAGTTTTAAAGCTGTACATATAAATGTGCCTACATAGTATTATCATAAGACATGTTTAAATAAGTGTATCGCTCGCGTGCACACAGCCCGCTTAGTAACAGACAACAGAAATGAGGTGTGAGGGACAAGTCTATCAAATGCCTGCCATCATGGACACAGAACAACATTTAATATTCTTTTTTTGTCACGAAGTACAGCGAAAAGCAGCCCTTACAGTCACATATGCTACACATTTTAAGGAGTGTAAATATTGCCGTTATGACAGAGTTAAACGTGTTCAGATGAAGAAAAAAACTGCAGACGAAAAATCCTTTGATCAAATGACAGTTAATATGTATGTATATTTTTACACATTTATTCACACGTTTCCATTACTGAGAGCAGGAAAGAGACAGGCTGCACTGATAAGCAGCATCCCCATAATATCGTTTAATTAAAATAAATGATCAACAAATGAATCTGTCTTGACAGTCTTTACAAGTAAAGGCATTATGTACACAATATCCCGCTTAGAAAAATATTACAAACAATAAAATACTATTCATGAAAATACTTAAATAACAGACAAATCCAAATGCCCAACACAAGCGAGCTGCGTTCCAGACCAGTTCAACTCGATGACGTACAATGTCTCCGACACCGTCTGTAGTCCCGATTAGCAACTTGATAGCAACCGTCTTTTTAAAGAAGCATAACCGATTTAAAAAATCAAGAGTGTGATGTAACTGATGTGTTTTATGTCGTAGAATAAAACGTGAAAGTATCTTGAGTTTGTGTTAGCCATGAACCTTATTTAAGCGATTTAACTGAAATCCCATTCAAAAAACCCATTGACTTTGGGACGAGGGAACCGGAAGTGCTAAAATGCTAACTCGCTTCCGGGTTTTTGCATACAAATTGACGTCATAGTTCCTCCACTCTATTTGTACGATCTAATTTGTACAAATTAGTACGATTTGCTCATCCCCCAATGACGGTTGGGTTGGGGGCGGGGTTAGGTGCCATGTCTCCTTTTTAAAATCGTACATTTTCATACTGATCTCGAAATAGCCACTAAACTGACAAAACGTAAAATACTTGCATTTCCTCGTGAGATCAGGCTGATTAAAAGTGCTGATGATCACCAGTCTATGATTGTAAGTGTTGTATTGTCGTCTTTCAGGTTGTTTTTCAGCTTTAATGAGCTTTTTAAATAAATAAAAAACAAAGCAGCTGCTTGCCATCGCGACAGCAATAAGACCCAATGGACGGCGATCACTTTCACTCCAGAATGGCGGAATCGCTGGGCGCTGCTTTTGCAATGGAACGTTCTATTGAGTGTCTCCTCTTGGTGATTCTAAGCTCTTTGCCTGGATAAAAGCGGCGGTTCTGCTTTTCTTTTACCCCCAAAAAAAAGTTAGTTTCCCTCATTTCACTTTTTAACTAAACAAAAAAATATCCTTAATGTAATCTGATGTGCACACGGAGTTAAGTTGTTGAAGAAATTAACCGGGCATTCAATCTTACGTCACTCTGGCCGTTAACTTTTTAAAAAGGCGATCGCGCAAACTCTGCTGCTAAAGAAACAAGCATTGACGTCTGACAGGCATGAATGGATACCCGCGAATTGCTGATTAACCGTGTTTGTAATGCAGAACAAGTGGTTGTGCTTGATAAATGTAATACATACCGCCTCCTGATAGCTGAAGAGGAGATGCTGAGGTGTAAGTAATGAAGACGACATGTTGATATTCCTACTTGTCATTTGCAGGTAGGCTACTGTCTCGAATGTGTTGATCGGATGATACAAAATCTATTTAAGCAGACGAATTTTCTGAAAAAAACTGTTTGGTAAAGCATTTTTTTTTCTATTGTTAACCCAAAATGAATGTATAGTTTAAAAATTAATCAGGTTTCTTTAAAAAGTTAATATTCAATATACTTATAATTATCACACCACATCTACACATCTGATTACGAGTGCCAAATCCCACAAAATAACCCTTTTAAGATTAATCTACTTAGAATTTATCATATACGATATGATATTATAGATTATATATTAGAAGTTGCTGCTGAATTATGAAATAAAAGAATCATCTCGCAATTTCTGATTTAATAGATGTGATATGGCAATATCTGGTGGCATTTATCTTTACACTGACCGTTTAATAATATTCAAGTACCCCACAGCACTTTCAGTTCATACCCGTTTCTCTGTCCTTTGTCTTGAAAACCATTATAAAGAAAATTCTGGATACACAAATTAGCTTGTTGCTTAATATTCTTGGCCAGCGGCATCCAAGCTCAGTCCTGGAGGGTTAATCTCCATCAGAGTTTCACTCCAACTTGCCTTAATATAGGCAAACCCATCTGGCAGTATCTATGCCTATAAGACCTTGATTAGCTAGTTCAGGTGAGTTTAATTAAGGTAGGAACTAAATTGATCAGGAGCAGGACTGGGCACCTACTCTGTATATTGTATCCTTACATCCTAAAGATTTTTATCATGCTGTTTTTTCTTTTTATTAGATGCATGGCACCAAGGCTTTCCAACACAAACAAGCTCGGTTGAAGCCATCCCACAGTTAAAGCAACCAAATTTATTTTGCACAACCTTTCATAGTTCATGTGTTCCTCTATTTTTGTTTTTTGTCTCTTACTGTTTGTCCAACAGGAAGTTCAGTACTGTTAAATTATACCATGAAGTCTCAAGATTAAATATATTTTGATACTAGAAAATAAAAGCAAGAAGAAAGAAATAAGAGCACAAAAAAAAGTAACCTGTTGGACTTTCCCCTAGTCCCCCAGGTTCAAAGATCGGTCAGAGGCTTCAAATAAGTTTAAATTAATTTAATGAATCAAATGAAAAAGCATACAGAGCGCTCTGGGCTGCAGAATAAACCCTTTACAGTATGAGGTTTACATGTGGGCATTCCACAACCCTCTCTAACCCTCGAAGCCAAGTATATATCGCCGATTTCTCTTCGGCCCCGCCCGGGGGCGCTTCAGTAAGAAAGATCCTCCATCCAGATCAGTTCAAACATCAGTTCAATCATCAGTTGTTAGGCAGAACATCAAATCTGCACAGAAAAAGTTACGCATACACATAACAGAGCCTGCAAGAGAGTGAGCTTGAGCCCCTCCAGTCCGCTATTGTTCCTGTAAACGAGCACACTCTGGAAGAAGAGATGTAACATTTTGTTGATAACAAGTACCAAGGAGTTAACTTCTCGGTTATCAGTCACACAAAGGCACAGCTGTTATTGAGCAAAATTATATGAGGTTAAGCACATAAGGTTATATGAGGATAAACACATCAGCATAAGTTCATGTAATTAGTTAAAAACAGAATTAAACTATTAATGCATAGGATGAAGTTAAAATCATCAAATATTCCTTCAACCCAAAAGCAATTGACAAATTTTCCTGAAAGCAGACTGCAACATTTGTGGGCTGTTTTATTTAGAGGGGTAAAATTAACACACGCATATACTTGAATGTTACCAAAATGTAATGTAAATACTAGATTTTAATAAGAACACATGACAGGATTTTGCACATAATATTTCTTTTTTCTTTTCTTTTTGCCAAATATATTTATTAACATTTTGTGCAGAGACAATATCATATACATACAAAAATAAGTAATACACTGTTCTGCTTTTTCACAATTAAAAACCAATGATCATCAGAAAAAACAATATAGTTATAAAATAACACAGTAAATTAAAAAAATAAATAAATAAATATATTAATAACAACACCAAAAATTAACTATAAAAGTAATAAATGAAAATAAAAATAATAATCTATTCCTCTTCTGCTTTAATATCAATAGTGTCAATATAATTCAACAAAGGTTTCCATGTTTTGTAAAAAGATTTTAAAGAACCTCTTAATGAAAATAATTTTTTTTCCAACTTTAAAGCACAAAATTTTTTTTATTTTATCCATCTGTCATAAGAAGGTGGAGAAGTATGTTTCCACTTAAGGAGAATAAGCCTCCTAGCCAATAATGTGGTAAAAGCCACAACGTTCTGTATCGTTGAAGGCAAATTTGGCTCAAAAGGAATTCCTAATAGTGCTGTTAGAGGGTTTGGAGTGGCTGATATGTTAAAGGTTTTTTCAAAAGTATCGAATATTTTAGACCAAAACACTGTCAATCTTGGACAAGACCAGAACGTGTATGTGTGATTTGCTGGAGATTGTTGACACCTATTACAAGTATTACTTCTATTTAAGTTTATTTCACATAATATTTCCTAATTTAACAAAAAAAAAAGTTTACAAAGAGACTAGCAAATCTGTGCAAGCAATTGAAATATCCCAAGAAATCAGGTAATGGAAATGGGGCACTGTAGTTCTGGGCTGCCTCGACTCAACAGAATTACAGGGTTAATTTACTGGGTTTTCACTTAATCAGATCAATTGTTTACAGCAGGGGTGTCTAAACTTGGTCCTGGAGGGCCGGTGTCCTGCAGATTTTAGATTCAACTTGCCTCAACACACCTGCAAGGATGTTTCTAGAAAGCCTAGTAAAGCTGCGGTCACACTGGACAGTTCTCCCCATAGACTTCCATTCATACGCACGCGAATGCGTCAGACCGGAAACGCGGGGTCATGCATTAAGTTTCGCATTTTGCTGTGGTGCAAAGTTCAAGCTTGGTAAACTGTGACCTGCGCAATTGCATCACTTGACAGCGTGAGACCAATCCAGGATCAAAACATGACCTCTCTGAACAGAGATTTAAAACATGGAGCAATCGCTCGTTTTTTTTTTTTTAATCATCTTGTTTAATCCCGCCCCTTTTCGCAGTGTCGTACGACAGAATTTTGCATGCACAAACTCTAGTGTGACCGCAGCTTAAGAGCTTCCCACATAGCAAAATATCTCTGGCCCAGATCTGGCCCACACAATCAGCTCTTGCTTGGCCCACATGCCGCAGTGAATTACGGTACATGATTGGACCAAGTCTGGCTTCCATACAAGGGCCAAACATGGACCATATCTGGGCCAGGTCTCAGCCAACATAACCCATAATGGAGCCTGAACTGGGCCAGATATGCTGGTGTGTGACGACTGCAATGAATTTGATAAACCCATGAAGCATTTCGCTTTATAGCCGAGCTTTTTTTCGAAGTGACCTAATTGGTAGAATTTTTTCTTTACTCCAAAATTATTTAAATGTATTTTAAATGTGGGTCAAGATAGGCTAAACTTACGTGGCCCACATATACATTTTTAACATCTGGGCCAAATACTACATTTGATACCTGGCCCAAGTCTTGTGTGCCACCTTTAAGACGGTGCCACCTCTGCCAAACCCGGGCCATCTTTGGCCCACATGTTGCATGCCAGTGCCAGACAAATGCCTGCTGTGCCATTTATGTACCAAGTCTGGGCCAGAATTCTTTGCTACCTGGGTTGATTAGCTAGGCCAGGTGTCTGATTGGGGTTGGAACTAAACTTTGCAGTGCACCGGCCCTCCAGGACCGAGTTTGGGCACCACTGATTTACAGGGATAACAGGCAAGGGTTTGGACTCAATTTCACTCACAATTTGGTTGTCAGCACCTGAACCTCTTGTTTAAAATTCTGTCACTCTAAGTTCATATAGTAGTCCAAAAGCAGTGGTGGAAAGAGTACTGAAAAATCATACTTAAGTAAAAAGTACCATTACTTGCCTAAAAATGTAGTGCCAGTAGAGTAAAAGTAAATTTAAATAATTTATATAAATAAATTTAAATAAATTAATTTCTGTAGTAAATATTACTCAAAGTATGAGTAAAAAGTAGACCTTTCAAAAGTACTCAAGAGTAGTGAGAAGTGAGTATTACACTGTCGAAAGCTGATGATTTACATGTAATTTGTGCATGCGTGTGTAAACGTAACATTCTGTAGTGCATTTAGTTATTGCCCAGCAGGCACACAGCATCATGAGACATTAATATTAGGCTAGATTAAGGTTGTGGCGTTGGTTGACCAAAATTCAATGTCTAGCAAGGATAACGTTATTTTGACATCCAATAACGACATCAAGTAACGTTGATATTTTGTTGATTTTAGGTTGTTAGAAAGTGACCTAAAATCCAACGTCGAGCCAACATCTTAAACCAACGTCATATTGATGTCAGATACTGATGTTTATTTGTCAGGTACGGCAACTAAAATCCAACGTCTGATAGACGTCATAGTAGTAACGTCCTCACAACGTCATGCTGTAACATCATTAGACGTTGATATTTGGTTGGATATTGACGTTGGCCTAACGCTGAGTTCTGACGTCAACCCGATTTTAATTTCCAAACAAAGTGCAACGACCCTACGACATTGGGGTACAATGTCAATCTAAACAACTACTCAATTACAGTAGTTTGAGTATTTGTAATTTGTTACTTTATACCACTGTCCTAAAGCAATTAGAAATCCCAGTTGATTTGTTTTAGGTTGCTAAAAGAATCATGTGCTTGTTTATTTGCACTTCGCTCCAGCAAAAGCACTTAAATAATCACACGCACTTATTATATTGTCATGTCTTGTCTTGGCTATGCATTTAAAACTGACACTTCCTGTGTTTTCATTCTCTTTGCTTGTTGCACTTGCTGCTGACGATTCCCTGTAAACCAATAGCGTACAGCTCAGAGTCTAGATATAAATAGGGGTCGAGTATGGTTTGCTTTTTAGTACTGTTGGACTACACTCTCCATACCAGATGAATAAGATCTAGCCCCGGACACCAGATTCTAGCGGTCAGGAGTTAACTGAAAAAGATAAAGAGGAGAAGAAGCAGGAGACGAAGTAATAGTGATAAAGAAAGAGCAGAGTTTATTGAATAATCTTCAATCGTATGTTTCAATGCCAGGACAAATCCAACAAGTGTTATTATACCACATGCAACAGCAATGGAAAATGAATGCTTCACAACATTGTCCAGTGACAATACAGACATTCTCTTATCTCTTATGCATAAAACAAGTGTTGCTTATATCCACAGTCATAAGATTGTAAACATGGAGATAATAATAAAGCAATACTTATAGGAAAATAGTAATAATAAAATATAAAAACAATCAAATGACAAATAAAAATCATTAATAATCAATCAAATCATTAACTAAAGATCAATAAAATGATATGATGATTCTATAAATGACTAATGATCATATGATTAAATCAAATAATTCAATGAAGAATAAATTAATATAAACAAATTAAAATGAAACACAAATGAATGGTTGCTTTCTTGAAGCAACACACATAGGTTTAGCTACAAGGATTCTCAAATTAGTTTCTTTAGTAGGCATGGGCCGGTATAAGATTCTGACGGTATGATAACCTTGGATAAGGTTTCACAGTATCACGATATTGTGATTACTGCTCTAAAATATATTCTTTTTAAATGTCTGGGTATAAAACAACAATTTTTTTCCACTTTGAACACAATGTATTTTATTTTTTGAAACATTTATATTATTTTGGAGCAGTAAACATGTCAGGCTGAATAATTCAAATGACTCATTGACTTCTGCTGTCTTCATTAGTTTCAAAAACACAGATTTTTTACAATTTAAAACGGCATCTTTGGATATCTTTTCTGCTGGAGATACTGTTGTCCTAAAAAACTAACAAAAAAAGTAAATAAAAAATCTTACACATACCTTAGGAACGGTATTACAGAAAATTTTAGCGGTTTTAAAACCTTGACTTTTCCAAACCGCGGTACATCTTAAAAAATGGTTATCGTCCCACGCCTATCCTTTAGTACCTATAACGCCTTGTTTATACTCGACGCATCCGCTAGTTCGCTTGAGTGCACGCAGTGCATGTTACGTCATCACGGTGATAGCGGAAGTTCGCTTTGGGTGCGCGCAACATGATTTCGGCTGGCGGTGCGCATGGCATTTTTTGAGACTCGGGCGAACAGTGCGCACAGCGCTGCGTTTGATTTGAGTTGAATATGAACCACTTTGAAGAGATTTTCTCTGAAACAGTACGACTGTACAGACATCTTTATGATCCATGATCATACAGATAACTTGATAAACAATAATTCTTAGCTAGAAATAGCAACAGCCATAGGAAAGGCAGAAAGTTTTTGTTAAAAAGGTTTGGAAAAACCTGAGGGATTGTTAAAGCCAAAAGAGGCCATGGCAAACATGTAGACCCGGGGACACAATTACAGAATATGTTTTTCCACGTGTATGGTTTTACACTGATGTACATTTTACAGTTTTAAATTTAAAACAAATGAATAGTTCCAAAACTAAAATGAACAAATGATTTCTTTGAAAACTGGAAAGGTTTTTGAAATATTTGAACCTTTCGGTTTACACTGATGCCTGTTTTTCTAGGCTTTATTGGTGATAATGGTCAGGAATGTGGGACCATTATTACCTTTTTAGCATAAGTGTATAGGATAGAAACTAGCCAGACAGTAATGTGTGAATTGTGTAGCGGGCTAAATCTAAAAAAACATCTGTATTTTTAAGTGTGCTTCTTTTTTCTTTTTCTTTTTTGCTTTTATCCTTGCCTTAATAAAAAATATATTTGTAGAGCAACCCATGTTCTGTTGTCATTAATATTTTAATAAACTTCAATAGGTAAAATTGTCTAAGATATGAACAAAAGCAAGTGATGCATCAAATTTTGATTAAAAAAAAATCTTAAATGGTTATAAAAATCCTTATAATCATTAAAATAATTTATAAAAACAATAAAAATATCTAGTTTGAAAATATTGAATTATATTAATGATATGACGTAGTTCCGAAAACTTTCTACTTTGTTTATCCGTCTGATTTTACAGTCAGTTACTTTTGACCGCCCCCTGTTGTTTTAAAGAATATCACAACGGCGAACGCAGCAAGTATAAAAGCCTCGTCCGTTTCGCGAGGTGCGCGCGCAGTCAGCGGAGGTGTGCGATGCGGCGCCAGGCGAAAGTATAAATCTAGCTTAATCGTGAAAACAGGCAAAAACTCCTACAAAAGCTCAGTGGAAACAGGCCATTACATAATGTAATATTTCAACATTTGAACGACATCAAAACCTTAAAGTCTACAGCCTCATGTTTCCCTCGCATTAACTTTGTTACAGAGAGTTTATCGATTCATTTTGATAATTGAATAATTTCATTGCTTAGTTGTTTTGTTTATTATTAATTTTCTGTTTTGTCTAAATAAAAATAATAAGGGTTTCAGTCTCTTTCAAAGTTTTTTTTTTTAACTTGTCAATTCTTCCTCTTCTGCTGACCGCACTTCTCCTCTTTCTGTCTTTGAGACTCGTCTCCTCCAGCTGTTTTTTGACCTTATACAATGAGATCATCAGTGTAAACTTCAAACGGTTGATTAGGAGAGTGCATACTATCCGTATTTCATAATTTCACCAGACAGTACGACACAGGGACATCTATGGAAACCCAGGCTCATACGTTTAATATATGAAAAATGTTTGCTAAAAAGGTGTAAGGTGAGGGTGGAGACTTACTCTGCTGAAATGGGTGGACATTTGGACTTAAGAAGGTTTACAGGAAGTGGGTGAGGGTTTGGACTCCTTCGGCTTAGGAAGGTTTACAGGAAGTGGGCTCTTTGGGCTCTCAGATGACCACTCCATCACTAGATGAAAATATGTTTGAGATGGAGTAAGAATAATTTAGCAACACATAATAAAGTCTACTAGACTTTGTTTTATGGGACTTGTGTGTTTTCAAATTAACTTACATCGTAACAGATCACTGGTCTGATCTTCAGTAGCCTGAATGACCTGAACGGTTTTCACTATGAAAACCAACCACATCCACAGTTTAACTCAAACTTCATGAGAAAATCAAAGTACAACTATTTTTAGAACACTCTTATATCATTATTTAACACTTCTGAAAATATATCAGCATTTACCTGCTTCAGATATCTCTTCTATCTCATCTGAGGAGAACTGCAGCAGTTTGTCTCTGAACTGAGAGACTGATTTCACCACATCATCAAAACACAGATGAGAACTGACAGTGAAGCCTGAATCTGAAGATCCAGAGAGAGAAACAGACGACAAACTCTACAAAGACAAAAACACAAACACTTTAAGTAAAGAACAGTCATTCTTCATCTGTTATAGATTACACACACATAAATACCTGGAGGAACCGAACATGCTCCTGTGTTTTTGAAAGCTGCTTCAGCTCAGTGTTTCTCCTCTTCAGATCATTGATCTCCAGCTTCAGTCGCTCCAGTTGTTCTTCAGCTCGACTCGCAGCAGCTCTTTCCTGATCTCTGATCAGCTGATTCACCTCTGAGCAACGTTTCTTAATATCTCGGATGAGTTCAGTGAAGATCCTCTCACTGTCCCTCAGTGCCCCTTGTGCTGACCGCTAGTACATGACACATATTATAGTCGCACAATGACAATGATTATTCAAACTGATTCTCCCCTTGTCCAAACTCACCTCATGAGCCTCCAAACAGTCTTTCAGCTGCTGAAGATCTTTCTCTCTCTGTTCGACTACTTTATTTATTTTTCTGTCAATATCTTCAAAATATTCCTGCAGAAATCATATGATCACAAACAACTTCAGTGTATATTATACTTTATAGTTAGAATGCCTCAACAATCGTCAATAAATGTCAACTGCGATCTTTAAATCAATACACCATATCAATGGTTGATTAAGCATGGATGTTATTAACTTGCATGTAGTTTTGAGGCACATATGGGTTTCCACGAACTGCCACCTTAATGTAGTGGAGGGGTTTGAGTGTTGGGTTAAGAGCTATGTTGTTGGGGGCTAATGCCCCTGGTAAGGTCTCCCAAGGCAAAAAGGTCCTAGTTGACAGGTCAGTCTAAGTGCAGTTCAAAGTTGGGGCTCGTATGCAATAACTGGTGGTCGGCAAAGACCCAATCATCAGAAACTGGCTCTTGGGACATGGCATGTCACTAGGAGTGAAGGAGACAGAGCCTGTGCGGGAGGTTGTATGATACCAAATAAAGATAGTCAGGCTCACCTCAACACACAGTTTGGCCTCCGGAACTTAACTTCTTGAGAAGGACTGGACTTTGTTACTCGTAAAGAGTAGGGGTGTAAACCCGGTGTCCTGGCTAAATTCCCTCTTGGCCCTTACGATCATGGCCTACCAATCATACCTTTTCCACAGAATTGGCTCTATCATTGTCTCTCCACTCCACCAATAGCTGGTGTGTAGTGAGCGTACTGGCGCCGTTGTCCTGTGGCTGCCATCGCATCATCCAAGTGGATGCTGCACACTGGTGGTGCTGTGGAGAGACCCCCTCATGATTGTGATTGTGAAGCGCTTCGGGTGTATGGCCATACACAATAAATGCGCTATATAAATACACATTACATTACATTACATTGTTATACTCTGGTGGAGCTCGCTCAGCGGCAAGCTAATGTGGGCATGCTTATTGTTCCCTAAATTAGCCGCCATGTGTTGGAGTTTTCTCTGATAAATGGCAATGTTCATACTTATGTGTGGCTGAACCATGTTAGAGGACTTTTCACCTCTCACCTTTTCAATTCTCACCAACTCTCATCCAGAGGGAGGTTAGAGCAATACAAGTGGTCCATGTTCTCTAACTCCATTGTTGACGTGGCCTTGAGAACCTGTGGCTGTAAGGCCTGTGGTGCCTGTCATGGGGGCAATCCATGAACCCAGTGGTAGACACCAGAAGTAAGGGATGCCTTCAAGCTGAAGAAGGAGTCCTAACAGGCTTGGTTAGCTTATAGGACTCCCAAAGCAGTTGATGGTTACTGACAGGCCAAACTTGCTGCAGCCCAGGCAATTGAGGAAGCAAAAACTTGGGCCTGTGAAGAATTCAGGGAGACAATGGAAGAAGACTACTGGTCGGCCTCAAAGACATTCTGGCAAACCATCCAGTGCCTCAAGAGGGGTAAGCAGTTCCACACCAACACTGTTTACAGTGGAAGTGGTGAGCTGTTTACCTCTACTAGTGATGTTGTTGGACGGAGGAAGAAATACTTTAAGGATCTCCTCAACCCACTGACATGTCTTCCTTTGAGAAAGCAGATACCGGGGATGCAAGGATTGACTCACTGATCACCCAAGCTGAAGTCACGGAGTTCGTTTTAAAGCTCCGCAGTGGCAAAGCCATGGGGTGGATAAGATCCACACAGTGTACCTCAAGTCTCTGGTTGTTGTGGAGCTGTTTGGCTAACACGCCTCTACAATATTGCATGGAGGTCAGGGACAGTAACTCTGGTCTGGCCAACTAGGATGGTGGATTCCATTTGTAAGAAAAGGCACTGGAAAGTGTGTACGAACTATAGGGGGAAATCACACTTCTCAGCCTCCCTGGAAAAGTCTATGCCAGTCTATTGAAGTGGATGATGCGGCTGATAGTTGAACCTTGGATCCAGGAGGAACAACGCAGATTTGGTCCAAGCCGTGAAACATTGGACCAGCTGTACACCAACCCTAGGGTGCTTGAGGGAGTATGCACAACCAGTCCACATGCGTTTTGTGAACTTGAAGGCATTCGACCTTGTCCCTCATGACAAGCTGTAGTAGGTGCTCTAGGATTATGGGGTTGGAGACACTCTTTTAAAGGCTGTCCAGTATGAACAGAGCAGGAGTTTGGTTCGCATTGCTGGCAATAATGCAAACTTATTCCCGGTGCATGTTGGACTCTGGCAGGGCTGGACTCCAACAGTATTGAACCCTTATTATTCAAGTATGCCTAGGTATATCTAGATTTTCATGATATGACTCTTGAGACAATATAAGACAGGTAATATAAAAATACTGGAACTTTATCCATCAGAGGAATGTAAAGACAGAAACCAAAAAGCCATGGACAATTATGTAAATGTTGGCCATTTAGGATTCTCTAGATTTGCCTTAGTGTACACAATATCCTATCCACATTTGGGAATGTATTTAAGTCATTACATTAACTTGTTCCATTAAATTATCAATCACTGTTTCAATCCTAATATACTTTTATTTAAAGTATAAGCATTTTCCTTTGGTTGACGATGCTTGCAAAAGAAGCATCTTGCATTATTCATTTTAATGATTATTAATTTGAGTGTTCATTTACATGCTTTTTGATCATGAGATTTTTGTAAACTGGCAAAATGAATGATGGCTGAATGACTATTGCCCCTCAAAACACAATTAATTACAAGCAACTGAAAGAAAAATCACATGAATGAGTACAGAAATTGCATTATACTGTCAATCATAAGATCCAGCAAGCAGCACTGTACCTGTTTCTCTTTCCTTTCTTCTGCAGGTGACACCGTTTCATGATTTTTGTGTTCATCCAACAAACACAGCACACAGATAAAGCACTGGTCGGTGCGGCAGTAAACTTCCAGCATTTTATTGTGCTGTGGGCAGATCATCTGAACATCTCCAGATCCAGAAGTCTGGAGTCTGGTTTTCTGCAGCTTCTCCACCATTTCAGCAAACACCACATTCTTAGCTAAAGCAGGTCTCGGAGTGAAGCTCTGTTTGCATGAAGGACAGCTGTAGATTGCCTTTTGATTCCAGCAGTCTGTGATGCAGCTCATACAGTAACTGTGTCCACAGGGAATCGTCACTGGATCCTGCAGGAGGTCCAGACACACTGCACACATGAATTGGTCCTGATCCACTGAAATACCACCTTCTGCCATTTTTCTATGGGAATAAACTGAGGGGGGGAGGGGGAGAGCACACAGTTATGTTTATAGGTTCATATTACCTTGTTTAATTTAGATATTCGTCCCTGAAATAATATTAGATTACAAATTCCTTTTATGTTTATGCATTAATATTGTCATATTATTAGCTTAACAATCCATTTAAGGCTTACAGCTGGGAATATTTCACATTTGTACGGCTTAACAACACTACAAATCAATAATCCCCTCTCTATATGCAGAGTATTATTATTTGATTATTTAAAGATCAATAAGAGGACCATCATTTAAAATGTAACATTAATATTTCATGATCAACAAGCAGTGATATCACAAATGCAAACAATTTTGTCATCATATTTTTCTCTTATTGATTGGAATTCTGCTATGCGAGTAAACCCAAAGAACCATTAGGGAGAGTTTAAATTAAACAGACTATATTAAAAAGTCAACAGTAATTAAATTAATCAAAGACTCAAATTGAACCAAGAGTTCAAGTAAAATAAAGAAAATTTAATTTACAAAAGAAGAAGTTGAGAACAGAGATTTGAGTCCTACAGCTCGCAGACTGTGGAGTGGGACACAGCTACTTTTCTAAGAAAGGCAGACACCTCACCCATGCCCTAACCACAAGAGAAAATTATAGACCTGTAGGCTCTGCAAAATGTGTAATTACCAGCTTGGTACAATCAGTTCTTTGGCTTTTCCAACAAAAAAAAAAAAATCATAATACATATTACACCACAGGAAGAAAGTGACATGAGGACTTAGAAAAACACCAAGCTCTCTTTGCATGCATCCAAGAGTGGTGCAATTTCAGCCAAGCACTTGGATGGGTGCAAAAAGCATTAAAAAAGGCATTGCATGCAGCTCAGATTGCATCTGCGCCAGGTCTGCATCCAGACCCCTCTCGTTGGTTGAGGCAAGCACACAATACTGGTCAATGCATAAATGTTAAAAAGCCTATTAATAACAGAAATATTGCAATGTATAATCAGAGATTATTAATAATGCACTAATATATAATCCAAACATCATGGATATTTAAATTTCCAAACAAATAAATTAATTGATTACTTAACTCAATATTTGCATAATTAGGCTGTCATTTTTTTCAATAGGCTAAATTGTCACTGTTCACAACTCATTGTTGTTTGTTGATAGTGAAACTGCTCTAAATTAATAGATTAAAGGTGCTGTATGTCAGTTTTTGACTCTTCTAAAGCATAAAAACACCATAATATGTGTGCAGATATTTAAGAAACATCCTAAGTGAACATACTTGTTTAACTGAAAAACAATGCTGAAGTCAAATATTCTGCTTTTTGGGTTTTTCTGTGCCAGAACGCTGTCTTTGTTTAGGTAAATTTAACCTGCACAATGCCAGTTTAGACAATTATATTTCAGCACTCCGGGTTGCCTTGTTGGAAAACAGCATATTTCATTCATTCATTCAGAAAGGCTCTGAAAACATGCGCCCGCGACTGAAAAGGACAGTATCAGACGTCGAAATGAGACAGATTCAGTTTCACATGAGGTTATTAATTAGCAAATGATATAAATATTACGAGTGTAAACATTAGGTGAGCAGGTTACATTGTAACCGCGTGTCCTAACAACACGCTTTGTGATGAGATACGCAGTGATGAGCATTTTGGCTGTTTGCACCAGACGAAACACGACAGAAATGTAAATACAGCCATTCAGAAGCACAGAATCAGCACTCACTCACAATACGGTAAGGTTTATAATCTATTCAAACTCACATTGTTAGCATTTAGCACAGAATAAAGCACACGAGGTTTACCTAAGGTGATCACTGTCATAGGTTTCTGTTGTTCAGCTGTGAGAAATAGACGTTTCTAATATATCAATTCAAGATGTTGGTTAGAACCAAAACTCCTTTTAATATGGAGAATATTCCCTTTATCACGTGTCTTTGCTTTTATTTAGAACACAGTTTAAATCACTTGCTCCTGTACTCAATCTTGCGTTTATTTTGATCCAGGAGTGCAATACCTAGTTCAACCACTGGGTGTCAAACTTACATACTGCACCTTAAAGTGGTCGTTTGGGGATTTTTATTAGTGCACTGATAGGGGCCCCTCAAAGAGTTGTTAAAGACCCCTAAATAATCATACTGCAACACAAAATTTGCTTATTTTGAGTTTGTTTGTTTGTTTGTTTTTTGCTTTAACTTTGACCTGTGGACAAAAGGTCAATCAAACAGTTATGGTGCCAGTTAAAGAGTAAAAGCTATAATAACTGATTAATGTTTTCTGAGAGCTCAGTTGTTGTCCTTTATTCTCCTGGTAGAATTCTGTATAAGCTGTTCGCACTTCAGCTCAAAAATAAGCCGCCTTCACTAAACAGCAGATAAATTTGATTTCAATCCTCAAATCTATTTTGAATAAAGAAACAACCTCATCTTCATAACAAACTCGTGTTAATGTCCAGGTTTTCCCTTATCATTGTGGAGTTTTTTCATCAATGTTTAACCCGTGGCCATCAGTTGAGCCTGGGTCATTTTTAAACCGCAAGTCAACCAGAGGGTTAATATATTCAGTATTCCTTACAACAGGGGTGTCCAAACTCGGTCCTGGAGGTCCGGTGTCCTGGAAAGTTTAGCTCCAACCCTTATCAAACACACCTGAAGCAGGTAACCAAGCTCTTACTAGATATACTAGAACATGGGTGCTCAACCCTGGTCCTGGCGATCAACCTTCCAGCTGATTTCAGCTCCAACCCTGATCGAACACACCTGAACCAATTATTTAGAACGTGAGGAGCACTTGATAATTACAGGCAGGTGTGTTTGATAAGGGCTGCAACTGAAAACTGCAGGAAGGTCGATCTCCAGGAATAGGGTTGAGCACCCCTGTACTAGAAACTACCTGGCAGGTCTGTTGAAGCAAGTTAGAACTAAACTCTGCAGGACACCGGTGTTATGGTTTAACTGGTGACCGTGTTAACTGGTGTCCCTTTCCAGAAGTAAGCTTTTCACATTTGCAGATTGGCAGATTTGTCACTTTTTCACAGCAACAAAACATGCCCCTACCAAATAAAGATTCTTATTACTTGGTCTCGGTGTCATTGTAAACATTATTGATTTAATATTTGTGTAGCAGAACAGCATATAACCAAAATTAATCTAAAAAATTATTATAATCTACATGTCATCAATGGGATTCAAACCCGTTTAGTCAAAATGTTCAGCACGAGCATCAATCACCCCATCTAACTGAGCCATTCAGGACTACATAGGAAATGGTCTGTTTTAATATCTTTATTAGTCAAAATATGCTGTGGTTGTGGACTCGTGTTAAATTTGTTTCCATAGACTCATGTTAACATGTTGTTTACGTGTACTCGCGTTAACATGTTTCCACAAACTCTAACCTAAACATAACCGCTGATATTTCCTCAGACCAGCTCTGAATGACAAAACGATGCTTCATCAGTTGGTCAAACATGTTTTATTCATAGTTGTAGACTTGTGTACCTGTGCCTTTGGTCTCATGGTAACTTGTGACCCATGCTCACACATGTACATAAAGGTTTTACAAAAAATGAATACAATGACGATATTATTATGCAACATATTATGTCCAATATCTAATATATATATATATCAGTGGTGTAGTCGGGGCTATACGCACGTATACTCAGTATGCTTACTTTTTTCCATGAGCTGTTTGGGTATTACCACTTCTGAGGATCATCAATTGCGTATACCCTCAGTATACTCACTTGTTTTCCTGATTAAACTTCCCTAATTTATGTGTATACATGTCCCGTTTAACTGTATACCAAATGTTTTTTTAACTTGCATCCTAATTTGTTGCAACTGGTGCATTTTTGTTAAACTTGCACTATTCCCCGCCCCTGATGACCGCAGCAGCTGGGAGAAAATTCGTGAGAGTTTTTCGAAGACCACAACAAGTCAACTGAATAAATTCTCACTGAAACGTTCAGGTAAATTTATGAAACAGCATTGGTGTCACTTCAGCCCTCCTATATTTCTATTCAGCACCCTTAAAGGTTTTGCGATTAGCTCATAAACTGTACACTACTAAATGATCGCCTCAGTCCCCTTTAATTTTGAAATGAAAACGGTGGCAGACTTCCGCCGCTCCGTTTTCAGCTCGTTTTTCATTTAATCAGCAAACCACATCTGTTCAGGGCCAGAGAAATCCTAAAATCGTCCCTGTAAAACAGTATTTCACATGTCTTAATCGTGCCTACCGCTACAGGGAACGACACTATATATAAAACACTAAAAACGATGAGGAAAAGACTACTCATAAATCGTGTAACAATATGCGATTTAAAAGGGTAACTATTAGTATATAATAGCGACAACAGAAGACAGACTCCTAATAGTTTGGTTTAAAACAAGCATGCACCAATGTGACAATCAAAAATAATGGCTGATTGATGTTTAAAGGAAACTATTAAATGTAAAGTAATAAGCCAGTAAAGAAAGTTATAAAGCTGTCTTTCCATGTCAACTAAACTGTTATAACTATCTTGATTGACACTTTTTTTTAATATTAAAATGATTAAATAAGCTACATGCTGTATAAATACAGCCAATCTCAGAGTCTGCTGGGGAGGAGCACTATTAGCTAAACATAAATCATTAAATAGGATTAGGCTATCAGCATCTCCCTTTAAAACAAACAAATTCGTTTGAATTTTTTTCTTTTTAAATGGATAGAAACACAAAAAATGAAAATTGTGATCATTTACTCAACCTTGACTTGTTCCAAACCGGTTAGTCTTTTTTTCCTTCTGTTGAACACAAAATAAGATATTTCGAAGAAAGCTGGAAACCTGTAACCATTGACTTACATTGACATAGTATTTGTTTTTCCTTTTGTGGAAAATAATGATTACAGGTAACTGATGTAAAAAAAAAAAAAAAAAATATATATATATATATATATAGCTAATGAATCAAAGAAACATTGACTTTCGTCGTTTCTTTGCCTACTTTAATTTAAAAGTTGGGTCGGGTGTAACAGTACACCACCTTTTTTTTTAGGACTACACCACTGATATATATATATATACAGGGCTTGACATTAACTTTTTTGATCACCAGCCACTGTGGCTAGTAGTTTTCCAACATTACTAGCCACTTGCCATGTTCACTAGCCACAATTTTATTGTTGGAAAATATATATTATACAGATGAATATGACTTTGACATGCTAAAATGACTTGATTTAGATGTTGCGTTATCTCCACATGCCTCATTCATTTCACTTTTTGTGTGTCGTGTATGAGCTTGCTAAATGTTCATGAGCAAATGGGTCATGGTTTCATAGTATTACAATTAGTTTTTATTTTACATCATTTTCAGAGCTCAAAATGAAGGATTTACCAAATTTATCTCTGACCACACCAAACATAAATAATTCATTATTTCTTACCCACACATTTTAAATGTGTCAAAGCAAGCAAAATATAGCTGTTTCCTATACTTTTATTTAACAAAACATATGCACAGTAATCTGTCCTGGCTAAAGGTCTCAGATCACCAGTTTACTACACATAAATGGGGAGTTAATCTCCCATTAAAGCAATGTTATTGTAAAAATGATAATTAAACCACATTACGCAAAAGAAAGCAGGTAATAAACATACCGTGTGATAATGAAAGGATTATAACGCACACGGTTAATGTTAGACCCATAAATAAATCTGTTCTATAATGGTTAAAGCAAAAGCAACCGGTGCTGCTTACAAAAATATGAAAAATGAAAGCAGCAAGACTGTGGGTGCATGTTCATCACTTTTTGTCTAGTCTATTTGAAAGAGAACCGATCACATCAGCTGTGTTTCTAGACAGTTGCTTCACGCAGGGAAACGAGAGCGCGCACGTGTTTTAAACAGTCGCGCGCATCACCTCAGCTGTTAGCGCGAGTGATCATCATTTCATTCGGTATTCATCTGCTTTTTTATTGCTCACGTGAACGCAATTATTTTTGTCAGTCGTGTTGCTTTTCAATTCCAAGATCGCCTTTGCATGCATATTGGACCATCCTTATTGTCGAACCCTGCTTTTATGAATTATTATCCGGGAAAATTATTTTCAACCAGCCAAAGTGGCTAGTGAGAGCGTCTGTCTTACCCGCCACTGAAACCTACCCGCATTTGGCGGGTGTTAATGTAAAGCCCTGAATATATATATATATATATATATATATATATATATATATATATATATATATATATATATATATATATATATATATATAATATTACTTGAAAATCGAAACATTTCAATGTATTATCTTGGTCACTTCTGTACAAAGGCACAAGTATGACCATGATTTGGCTAACTGCGATAAAATTACAGAAAGCTGCTAAGTGTTGAATAATCTCTGATAGCTCAGTTAGATAGTTAATAGGACGTCTAATGATGTTTCTATTTTCTTTGCGAGTTCGAATCCCATGTACAAGTTTTGTTTATTTAGCCTGATTTTTTAATTCTGTTAAAAAAAAAACAGGGGAAAGACTGTACGTATAACGTAGGCTATTTAGCGGAACATCGTGGTCATTTAGAGCTATTCTGAGAAAATATCAGCTCATATGTGACAACACGAGTCCATGGGACACGAGTTAACATGAGTCTACAACTATGAAAAAACATGCTTTGACCAACTGATGAAACATGGTTTTGTCATTCAGAGCTAGTCTGAGAAAATATCAGCGATTATGTTTCGGTTAGTTTGTAGAAACATGTTAACGCGAGAGGGGCGACGCAGTGGCGCAGTAGGTAGCGCTGTTGGTTGCTGGTTCAAACCTTGGCTGGGTCAGTTGGCGTTTTTTTTTTGTGGAGTTTGCATGTTCTCCCTGCGTTCGCGTGGGTTTCCTCCGGGTGCTCCGGTTTCCCCCACAGTCATGCAGTACAGGTAAATTGGGTAGGCTAAAAAAGGCTGAACATTTTGACTAAACAAGTTTGAATCCCATTGATGATGTAAATTATAATAATTTTTTAGATTCATTTTGGTAATATACTGTTCTGCTACACTATTGTAATCAATAATGCTTACAATGACACTGACACCATGTAATAAGAATCTTTATTTGGTATGGGCATGTTTTGTTGCTGCGAAAAAGTGACGAATCTGCCAATCTGCTAACGTGGATAGCTTACATCTGGAACGGGACACCAGTTAACACGGTCACCAGTTAAACCGTAACACAGATGTGGTGACACCCCTGCCTTACAAGCATATTGAAAAATTAAGACATGGAGAAGCGCATGCACTGGAATATGGCGTTGAAAAAAACAACAACATGCATTATTAGCCTACATATTAAAGAAATGTAAAACCGAGAAACGAAACTCGATGTTACTAAAAGGTTTTTTTTTTTTTTTCTGGGGAAACAAGATACTTTCGTTTTGCTAGCATTCGGCAAAACTGAGACAAAGCAGCTAAAGGGTTTAGCACTTGACTCTAAAAAGTTATGAAAGAGCGCATGAAATTAATTCTCAATAAAGAGACAAATCCTGTCAAACAAAGAGAAAAAACAGACATCATATGTTACTAATTTCTGACACTAAACGCACCTGTATCTGGAGAAATCCCCACTTACCTTCTGAGATGCTGTTGTTGAACTGTGGAACAAAATAAATGCAGATTTACAAGCGCTGCAGATAAGCGACAGACTGGCTGTTTCTCAATACCAAGAAAGCACAGACTCACGGTTTTGCCCAGTTACTTCGGAAGGCACATCCTGTGAGAAATGAGATAATCTTCCTGTTGGTCACGTGACCTCACCTTCACAAGTTCTAACGGGAAAAAAATGAAACATTGCATTCATCCACTGACGTATTTTTCTTTTCAATATTATAACATGTACAAAAGCCTTACAAAGAAACCTTAAACAATAATACAAACTAAAAAATTCAATTATTTTGATATTTTTTTTATTATTTTGGATCATTTAAATAAAGACTTTTCCCTGTGTATGTGCTTCTATTCAAAATGTCCACTTAGTTCAGGTCACAATTATTTTTTTTTTAAGTTTCTTAAATTCAGCGAGGAGTAAGTAACTTAAAGTCACCTCAATTATAGCATCAATAGCTATGTTTCAATACAAAGAAGCGAATTATACAAAAATTAGAATATGATGTAAAACATTTGCGAATAAAGCAGCGTTTCCATCCAGTGAGAAACTAAAAAAAACTAAATGGTCACGTCCTGATGAACTGCAGCAGATATCAGCCAGAGAAATGAAGTCTAGTGTGTTGGGAGAAGCCACTGAGGTGTTTTTTCTTCTCTAATAAAGGAGTTGCGTCTCAGAAGACGAAACGCAATGCTGTGTTTTTGGAGGTGCAAGACGTAATAATAGGCGATCTGGAGGGACTTTTATATCAGGGAATAAAAGGAAAACAAAATTTGTAAGTGCAAAATAACATTAGAAGAGCAAAGCAACATTTCAGGTGTTTTACAATGTGCTGAAAATGCTGGTTTGTCCATTAATGCTTCACATAGTGCACATTATTATTATCTTTTATAAAGTTTATTTACATAATCAACATGGAGTTATTGGACAAAAAGGCCCAATCCCAATTCTATTTTTGTACCCCTTCCCGCTTACAACCGCGGGTTAAGGGGAAGGGCTTCAAAATGTACCCCTAAGAATTGGGACAGCACTACAGCACCTGCACACGTCATCATATGTCATCACGATCTCTTGCTTCATGTGAGATCAGACGATGGCGACTGCTGTTGTTATTCCAGTTGTGTTATTTTGTGGTGTTTATCTTCAGGAAATCACTGAAGGCATAGATTATGATATCATAATGGTCTGATGTGACAATAAGATTGTAACTATGCTGTGTATTTACACAGTGGCCATATTCATCTGAACACTCTAAAACAATACTAACATTATAGCAGACACTGTGAAAAGCTCATTCTCAGCCACTAGACTTTTCTGACAGGGTGTTCAAGTGTCAGAATGTTGTGGGACTGCTGTACAGGAGTTATTATTAGGGATTATAGATCGCCAAATTTGGTGTTTTTTATTTTAGCGTTTTTTTTTTAAAGCATGACGGTAAAACATGAACGCGGTTATGAATATATTAAAACATGTGTTTGTTTGTTGTAAAAATTTGTAGTAATGACACAAAATACTAATTTGTGGCTCTCCTTACTTTCGGGTGCAGCTATCCTGCTGATGTAGCTGGTGCATTCTGGGAAATTTTCTTACCTCTTGGTTTCAAATGTGCTCCTGAAAAATCTTTGTTCGAAGGGCTATTTACCCCTTCCCCTTAGCCCTACGCCTTCAAGCTAAAGAGAATTGGGACACCACTACCCCTTCACATCAACACGCAAAACGAGGGGGAAGGGCTAAGAGGAAGAATTTGGATTGGGCCAAAGTTTATCCTAGTTTTGCACGGTGGTGTGATTTTCAGTGGCAGCTGGTCAATAGAGGGCGCTGGGGCGCCGCCCCCCCCTTCAAGTTAGACCCCTTTAATATGTTAATGTTTATTATCACAAATATTAACAAAATTAACTGATTTAATTATAACATTCTAACATTTATTGTAGTCATACTAACATTTATTAAAAAAAAATGTATGAACAATATTTTGTCATATGTGTGCGGGGCGCCGGACTAATGGGTGTCTATGTAGGTACACAAACTTTTGCAATGCACGTGATATGACGATAAGCTCTAATTGGCCGGTTTTAAAATGTCTTTGGGGCGCAGCGCTCTGCGTCCTGAACCCTCCCATTTTTGTTGTTAGAACGAATCATATTTGTTTTTATATGATTGGCCTTATGTGATTGGACCCTATTTATACAGTCATTGGATTGAACCATTCTTACCAAAGAGCTTAGAATGCAATTTCTCGAGCATTGATGAAGAAAAAAAAGAATGAAGGAGCTTGGACCAGATCGACCTTCCTTTCAAATTCACCAGTAGTCAAGTGATCGGGAGCACGCGTATATTCGGGGCTTTTCCAGCACTTGTTATGACAAACGGAGTTGGCTGGCAGGTTGTGATGTAAGTCATGCCTTTTACTATTTCCGTGTTTGCTGTTTCAAACAGCACGACGCAAGAGAGGCTGAATGCATTGGCCATGCTGTCAATAGAGAAGAGACTGGTGACTGAGATGACTGACTTTAACCAAAAGGTTATTGAGAAATTTTTAAGCAAGAAAAAAGGAGAGCATAATTTATTTTCAAGTAGTGCTACTGGCCAGTGATTAGGCAACATTTGTGTGTGTGTGTGTGTGTGTGTGTGTGTGTGTGTGTGTGTTTACTGATTATCTTGATTACTTCATTACTGATAATAAACCCAAATTGAACTAAAATGAACTGATTTGTGATGCATTTATTGTATCCTTTAGTCATAATTTAAGTTTTTTGATACATCACCTGAAAAATGGCTTTTACACTCTTAATTTACCAACAGTTAGATTTTTTTCTGGTGTTTTTTTCTGGTGTTTGCTGGAAATCAGTCTTTATTCTTAATATTGATCTACTCGATTACTTAAAAGCACATTTAAAACTGCTATTATGTTGTAAAATCTTGATCAGCCTGGTTTAAGCTAGACATGGCTGGTTTTGGCTGGTCAAGCTGGTTTTAGCAGGTCAACTCTCTGCCTGACCAGCTAAGACCAGGCTGGAAATAGCTGAAAACCAGCCTGGAAATGGCCAAAACCCCTCTAAAACCAGGCTGGTTGACCATCTTAGACTGGTTTTAAACTGGATTTTTCAGCAGGGATAAGCAGTGACGGCCATTTTCTGCTATAAAGAACTTAACTAGGCTACTAGCACTGCACTCTAAGGCCCAGTTTCACAAACAAGGCTTAGATTAAGCCAGGACTAGGCCTTAGATAAATTAGGCTATTTAAGCCAAATTTATAAAAATGGCCTTAGAAAAATACATTACTGGTGTGCACCTGAAAAAAGGAAATGACACTAATTTATTTTATGACATCTCACTGCAAGTTATTTTCAATTGAGACAGCTCAAACAAGCAATTTAATCTTGACTAGCTTTAAACCTTGTTTGTGAAACCGGGGGTACTTGAATGTCTGGAGAAACGCGGACTGCTCACTGCTTGCCGTAGTCACGTAATCAAAAGCCGGCGATATAATAACTGGATATTAAATAAACCACACATTTGTATTCCAGCACCCCAGATAGCAAGAACATTTGGGCCAAATGTGGGTGATAGCTGGCACATGTGGCGTAGGTATGGCATGGCTGAACAGATATGGGCCAGATTATCACGCTTTAGTGTGGTTTAGTAAGGTTTAAAATATAAGCGATCCCATTAGGCCAAACATGATAGTGGAAGCAATAGAAAAATCAATTATAGTCTTATAATTGTAGAATGGACTAACAATTTAGGTATAACGTTTCTGTACAATATAGAGCCGAAACTCAACAACTAACATTTATGAATCAACAAATTTTTGTTGTCTAATGGTCATTTGATATCATTAAATGTAATGTAACTGACTTGAATAACCCGGTTTGACCAGCGTGGTGCTGTAACTGAGACAGTTTTCAGCTCTTCTGGGTTCAGTTCAAAAGAAGAAGAGACCTTTACTCTTAATAACAAACTGGACAACAAAAATGACAGCACTTAGAAAGCATTTAATCATAGCGATGTGATAATGGCACGATGTAATCTCTGCAATCTTCACTGCGAACACTGTATGTTCATTTATATTCAATTTATACAATAGATTTAAAGCAAACATATTTACAGTATTAATCCTAAAAATAACAGTGAAAAGTTTAGAAGTTATTAAGCTGCTCAAATATAAATGTAAAAATAATATTATTGCATGTGTAAGTAGTTTGGTTTTTAAAGATTAACCTATGTTAGCTATGTTTTGATCATTTTAAGTTAAAAGGATAGTTCACACAAAAATTCCAATTGTCATCATTTACTTTTCCTTCACTTGTTCCAAACCTGTTTAATTTCTTTCTTCTGTTGAGCACAAAATAATTTATTTTGAAGAAACCTGAAAACCTGTGACAATTGACTTCAGTAGTATTTGTTTTTCCTATTATAAGTCAATGGTTACAGGTTTTCAGCCTTCTTCAGAGTTTGGGAAATAGTTTTTTTTTTTTTTTTTTGTATTTATTTATCATTTAATTTAGTCAATACACTACAAAAATGCCTTTCTTAAATTTTCCTTGTTTCTAGTCCAAATATGAAAAAAAAAAAAAATCAAAAAGTTCTGCAGCTTTATTTTAAAAATCTGTACACATAATTTAATATGTCAAAACCCGGAAAGTGTCAAAAATGAGATCTAGGCAATGTGGGCTAAAAATGTAAGTCAAGTGCAGGCCAGAAGATAATGACGAGTAACTAGTGCTTGGGTTAATGTTCACAAAGCTGAAACACTTTAGATTTGCAGAAAATTTTAAACTGATTTAAAATACTGGGATATTTATCATTAACAATTTATTGCAATTGTTTAAATAATGTGTAATCGGTAAAAAAACAACGAGTTTGAAAATGGTCAATATTTGAAAATATATAATATTTGAATGAATATTTAAAAATGTAACAGATTATATGTATTTGGTTTCACCACACAGTTTAGCATTTTGATTTGTATTGTAATTTTGCAGATGTACCTCCAGGTTGTATTACTGATCATATTATTTAAATTTTTCTTCACTGCAGGTGCTGTCAGAGTCAGACAGAATCCCCTCACTCCCACTGCTTTTAACTCGCCCAACAACTTGTTCAAGCACTTGAACAGAAGGCATTCTAGGACAACACTTGTCACCAAGGAGGATACCAGTGCCCAAAAACACTGCAGTCCAACTCCGCCTAAACAAGCTAAATTGGATTTTGTGCAGGATCGGGAGTGAAGGTATCTTCTGAATGTGAAGAGAAGTGTAGCTGCTTATGGGGCCGTTCACATATTGCATCTTTAGTGCACGCGGGATCACATTGGGATTGCATATTGTGCGCGCTCACATTTCCCAAGCTCACCCAGTTGAAAACCACGAGTCACACGGCAAGAGCTGACCGATCAACTTCAGGCTTTGTATGGAATATACATTTCTGTAGACTAATTACCTCAGACAAACACAGAACACTCAAACACTGCAGTGCTTTTTCATATGATGGATGTCAGTGGTTACAGGTATCCAGTTTCCTTCTAAATGTCTTCTTTTGTGTTTTAAAAAAAAAGACAAACAGGTTTGGAGCAAGTGAATGATGAGAGAATTTTAAGTTTTGAGTGAACTCTTTATGTCTTCTGAATATGTCAAGCTTCTGGGATCAACCCATTGTAATGTTTTTCAGTGAATATTAAATTACAGAAAGAGCTGCAGTTTATTTTGTATTTTTATAGGTATATTTTATATGTTTTAAAAGTCACTTTAAAGTAATTAGTAATCTAATTTTTACATGAAGTAATCTATTACTAATCTATTTACTGTTTACATCTGTAATCTATTACTTTAAGGTAATTTACCCAACACTGTATATGTATATACACTACCAGTCAAAAGTTTGGGGTCAGTGTTTTATTTTATTTTATTTTTTAAAGAAAATTATTCTGTTCATCAAGGCAGCATTTATTAAATGTATAAAAGAAAATCCTAAATATTTATTCAAATTGTAAATAACTGCTTTCTTATTGTATGCAGTTTTAAATGAAACGATTACTCCAGTCATTACTGCTTTTATTAATATTACCATTAATAATAATAATAACTAATATTAGTGATTTCTGAAGGATCATGTGACTCTGAGGACTGGAGAAATAAAGCTAAAAATTCTTCTTTAAAATCACAGGAATAAAGGATTAATTTAAATGATAAACTACTTTTGAACAGTTATTTTATAGTGCAATAACTTTTCACAATTTTACAATTTGTACTGTGTTTTAATGAAATAAATGCAGCCTTTGTGAGCAGGAGAAGCTGATTTTAAAACAATTACCAATCATACAGACCCTAAACTTTTGACCTATATATATATATATATATATATATATATATATATATATATATATATATATATATATATATATATGTGTGTGTGTGTGTGTGTGTGTTATTTATTTTAAACCTATGTACATTTATATGTATTTTTGTATGTATTTTATCATCTTTGTATCAAATATATAACATTTATATTTAACAATTATTTCTATTTTTATTTCTATTTTGTATTTTTCTGTTTGTATGTTGTTAAAATGTTTCCTAACTCTTTATTTGTCCACATTTTGTTCAATAATTGTTTTATCTGAATGTAATCTGCATTGATTAAAGTAAACTATTTGATTTTAATATTTGTTGTGTGATGTACTCAGTATATGTGGTCAGCCACATGTGGGCCACAGAACTCAGCCTTACTAATCTTGAATACAAGGCCCATATCTGGGCCACATAAAAAATGTATTACTTGGCTCAAGCTTGGTGAAGTTGTGGCACTGCTTTGGTCCAGTTCTGGCTAAAAGGATGTGGGCCAGTGTTGGGCCGGGGAACACTAACTGATCTGGGCCACATCTTAGCTGTTTATTTGGGCCAGATCAGGGCCAAAGGAAATTTGTTGACTGGGACGTTGACTTCATCTCCTTTTTTCCCATTCTGCTATCCATCATCTCAATACAAGTTTAACTTACAGAAAACCGAGCAATATCTCATCATGCTGCATGCAAGTGTAATCAACACAAAACCTATTATTTTTTTCAGCAGTAACGTTACCTCTGTATGACCTCCGATCCAGATAAACAAACGAACAACTATATCAGTTTAAAAGTGTATCAAGTGCTCCTTTGTCTTCTTTTAGAGTTGTTGTTTTTTTTGGCGGGCAAACAACATACATTCCCGCCACCTGCTGGGCTGGAGTGTGGACATTAATGGCGCAGAAAAATCTAAATCCTGTTAAACAAATCTACTTTTACAACCAAAAAAGTAATTAAAGCACTGAAAATGTCATTGTGTTTTGATCCATTATTCAGCAGAGTTTTAAGTGTAAGGATTTCTATGCCCATTTCTTTTCATTCTTCCCTCAGAAATGCTCTTTCATTCTCATAAGCAGATATGAATAAAACATGCTCTCCTGTTTCTGGTACATCATACACACTGCAAAATCTGAACACCACAGTAATTTATTTAACAACATAACACAATGAAAGACACCTTGAAAGTAAATTAAGATATGAAGCCTGATAAATGATTATTATTTACATTAATTCACTTCGCAGACGCTTTTATTTAAAGTGGCGTACATGTGTGGATCAAATTAACACTTCAAATCATCATAGAGCAGTAATATAAGAGTAAACTTTTTAATCCAATAAGAACAAATGTAATGTAATAAATTCCAGCATGCTCATCAGAAAAGTAATGTGGCTTTGTTTTAACAGATCATGTGATGATAAAAATGGTATCAGTGAGATGGCAATAATGGACTCAATACTAATATTCGCTGGTCATAAAATCCCTCAAGCAAAGTCCAGGTTTACAAACAGCTACAAAACAATAATTTCAAAAGCTTTTAATATTAACACAAATGTATGTGCAAATATGCACATGTTCATTTTAACGTAAAACCAATACTAATGGTTATTTATGCTTTTGCCTCCCACTGCCAAAATTAGAGGGGGTGGGAGATCCAAAGTCAGATAAGTTTCTAATGGTGATGGATCTTAAGTGAGGTGAGTTTCTAATGCTGGTGGATCCAAAGCTAAATGAGCTTACAGGGTGTGGAGAGTGTTTGGACTTTCTTGGGTAAAATGAGTTTACAGGGGTTGTGGTTCTAAAGCTAGATATGTTTCTAGTGCTGGGGGATCCTAAACTAACTGAGCTTACAAAGGTGTGGGCCGAGAATTTGGACTTCCTTGGGCAAAATGAGTTTACAGGGGTTGTGGTTCCAAAGCCAGATGACTTTCCAGTGCTGGTGGATAAAAAGCCAGATGAGTTTCCAGTGCTGGTGGATGCAAAGCCATATGAGTTTTCAGTGCTGGTGGATCCAAAGCCATATGAGTTTCCAGTGCTGGTGGATGCAAAGCCATATGAGTTTTCAGTGCTGGTGGATCCAAAGCCATATGAGTTTTCAGTGCAAGCGAATTCAAAGCCTGATGAGTTTTCAGTGCTGGTGCCCTCCAACACTGGATGAGAATCTGATAGAGATAAAATAAGACTTAAAGGTGCAGTAGGTGATTGTCTTCAGAAACATGTTTTGTTGTGCTGGTTGAAAGTCTTTTACATACCAATAGTGATGATTAAAGTAAATGATCTAAATGTATTCCTTCATTCATTCATTTTCTTATCGACTTAGTCTCTTTATTAATACGGGGGGGGGGGGGGGGGGGTCGCCACAGCGGAATGAACCGCCAACTTAACCAGCATATGTCTCATCTCTGGGAAACATCCATACACACTCATACACTACGGACTGTGGGAGAAACCGGAGCACCCAGAGGAAACCCACGCCAACATGGGGAGAACATGCAAACGCCACGCAGAAACAGCAACTGACTTAGCCGAGGCTCAAACCAGCGACCTTCTTGCTGTGATGCGCTACCTACTGCGCCACCGAGTCGTCTAAGTGTATTTATATATATTTTTATATTCTGGATAAGGCATAAGACTAAAAAATGTTCATCCAATTAAATAGTGTCGGGCCGACAAATAACTCAATTACGACCGGTAACTCAAACTGTCTGTCAACAAGTTTAAATTTGTATTTCTGCGCAGCGTCTTTAAGCAGACAGATACGTCCCTTCTGTGTACATGTGAAGCACGGATCTACTGCTGATCGAGAGACGTCATCAGGCAAACTCTGCATTAACCTGAACTTCTTTCTGAAAGACCAGTGTGGCCTTGTACGCATGAAGAGAAAGATCGTTTCTGAAAGGACTTCAGCCAAAAATGCAGAATCAAAACTTTTCTAAACCCTGAATTACTTGAATATCGGAATTACTTTTGCACACTGGAGGGCAATATGACGCTATGCAGTTCAACACAACGATCTGAAGGGTGACACCACGGCTGAAGTGTTTCTTTTAGAGAAGTCTGTTTTAAAGCTATTTTAGCCACGCAAAGCTGATGTAGATTGTGTTCTTGTTTATGAATGGGTTTATATGCATGGAAGTGTTGTTCAGCCACTGAAAACGTCTGGCAAAAGATTGGCCATTTTCAAGTTCATGTAGTATATTTCACATTCACAACATCGGTAATATAGTCGTAGAAATAGACCTGAGCATTCGTTTAGTTGCTCAAGTGTAAAAGAAGCTAAAAACAAGCCATGTACGAGGATCAGCGAGCACAGTTGAAAATTAAAAGTCACTCGTTGTCTTGGTAACGTAAACATAAGTGTAATGTGTTGCGATGGCAGGTGTGTGCGTGTCTGTCTCTCTCTCCGTCTCTTTTACATCTGCAGGCCCCGCCCAGTCACGCAGACAACGTGCCCTGGGATTGGCTGGAGTGACCCAGCCAAAAAAAGGAAAGAGCGGGCTTAGGACGGGAGAGCGATTGTTGGTTGGCATTTTGTAGTAGTTTACCCGATTCGGACCCGTTATTAATGTTAAAATCAAAAGAACTGGCTTTACGAATTAAACAAGAAGAGAGCGTGGCAAAGAGGCTGAGGTTAAGAAAGCTGGAGCTAGAGTTAGAGAGGGAGCGGCTTCGCGTGGATCACGGCGATGACAGGATATTTCTGTGTTTAGCACTGCTTTTTTCTGATCTAGTTTTTATTTAGTTTAATAACAAAGCATAAGTAAACGTACTCTTCCGCCTAACCAGCTTTACTGAGGCGAAGTTTGATTTATATTCACACATTTGTTCAGTTGTAAACAGTGACAACCTGTGACAGTTTTGGGGAAATATAATTCCTGCACCCGCTGGCCTGTCAACAACTACGCTTGATAAAGTGCGTGTCTCCATAGAGTTTTCTACTGGTGAATGACATGATCTAGTGTTATATCTAATCAGTGCCTGTTCATGACTTAAGGAGGCGTGGCTTTGGACGACAGGGGAGGGATGTAAAATTTTTAAGCTATTATGCTAATGCTAGCATTCTGGCAGATCACCTACTGCACCTTTAAATTACTTAAAAATAATAAACTACTCTATTGTATTTTTGGACTGTCTGTGTTTTCATAGTAACTTACATTGTTGAACCTCCTCACTGGTCTGATCTTCAGGAGTCTGAATGACCTGGACTGTTTTCACTATATGGAAACCAAACACATCTGCAGTTTAACTCACACAGCAAGACAAAATCAACATTGAACTACTAATATCTTCTCAATTCCTCAGATAACTTCTCTGAAAATATGTCAGTATTTACCTGCTTTAGATATCTCGTCTATCAAATCTGAGAACTGCAGCAGTTTGTCTCTGAACTGAGAGACTGATTTCACCACATCACCAAAACACAGATGAGAACTGACAGTGAAGCCTGAATCTGAAGATCCAGAGAGAGAAACAGACGACAAACTCTACACAAACACAAACACTCTATAAGCACAGAATCTTGTTAACGTCACTCATTCTTCATCTGTTATAGATTACACACACATAAATACCTGGAGGAAGTGAAGATGATCCTGTGTTTCTGAAAGCTGCTTCAGCTCAGTGTTTCTCCTCTTCAGATCATTGATCTCCAGCTTCAGTCGCTCCAGTTGTTCTTCAGCTCGACTCACAGAAGCTCTTTCCTGATCTCTGATCAGCTGATTCACCTCAGAGCGACGTTTCTCAATATCCCGGAGGAGTTCAGAGAAGATCCTCTCACTGTCCTCCACTGCCGACTGTGCTGAGCGCTGGTACAGGACACACACCATCACTTTCAGTTCATTCACTTCAGTTACCAACAGTAAAAACGATTGATAAGGGCAGCTTGAACACTCTTCTAAACATCTCCTTGTGTTTATTAAAGAACAGATTTCAAACAAATGACAGAATCTCCATCCTGTTTATTTTTCTCACCTTATGAATCTCAACAGCCTCTCTCAGCTGCTGAAGATCTTCCTCTCGCTTCTGGATTATTATTAGTAAGTTTCTCTGTTTCTCCTCCAAATGTTCCTGCAGAAAAATATCATTAAACCACCACAGCTCAGAAGTTTCTCTGATTGAAGGAAAATAAAGTGTCATTGATGATCAAGCAGCACTGTACCTGTTTCTCTTTCCTTTCTGCTGCAGCTGTCACAGTGTCGTGATGTTTGTGTTCGTCCACCAAACACAGCATACAGATGCAGCGCTGGTCGGTGCGGCAGTAAATCTCCATCACTTTATTATGCTGAGGGCAGATCATCTCCTGCAGTCGTCCAGTGGCCTCCATCAGATTGTGTCCTCGACCTCTGAAGAGATTGTCATGCTGTTGGAGGTGATCTGGACAGTAAGAGTTTCTACACTCCTGACAGGACTTCACAGCTTTCTGCTTATTTCCAGTGCAGGCGTCGCACTCCACATCTCCAGATCCAGTGTGAACAGAAGCAGGAGCAGCCGTCTGGAGTCTGGTCTTCTGCAGCTTCTCCACCATTTCAGCAAACACCACATTCTTAGCTAAAGCAGGTCTCGGAGTGAAGCTCTGTTTGCATAAAGGACAGCTGTTTCCAAAGGTTCCAGCAGTTTGTGATGCAGCTCATACAGTAACTGTGTCCACAGGGAATCGTCACTGGATCCTGCAGGAGGTCCAGACACACTGGACATGTGAACTGGTCCTGATCCTCTGAAATACCACTTTCTGCCATTTCACCAAATAAAAACGCACACAGACACACAGCGTAGTTTGACAGTACAATTGTGTTTCTCCAACTGTGAATTGGGAGGCTTATATATCTTCACAAACACATGCCAAATAACATGCCTTTTTCTGTGGGGTGGGGCTTTAAAGGTAGGTTACTGCAATTCATTTAGTTGTTTTTAATGACAGATGATGCAGTGTTCAGTGCAATGTGTTCAATTGAAAAAATCTTACCTAAATAGTTAACAAAAAGACCATTCATTAAAAGACTTTAAACGATTTTTGGTCTGAATGTAAATAAAAAAACAGGTCATGAACAGAGGGTGATAAATGTGAATAGTGTGGAGTAAGAACCCCCTGATTCTGCTCAAGAGGGGTTTTCCATATTCTAACTGCACTTGGTCTAGATATGATAACTTACCACAATACAGATCACTACATCCTCAATATCTTTATCAATAACATAAAGATTACCATAAAACTTTCACATTACTTTAATCACATTACTTTAAGTAATCCTAAATATGTTACTGATGAACTGATGATTCACTTTCTAAACATTAAGCAGCTTTCAGAAACAGACAAATCCTGCTGGTTGAGATGCCTTTAACTGAGGTCTGAGAAAACTGAACAAAGTCTTCCTGTAACATTCAGTAAATACCAAAAGGATGAGTTAAAAAAAAAAAAAATGTATGATGATGTGGGTCTATAATCTAATTTCAACTGAACACAAAGCAAATAAATATGAACAATAAAACTCTTTTTACAAAACACTTTGGATGGCATATGATGGCATATTGATGTTAATCAATAGATGCACCTTTCTATCCCTTAGGCCGTACTCATACTATGTACAGTTGCACTGAACCAGGCCAAAGCACGCTTGTCCCCCCTCCCGTCTCCCCCGATGGCCCGCACTCACATTACATTCAGGCCTGGGCACGCTTTCGTCATCGATGATGCGCTGTTCAGAAGCGCTCTCGCTCAGCACAGTGGAGGTTTCTTTATATCGTTTAAGTCGTTTGATATGCGGTGACACGCAGTCTAATATTTCGCCGAACAGATCAGCCACGATTGACGCTCATAAACAATCATAAAGTCCTCGTGCTGCAGGAATTACGAATTAGGAGGTTTGCTGAAGGTGCAGCTGACGTGTAGTGAGGGGTTTGCGTCTTTAATAAACTATGACAGTTTGCGTTCATTGAACAGTACGAATGATTAATTAATCCATATCAAACAGTCCCTTAAAAGTCACGTCTCGCTTTCAGTTTCGGGCTCAGTCGCGCTTTGAACTCACACACAAGCGGACCGCGCCAAAGCCCAAGTGAACCGTGCTCAGGCCCAACTCTTCTAACCGGGCCAGGGCCGGCCGAGTGAACCGTGCCTGAGCCCGATTCAGAGCACTCACACTTCTCAAACGATCAGGGAAACGGGCCTGGGCAAGGTTCGAATAGCATAGTGTGAGTACACATATTGTCTCATTTTCATTCCTATGACAAATTCAATGTTTCTACCCAGACTATTAAGTCAATACTAATAATCTAATGTCCAGCTAACTGAAATTGCTTGACAGATGTGCTACAGACAGAGAAATCTCATTTGTAACTTCTATTCAAATTCAAAAGAAATAGAACTTAATTTTTTAACTTCTGCATTACATTGTAATGAAAGGCCATGTACTGCTCTGTGTTGACACACTGAAAATGAAACCATTTTCAAAATACAAAGTACAAGCATGAGGAAACCAGCAGTATCTCAACTGTTTTGCATCTTTTCTGTGCTGCTGTTAAACGGGTAAACCGGGTAAGCATCTGCCACTGTGATGACGAAAACGTACTGGTATTCAGAACCAAAAAACACAGTGTGAATATTAGAAAAATGTGAAGGCCACCAACAACACTATCTAGCGATATCTGGCAATGAAATGAAATCTGGAAACAGACATTTTTGTCTAAAGCAACTTACAAAGGAGGACAATTCAGCAAGAAGAGGCAACAGACACAAGAAGTGCTAATTATACAAAGTGTCCTCCAGACAGTGTGAAAT
Source organism: Danio kyathit (assembly GCA_903798195.1). Lineage (NCBI taxonomy): Eukaryota > Metazoa > Chordata > Actinopteri > Cypriniformes > Danionidae > Danio > Danio kyathit. Next base: position 5,399,474 of record LR812521.1, read on the forward strand.
CCTTGCACCTATCATTGGGTCATATGGATGAAAGGAATGATAGAGCGCTGTGTCATCGGCATAACAATAAGAGAAACCATGTAATTGGATGATGGGTTTCCAGTAATGTGGTGGGAATAGAGAATAGTAGGGGGATCAAGAACAGATCCCTGAGGTACTCCAGTAGCCAGATGATGAGCTTATGGATACCTCTCCTCTCCAGGCAACCTTGAATGATCTGCTGATGAGGTAAGACTCCAACCAGAGCGGGGTTCCAGGGATGCCCATTGAGGAGAGGGTGATGTAACGAATATGGCTGATCAGACACATCATTATTTTGCTTTTATTAAACAAATGTGTCAGCAAACACAGCGTCAGCTTCTCCCATCCAGAAAAGCCTGGATGGTCAGTTGTAATCCGATCCCAAGGTATTTACAAAGGATTGCTCAGAACTGGACAGACAGAGAACTTCTATAAGCTCCTTGCTTAAGACTGTTGCTTTTAATGTAAACCTTTATTCTCTCTTTATGTGTAATCAGGTGTTTTGCAACAAGTCTCTTGCTCATGTATTAATATTATGGTTTTAATACTTCTGCAATCAATGTTTAACTCTACCGGAGCTCCACAAGATAGCAACATGTGCAACATACTAACATTTTAAGTAAACTGATGCATTAATGTTCAAGTTTCAACCAAAATGCCTATGAAAATTACCCCACTTTGAAACCAAGAGGTTACCTTCTCATTGGTAAACTCGGCTGCGGAGGGTGGGTACAAAACCTTTCTTATAAAGCTTGTGACCTAAGGCCACCGCCCAGAGACTGTAGAAGGCCCAGGCCAGAGAAAGACTTGAACCCAGAACTAGAACCCCAGGAGAACTCCAGATAACTCCAGGGAGTAGGCGGGGAGCCAGACAAAATAGGTTAATCAACAGCTCAGACATTCCCATCTCCGATACATTTCTTTCTTTCTTTCTTTTCCGTTGAGAGTCTAGTTAAGTTTAGTGTGTCGTGAAACCAAAAACAGTTTTGCCACCTCAACTTAAAAATCCAGACTCCACCCCACTCCAAGCCTCACGAGGACAAAGACTGACCACCAGCTAACCACATGCTCAAAAGAGGAAGTAACACTTACAGACTACCATTGAACTTGTGTAAACTAAATGTAACCCTAAAGAGACCATAGAAGGGTTAAAATGATTATTTTTGGCTCGCGGGTTTGGCCTCACAAAATCCGAGGTTGTATGTTAGGACCGGTAATGGCCGAGGAAATGTCCTGTATGATGTGTAAAGGGATTAGGTCCAGAGGGCAGGGTGAAGGATGGGCAGAGCGGAGAAGCTTCAATACTTCTTCCTTTGTAACAAGAGAAGAGAAGGAAGAGGGTGTTTTTTTTTTTTACTGATGGTGTTGTTTGATAGAGATTTGGCTTGGACATGCTGAGAAATAGACTGCTAATTTGAGATTTTTTTTGTGTGAAAGAGAGATCAAATCCTGAGCTGATGAGGAGGTGGTGTAGGACAGAGCAGGGTATTAAATATCCTGAACAGTTTGCAGATGTCTGATGTGCTGTTGATTTTGTTATGGTAGTATAGGGTTTTGGCTGAATGGAGTTGGAGGGCAAATGATGCAAGCTGGGATTGGTACCCGCTAAGGTCAGTGGGGGCTTTTGATTTGTGCCATGGTCTTTCTGTTTCCCTGAGTGCTGTGAAAGCCAGAGGTTAGAGCGAGTAGTGGAGAGAGGACAGATCTCTTCTAGGCTGGAAGCACTATTAACTAGGGCTGGACAATAATTCGATATCAATATATATCGCGATAGATTTTTTTTCAATAACGGTGATATGATTTTTAAACCCATTTCCGATATTTCGATATAAATTTGCATATATATATAAATATATATATTATTATTTATATAAGATCTTATACATGTATCACTTGTCACTGAATGATGTTCAGTGCTCAGCCGTCTGAAAGAGCGTGATCTATGTCACTTGCGAGATGACGAACAACACAGACACGCTGCCAGCGCTCAGCACAGCAGTTGGTTAAGCTGCGCCGCAGAAAGTTTTAGCTACAAAATGAGTGCTCTGAATACAGATGCGAATGAACAAGCTTCCACAAGTAAGAATGCAGACGAAATAGTTGATAAGAGAGGAAAGACTAATGCAGTGGTGTGGATGTGGTTCGGCTTTTTAAGTTTCGATAGTTTCGGTGCTCTGCAAAGTGTGCCAGAGAGTAGCTGACTAGCGGCGGGAACACATCAAATCTGTTCCACCATTTGAAGCAGTTCCACCCGATAAAACATACTGAGAGTCAGAAGATGAGGCAACATAAAAGTTTAAGCCAACCTGTGGCCTCACCATCACCACCACCCACCTCCCCGACACCAAAACCAGCGGTGTCAGAAGAGAAGGCAATGAAGTAAACACAGATGGCTGTGAGGCTCCGTGTAGGATTTAAATCAAACTTCGCTTATCAACACGTGCATATACACCTATAAATCACTCGCATATACACCTATACTACTGAATGTTCAAAACATGTATGAAACTTGCGCATATACATATAAACTTGATGCATGCATACACCCACATATGCATATAAACTCGACGATCCTTGCATATACTCCCACATTAACACACGCACAAACAAACTCGATCCTTGCATAAACGCCCAAATTAACACTCACATACACAAACTCGCTGCATGCTGGCATATAGCACTCGCGCAAACTTACAAAATAAAACTCACAAACATATTTATCAGGAATCAGGTTATTGCAAAGCTGATGAAATAGAAAGAATGTGATTAATAGAGCTATTAAATCTGTTAAATAATGAAAACGTGTTATATAAAATATTAGTCTATATAAATAGACTATATAAAATATATAAGAGATATTTATGTTAAACCTTTCAATTTAATGAGGTAATTACATACACAAATATAACTAGACAGATAAAACCCTTAAAGGACGTTCAAGATGAAAAGCTATTAGAATTATGAATATACTCAAACAACTCTTCTATTGCAAATATTAATGTAGCCTTTACTCTTTATGATGTTTTATTATTATAATTATTATTCTTTTTCTATGTTTTTTTTACGATGTGGATGTCATAATTGTAAGATTTTGGTATTATTTTGATTGTTAAATATTCAGCATATACAAAAAAAAAAAAAAAAACACTGAAAAAAGTTTCTGTTCATCACGCTGGTCAAGCTAACCCCCACAAACTGTCTATATATTATAAGCGGAGTCTGAGAGTTTTATTTATTTAATAGTTTTTCACATTTCTTGTTTGTAAAGGCTAAATACAAATAAAAAGTGAACAAATTTTTTTGTACAGTTTTTATTTAAAAAAAAAAAGTTATAAGAGTCTGGAGGTATTATCGACTTTGCAAATTCACTTTGCAGACATTTGTAGGTACAGACATCCATTGTGTGCGTTCTTGGCAGTTTTTCCTGTCTTTTTAATATTGTCCATATCGATATCAGAATTATATCGTATCGACCGAAATTAAAAAATATATCGTGATATAAATTTTTGCCATTTCGTCCAGCCCTACTATTAACATTAAAAAGTGAGAATTGTGTATGTGGGGGAAGAGAGGATGTAATAATGGAGAAGTGTGAGGAAGACAGAGAGTGCAGATTACTGTAGGTCTAAAAGAAACTGGTTGGGCGGGTGGCGGGGTGATTGTGGGAGGCATCAAGTCAAAGGTAATACTGAAGTGTGCAATGACTTATCTGTGACTATCAGAAGTGCAATGTCTTGTATAGATAAGGTCAAGTTGATTTCTTTATTTATGTGTGCTTGTGGTGGTAAGCCAGTTGAGGTTGAATGATGTAATGAGAGAATGGAAGTCTGTAGCATAATGTTTGTCCAAGTGATTGTTGAAGTCCCCCAATACTACAAGCAGGCTGTCGTCCTTGAGGAAGGAGGACAGCAGCCCATCCAATTCCGCAGTAAATGCACCCAACTGACTGGGAGGACGGTAAATGACCAGAATGTGGGATTTAGCTAAGGAAGTGATAGAGACTATAATATTCAAAGAAGGTGTTATTCATAAAGTCAGCAAAATTGGAGTATTTCCAATTGTTAGAAATGAGAAAGCCAGTCCGATGGGGCGGAGAGTGTGGGTGAATTGGAAGTTTTTAAAGAGAGCAGCTGGAGTGACTGAGTCCTGGTCTCAGTCAAGGCCAGTATCTGGAGATTAGATTGTGCTGCAAATGCTGGAATGAAGTCTGCTTTGTTGACAGCTGACTGACAATTCCACAGACCAATGGAAACAGATGAGGGTGTATGTGATGAAATGTGGACACAGTGTAAATTGCTAGTGTTGTGGTCTTTAAGTACTAAAAGCATTTAACTTTAACATTGACTCAGGAATGGGGTTAGACAAGACAGAAGGCATTTCAGAAATTCAGTTCCTTGGAAAAAAAATGCTCAATTAAAAATATGACTGACTGCTTCAGATGAAGTTCTTAAGAAATGGGGTGTGTATTTATATAAAAAAAAAAAAACTACATGTCATGATTTCACCGGCACACCATCATGATGATTTTATCTTAGGTGTTTAATTTAAAAAAATTATTTAAACATTTTATTAAATCCTTCATTCCAATACATTACACATTAGAACAGACATTCAATGACACTTGCATTCATATACAGACCTGCCACAAATTCACATTTAAAAAATAAGCAGCCTGATATTATGATTTTTATAAATGATACTATTACTTTTGTTATGAACTTTTCACACATAGCCTACATTTAATTTTGCAAGTGATAAAAGTCTTTAGAAAGCTGACGGAACTAGAGGAAAATTTAGTCGAACGAGAGGAGAATCTAGTTGTTGTATACAATTACACCACAACCATTGCAATATGTGATGATACGTCTGCTTCAGATCATATATAGACACCATTTAAAGCAGGGGTCTCAAACTGCCGGCCCATTTATGGCCCGCTCTGCTCCTCCTTCCGGCCCACAACTGACGTCAAAAATATAACAAGATTCGGCCCACCAAAACACATATTTTTTGACCCTCTATCATTGTTGTGCAATTGCGTCTAGCCACTTTTAACATTTATAGTACTGCATTCAGATTAGTTTTACTTTCATTTTCTCTCAGTGTATGGTCGAGAGTAACACACATGTGTTTTAATTCTGTGGCTGATTTAAACGTTGAAATATATGACCGTAAGTGCTCTACTTTTACAAAAGCTCTATTTTTGTAAATGTTCAAGGGTCACTTGATTATTATCAGTTTTATACCACTTGTATTTTGTGTTACAAACACTTCCTCATGGGTTACACGTTATGCTGATGGTGTCAATATGATCATTTTGCTAGTATTCGATTCAAATGTTCTCATTTAATAGATTTTCCTCATATGCTTATTAAGATTTGCATAAAAACTATGTAGATCAGTAAAATTGTACTGCTAGTTGAATTAAACTTGTGAATATGTGCATACTTTCCCCTCTTTGTTGTAGTTTTACAAAAAAACAAAAATATTGAGAAGACCAATTGCAGTAAAGTCACTAAAATCACCCAAACTGCTTTCTGCTGTTCTTACACTATTGGGACAATACAATTGGTTGGGACAGAATAATAATAATTATATATTATTATAACTTTTCCATAGCAGTTTAAACTGCCCCTTCAATGTGTACAACAAGAAACAAAAAGCTGGAGTTTTGACTGCATATACTCTGTGAAAGAATGACTGAATGCTCGGCCATACACACAACAACCACAGATATATTTCAGCAGCTGATGTGTGACAAAAAACATGCTGATTTGCATTATAACTGGTGACAGGTAATGCTTGAAATATAAACGTCATGTCCGCTGTCCTAGGACGCATCAATTATGTCAGGTTTCCACTTTTTTTTTCTCGTGCTTGAATGTAAAACGACCCTCCTATGAATTGTCAGTCACTGAAATGGCCCTCCGCCAATTTGAGTTTGAGACCCCTGATTTAAAGTCTCCATGAACTGAAAGTTGCTGAGATTTTTATTTCAGTATGTTGTGAAGATTTTTGTTCTCTAAAAGTATGCAGTAAGCATGTAAACTACAGATAGTTAAAAACTGAGCCAGGCTAAAATTGTGTGTGAGGCTGGGGCGTAAATTTAACATGGACGGAGGGGACGCGTCCCCACCAATATCTGTCAATTACTGAAATGTCCCCATGCACCAATAATTTTATTCACTTGCACAAAAAAAAGAGCTGTCAATATTAACCTAGACATGCAGAAAGGGTTAAATCTCGTTTCTCCTCGAGTCGCACCGCCCCCAAACACATATGAACATTGTGATTAGCTGTGCCTTTCTCTGCTGTCACATGAGACGCTGTAGCTGCGTTCAGATACAAGCAGTGAATGCCAAAACTGCAGGTGAATTTCCCGTGCAAGAATAAGGTGTGTGGTGTGTGACACACGCAAGTGAGGATCTGTTAAATCGGTTAAAACTTATAACAAACATCATAACCTGGCCAGCACTTTCCTCAGTTAGAATTTGGCCATTTGAATAAAAGGAAAAATTCAAACATAATAATAATAATAATAATAATAATAATGTTAATCCAACTTTTGGTCTTTCAAACCACCCGAACTCCCCTTGGCTACGGGCCTGACTATTTAATTTCATTCATTCATTCATTCTGTAAAAGTCCATCTATTAGCCCAATGACGAAACTAACAGCATGGTCGAAGGGTAAATGCATGTAAGCCTTTTCCAGTGGTTCTGAAAAGAATTGTGTTATTTATTAGAGTTTATTTATACTCATTTTCTAGCTCCGAACTTTATCTGACTCCATTTTTAAGTGATCGTAATATTTAGACTGTAACGGATCACAATAATCATTTAAGACTTAATTTAGAGTTTTGATCTATCTGTTCCCATACTCCTCAATTTATACGTTCATTAGGGACCAAACGCCGCTCAGAGTTTCACGCCCCGGGTTTGCGTGTCTTCTCACGGACAGAATGTCGACACTCTGAAATTAGTCAGAGGGTATGGAATGAATTAATATTTAATTAGGCTGGTTGCGAACTGCTCACTCATACTAAAAAAACATCTCACTTAATCAAGCCCCTTAACTTGCTAGTTTCAGTGGTTACAAAATTAAAAGATCTCCATACTAACGTGTCCAATACTACGTATAGTCTATGTGTCTAATGATATAATAATTATGCCATCATAAAGGTAGCGAAAGACTCCACGTAATCTACTGGATATAAAAAGATTTCAGGAGAATTCAGAAGGAGTCAAAACTTAACATTTTATTCGTCAGGTAAAATTGTATAATGCCAATTATATAATAAAACAATCATCAAGTCAATTCAGAGATGATACTGTAACAATATAACATCCATTACTCAAAGATAGATCAAAGAATTAAAGATGCATACCTGACCAGAGAAATACATTGCAGCATACGAGTTGCTGCAACGGGGTCTTGGCTACAAGATTCCAATGAGCCATATCACATCTTTACCTTATATACGCAACTCAGCACAGAGACCCCTGCCTGGTGAATTTGAGATGTTAATCATCTCTAGAGGGGGGAGCATCTGGCAGAGATTTTATCAAAGTCAAAAACCAAATCAACATATACAAATGAAATATTATAGTGAAATTAAGACCACTTTACCAATCACACAGAGACATTTAAAGTGATACCAAACATGAATATAGAGCTACAAGATACACCATATTAAAACCTTGAGCATTTTATGTGGACTGTGAATGATCTGCTTAAAGGTCAAGAAGGGGGGCTTGGGGTGAAAGGGGAAGGGTGCATTCCTGCATTTCCTCCCTGGTAAGTTGTAGCTCTGTGTTTGTTGACAATCCACACCTACGTTTGGATCAACGTCAATAGTCAATAGTGATTAAAATAGAACAATTGAACAGCTGGTTTCCTTATCTTCTTCTCAGAAGTTTGTTGTTTTATTGCATCTCATGAAATTCCACATCAGCTCTCAGGACCTGACATTGAGGATAGGTTTAGCCATCTTACAATTCATTCATTTTCTTTTCGGCTTGGTCCCTTTATAAATCCAGGGTCGCCACAGCGGAATGAACCACCAACTTATCCAGCACATGTTTTATGCAGCGGATGCCCTTCCAGCTGCAACCCATCTCTGGAAAACATTCATACACACTCATACACTACGGACAATTTAGCCTACCCAATTTACCTATAATCGCATGTCTTTGGACTGTGGGGGAAACCGGAGCATATATATATATATATATATATATATATATAGTATTCACCCGTAATCACCAATGTCAAGTGCAAACCTACGCCCTTGGTAAGAGGAGTAAGGAGCAACACCTGAGAAGCTTACCTGGAGAATAACTAAAAGCACTGATTGTATATGTTAAATAACTAGGGGTGTCAAAATTAATTGTTTCTTCAGTGCACCATGATGCAGATGGGGACAATTCGATATCGGTTCAGTAATAATCATAACCGGTTATTACGCACTGACGTCATTTATCTCCTATGCGCGATGTCGCGGTAGAATACTATGGTGAAGGAGGCGAGGGCGAGTAAATAAAACACTCCTACTACTTAAAAAGCAGATAATTGTGCACATGTGTGAGTGTGTGTCTTTCACTGACACTGAGGAATGGTAAAGCACGAGCCGCTATTTCACTACAAACTCCATCTCTGCCCCTCTCTCCCACACACACACTTTGGGCATTTGACCCGTTGGCATGTTCGTGAGGTAACTTTTCCTCTCCTCTCGGCTGTTAAAGTGATACTTGTGGATCCAGACACAACCGCGTCTATTACGGATTACCTGATAACCGCGTATTATGCGCATATAGACTGTAACCGCGGCTGTTTTTCCCCCCGTCACTCATCGGTGAGCAGCGCTTTCGTTTCTAAAGCCAATCGCAGCCCTTTCTGTTGAGCGGGTGAAGACAATGACCAATCATAGGTGTGTAAGAACTTGCCAGCGCTCAAAAAGCAAGCGGGATATTATTTACAATAGTTTATTTGTTATGAATGTTCGTGCTGTCTTCTGTGCATGTGTTGGAGTTTTGTCTAAAACATTCACGAAGAGTGTTTTTTTTTTTTTTGAGCAGGAAAATTAAAGGCACAGTTCATATATCTGACTGCTTGTATTAAAGGACAAAATTGTATTACAAATAATATACAAATATAAACATATTTATAGATTTTAAAAAAATTTTCTTGTGTTGTGAAGAAACAAAATCTAATTATGTATGGAAAGCATCGTCAATGCACCGTGATATGGAATTGAACCGAATGGATGACATAATAATCGTAACCGAACCGTGAGACCAGTGTAGATTCACACCCCTATAAATAACCATATGAAGCTATATCTGCAAGGATAATGAGTGACCTATTATCAAATTAATGGACCATCATGGCAATGTGTGTAAACACTTAGAAAAATGTACATCTGGGAAAACAAATGTAAACAGATATTTGCTTGCACTGCAGAGTGCACAAGTGTAACAGCTCTCCAAGCACCTAAAGATATAATGAACCTCTCAATAAAGGAAAACATCCTAAGATGGTCAAAAGTTAAAATGAGAACACACAGAGGTGGGAAGAAAATCTGTATAAAGAGGGCTCAGAACACAAAACACTTCAGATTGTCCAGGAGAGACTTCAGATTGCTCTGGGGTTTGCTAGACTTCCTCAGGTTTATGTTTTAATAAAGTCTATCTTCTGGTATTGAAAACCTCCAGACTGATTGTGGTTAATTAATGGGAAGGCCGGGAACTAGAACAGTTGATGTTCTTTCAACTGAAAAGCATATATTGAGCAGGGCCCTTTATTTTGAGCATTATTTTCTCAAACGGTAACAAAGACATGGCTAAGAGTATTGTGGCTGAAGCATCAAACTGATGTCAACAGAGAAGAAGCCAATCCAAATTCAGAAACAGATGCTCAGACTTGAAGATTACCAAAACAAACCTCTTTTCCCCACTGCATTACAATGTCCACTAGCAAACAAAACATTGTAATATTTAATTTCATTGTTAATCTTATATTATAAAAAGTTTTCCTAAAAAACAAAATCAGATGTTATTTGTAATATTAGTAATAATATTAGTCGCGTGAAATCTAAGCAGAAGCCTATGCTTTCAAAAAACGCTTCAACATTGAAATACATGGCATACATTAGCCTACAACGTTTATGAAAAAGTAAAACCGACAAATGGGCTCAATGCACAGCTAGAGTTTCAAAGCAACGATGAAGGCTTAATGCAGGGGTGTCCAAGCTCGGTCCTGGAGGGCCGGTGACCTGCAGATTTTAGCTTTAACTTGCCTCAACATCAGGATGTTTCTAGATAGTCTAGTAAAGCTGTGGTCACACTAGAGTTTGTGCATGTGAAATTCTGTCGTACAGCGCTGTGAAAAGGGGCAGAGTTCACCAAGCTTGAATTTTGCACCGCAGCGATCTGCGAAACTTGACGCATGACCTTGCATTCGCGTGCGTATGAATGGAAGTCTATGGAGAGAAAAGTCCAGTGTGACCGCAGCTTAAGAGCTTGATTATCTAGCCCAAGTGTGTCTGATTGGGGTTGGAACTAAACTTTGCAGGACACCGGCCCTCCAGGACCGAATTTGGACACCCCTGGCTTAATGTGACTATTTTCAATTTCACAAGGTTGTTTTTACAGCATCGATGTTGTAACGTAATTACAATACATTCAGTTAAATAGACTTAAGGATTCATTTAGTTGTTCAAGCGTAAAACGACATGAAAGACCGGTGTAACCACTAGCGCCGTCAGTAGCAGCAGGCTAGCTCAGAAATTCCATTGAAAATACTGATGTAAAATAAACTCATATTCTTTTAAAGACATGGCGGGGGGAGTGGATATTAATGCAGTGCTTCTTGTCCGATCTGAGACCCATATTGTATATCTCTCAGGCAGTGAAGAGATTTTTTAAAGAAATCAAATCTTAAACAGGACAACTTTGTAATGGAAAGACAGTTCAGCAGAAGCCCTTGGGCTGCCTGGCAGAAAAATTAAATCATGTGTGTGCATAAATACACGAGCACTCCCAGATAGCAAAATACACTCGGGCCAGTTCCGGCTAGATTCTCGCCTGCCGGAGACTTACCCCTCGGCCCGACTCCGGCTGCCGTACTCGGGCCGGATGCCTATGGACTCACTGCCCGATTCCGTGAGTAATGTGCACTGCGGCCCGGAGCTGGCACGATTAAGTCTTCATATACCTTGGTATAAAACCTTTTGGTATTAAATTAGTACTTGATATTACAACCATTTGAGTTGATATAACAGCAAACGCAGGCTATGTACTGTAAACACAAAGTGTAGGCACTGCGTTTAACCTTTAAATAAAATGCAAACAGCATACATATCCTATAACGTAAATAATCAAAGGACAAAATAAATAAATGATAAACGTTTATTGATTGCAAGAAACAAATAATACTCAAATTTAATAAATTGTTTTGTAGTGCACAAGAAAAATAACAATAAAACTGCACAATACACAGGAAGATTTATAGAAAAAAAAATATATCTGAAATTGCACACATACACAAAAGTTTTCAAAACAACCGTTTTCCCAACAGATTTGAATTTTAAAAATTGTACAAGACACATCTTAAAACAGCTAAATTTTATATAAACTTGAATATAGAAACCAATTTAAGATATAGCAAGAAACATCTTACAAATACCTATGACAATACGTAAAATATACAAGTCAAAGTTGAAAAAAGAACTGCCGAATTCTGAAGAAACGTCTCGAACCATTATTAATAAACATTAAAATAATAACAATAAAACAAAAAAAATATATATGAATATAAAACTGCAGATGTATAAAGACTTAAACTTAATTTTTAAATAAACTTAAAAGAATAATTGGAATAAATTGCACAAACAGCAAAACATGAGATGATGTGTGTGTGTATATATATATATCTTGTGCAATTTTATATTTAGAATTTTTGTTTATTATTATTACAGTTATTGAAAATGTTTCTTCAGAATTATATATTCTTCAGAATATATATATATTAAAAATGTGCAAATGAAACACAAATTGCCCAAGTATCAGGGAACATCTTAATAAAAAAAAAAATAGTGATTTAGATATTTGACACATTAGCTTTCTCTCTTTCCTTCCTTCCTCCGTGCCTGTCAGGAGCAAGTTGTAGCCACCATGTAATGCATTTTTCCACCTCTTCATCAGTGGCATGGTATGGATATTTGTCCTCACTGCATCTGTGATCAAAAGATATACAGATAATTAGTAGAGAACAAGAACAAATGTTAAAGAAAAAAAGAAACATGCTTGCTCTCACATAAGTACAACCTAAATGGGACCATATATAGATTTTTTTTGTTCCTCTGGTTAATGATTCAAAGAAATACACAGATGAAACAGCTTCTAATTGTATTGAAATGTATATTAAAAACCAACTTACTGACTACGACAGTCCCAAGGGGGAGTGCACGAAAGGTCACTTTTTAGTTTGCCCCGCTCCAGTTAATTTGTTTGGCCAAGGAGTTAGCCAAAAGCTTTCCCAGGATACGCCAAACTGCTACCCTTGTGGAAAACACCAATAATTCCTAAGTAGGCTACCTATGAAGCAAAAAATCAAATAAATAAATAAATAAACTTAAAACACTTTGAAATACACAAGAGCTTGAACTTACCATTTTCTTCATTTGTTCGGGCTGGTCCTTTAGTTGATTTTCAAGCTTTTCCAAATCAAACTGGACAAAGGAAGGTCAAATGTGCTTACATCTGGAATTTCATCATGTCTGTTTTGGTTTTGCAGATTTTTGAGAATCAGGACCAGTTGCTGCTTTATGTCGTCTTGTGATTTTAACACTTCAGACAGTGGTGCTAAAAAAGAAAAATAACAAATTAGTATAAATCAACCTATAGCTTATACAACTTGTGTAAATACAACAGAGGGTTAGATACTGCTGATATTCTCTAGTTGATCTTTACTTTCTAGCTGCATAAAGTCTTTACAAATGTAGTGATGTATTTAATTCTTACAAAGACATGATGAGTTCCAATAAGTTCTGTCTTGATCTCCAACTGCACTGGAACAAGGACTGTAAATGTTCATAGGCGCACTGGAATGTACAGTATCTGTGCATCTTGATGGTGTCCTTAAGGATTCTTCCATAGTCATTGGTGGTGATGGTAGTTGCGGTGCTGCATCTAATTCAGAAATCTTCATATCTGCTTCTTTTCCAGCCTCTTTGTTCCAAATATTTTTTCTTCATCACTGTCACTATAGTTCTGTCTTTTATGTCCCATGATCAGATACATTTAAAAAACAAAACATTATTTTAGTATAGTGCCAGGGCAAAAATTGCAGGTTGTAATTGATCATTGAAATAATGTTGACAGTATGGGTTTAAAATAATTGCAAACAAACCTGTTCTTTCTTTTGGTGTATGACGGGCGATCATCGTCCTCATCTGTTTGCAAGTCAGACATCACAGTTGCCTGTGGAAGGGAGTCGAGCTTCCTCATATGTGTCTATAATAAAACATCACATTGTTGTTAACCTCCCCCCAAAAAAAGTTCAAATCCTGAAATACTATCAAAGTTAATTAATGGCTATAATACCTGTAAATGAAGGTTGCACAAGATTTAATCGGGGATTCATGCAGTGTGACAGCCTTATGATTCTTAGACATAGATTTGTAAGATGGTTAAGCACATCTATCATTCTGTACCCATGAAGATGGCACAATTTCCATTTCAGATGACTCGAACCCCACGATATGGAACTCATTAACTGAGCCTTCAGATGTCACCATATCATAATCATCTAGGTTATCAAAGTCTTTATCTTTAGGGGCCTCATTTTTACTATACAAGACTTTTAGATAGTGAGAAGTGTCATCACTACAATGAGTTTGCAAAGGCTTCAAAATCTGAGCAACACTGGTCCTTGCCCTATTCAAATACTCTAATTCACAGAGTAAAACTCATAATTTTCAACCATGACTTACATATACCGGCCTCTTCTGTGCCGAGCTTCTTTGATCGTGCTCAAGGATCTTGTCGTGGACTGTCAAACAAACAAACATACAAAAGTGTATAAAAAAATGTTTATCTTCACAAAAATCATTATAAACATTAATAATGACTATTCAGAAAACGCCTGAAACAAACATTATACCCCTTGAGCATAAGCCCAAAAATGTTATTTAAAGCAGAATAAGTCACAATCAGTCAAATTTCTTTAAAATAAGAAACCTTTTGGATCAGATAGTTGTAAGTTACTAAAAACACTGTTAACCTACCATTGCGGAAAATGTTTGATGATGATAGCCAATAACAAAAACAAAAAGTCTGAAAAGCTCAAGTATGTTGAAAATGTATCAACAGTTTACAGCTTATAATGGACTATAAGCACCTAACTATAACATGCATATTCACATCTTTTGTCTCTGTGATGTGCTGCAAAATGGCCTCACTAACCCTTGTTAAACAAGAATAATAAGACTTAACCGAAAAAATATTGTTACCCATTGATTTAAATCAGAATTTATAACTATCAATAACAAAAAAAACCCATCAAAATCTGCTTAAGACGTTCAGTTTTACATGCACATATTACAGCTTGAACATAAGATTCACATAGGCTAACACACATTAAGATCATTTAAAGAGAATAGTAAACAGTATCGAGCTTAGATCACTTTCGTGATGCATTGGATAAACAAGTTAAACAATACTATTTTATAAATCCAAAACGATTAATTTTTATTTACACAATCACTCAGAATTATTTCTGTTGGGTAAATACACAACTGTAAAATCATTTTTTAAACACCCATGGTATATTAAAATGTTAACTCAGAAAAAAGCACGTTTTGCCATGGTAGTGTTAACGGATTAGTCTACAGACACTTTCTTTAACGTAACGTTAAGATACACACCAATTCGTTTCAGTCATGTTTCTTTAAAATAATTAAAATAGTTTTCAGTTACTAAACACTCACTTGATTGAGGTAAAGTTGGTTTTATACAGACAATGTTGTAGTTTGATATTCGTTGTCTGCTAGTATGATTTATAGAGGTAAAGTTGGTTTTAAACTCCCACATTCAGATTTCGGCTTCTTAATATAATATCGTTTGCAAATTCCAAATAGTGAAATCATACTAGCAGACAACGAATATCAAACTACAACATTGTCTGTGGTCTGTGTGCTAATGTTGTTTTAAAGTGTTACTTGCATGCGATTTCAGACCGGATATTCAACGTACCATGGTAAACAATATAGAGAGCATGGCACTGAACGAATGTGCGAATATAAAACCAACGTTACCTCAATGTATGATTTCACTATTTGGAATTTGCAAACGATAGTTTTCTAATATTATATTAAGAAGCCGAAATCCGAATGTGCGAATTTAAAACCAACTTTACCTCTATAACTTTCAGACGTGTTTGTAACGTAACGTTAGCATACACATCAATTAGCTTCAGTCGTGTTTCTTTAAAACAAGTTGCATTTTGTATCAAATTGTTTTAAATTACTAAACACTGTTACAACCTAACACTGTGAAAAAAGGTTTTGAACACTAAATTCGCATAGTATACACAGTATAAAAGCAGTAAAAACCTTACCTTTCTGACCAGAAAACACGAGTTCCATAACTTCTTCTTCTTGTAATCTTTAACGCGGTTGCCAACCAGCTTTTTGGAGCATTACCGCCACCATCAGGACAAAAGTTAAACAAGCCGAGTCCTTGCCAGAAGCGGCCCGGACTCTACAGACAGACTCGGGCCAGATATGGTTATCAGGAATCGGGCCAGGGCTTTACAGCCGCATCACAAACACATGTGCGAGAGCGAGCTGCGGGCCATACTCGGCCCAGATAACACTCGCCGATGCCGAGTCGGAGCCGGAGGCGCCGAAGGGTAGCCGAGCTCGGGCCGATTACTACCTGCTATCTGGGCTGACGGCCATTTTCTGCTATAAACAACTAAACTAGACTATAGCACTACACTCTAAATGTCATCAAATTGTGCTTAAACTTAAATAAACCCTCAACAACAAGAAAAATCATAACTAAGTAATAATAATAATTGGAAAAAATAAATAAATCACAGGTACTCACATGTTACTCATTCTGAATAAACTCACCTGCGTCTGGAGAAACGCGGACTGCTCACTGCTTGCCGTAGAGTCACGTGATCGAAAGCCGGCGATATAATAACTGGACGGTATTAAATAAACCACTTTTTTCCTAGCACGTTGACTTCTCTTTTTTCCCATTCTGCTATCCATTTTCATCTCAATACAAGTTTAGCTAACAGAAAGCTAACAGAAAACCGAGCAATATCTCATCATGCTGCATGCAAGTGTAATCAACACAAAACCTATTGTTTTTTCAGCAGTAACGTTACCTCTGTATGATCTCCGGCCCGGATAAATAGTTGAACAACTAAATCAGTTTAAACGTCTATCAAATGCTCCTTCTTTGTCTTCTTTTTGAGTTATTTTTGCTGTTGTGGTCTTTTGGCGGGCAAACTACATTCCCGCCACCTGCTGGGCTGGAGTGTGGACATCAATGGCGCAGAAAAATCTAAATCCTGTTAAACAAATCTACTTTTACAACCAAAAAAGTAATTAAAGCACTAAAAATGTCATTGTGTTTTGATCCATTATTCAGCAGAGTTTTAAGTGTAAGGATTTCTATGCCCATTTCTTTTCATTCTTCCCTCAGAAATGCTCTTTCATTCTCATAAGCAGATATGAATAAAACATGCTCTCCTGTTTCTGGTACATCATACACACTGCACAATCTGAACACCACAGTAATTTATTTAACAACATAACACATCGAAAGACACCTTGAAAGTAAATTAAGATATGAAGCCTGATAAATGATTATTATTTACATTGATTCACTTTGCAGACGCTTTTATTTAAAGTGGCGTACAAGTGTGGATCAAATTAACACTTCAAATCATCATAGAGCAGTAATATTTGAATTATCCTTCATCATTGCTTGACATTGACCTCAATTATTAATGTAGAATGTAGACAAACATGCTTATAAACATGGTGAACAACTCAGTCAACTTTTTAATCCAATAAGAACAAATGTAATGTAATAAATGTAATAAATTCCAGCATGCTCATCAGAAAAGTAATGTGGCTTTGTTTTAACATATCATGTGATGATAAATATGGTTGTGGTGAGATGGCAATAATGGATTCAATTCTAATATTCGCCGGTCATAAAATCCCTCAGGCAAAGTCCATCATCAAAGTGCTCCAGCTTTGTGTTGCCCGAGGTTTTAAAAGCAGTCAGATGAAAAATAATTTGCACACACAAGCAGGTTTTTACCCACTCTTTATAGGAGATTCTCTTCATATATAAAGCTGATCATTTGCTGTTGCCTCGTCTGCATCTGGTATTTTGTGTAAGGTCACCTGTGAGCCTCTATGTCTGAACACACTTCATTGTTCACACAAATGTGAAATGCACCATCGATAGCCGCTTGATGAGGCAGGCACACGGAAAGAACTAACTAGTTACATCACAGCTGGCATGAAATTAAATCAGGTCAATGATTGCACCTTTAAACTAAACAACCAAAGAAAACCAAGAAAAAAAACACTTCTGATGCAGTGAACGCTTATCAAGACATATTCAATATTATTATACCAATCAAAATCAGGCAACTGACTTTAATAAAGTAGGATTACAAACAGCTAAAAAACTATTTCTAAAGCTTTTTATAATAAAGCAAGTTTATATGTAAATATGCACATGTACATTTTAACGTAAAACTAATACTAATGTTTATTTAGGTTTTGGATTCCCTTTCTTTTGGACGCCAAAATTAGAGAAGGTGAGGGGATCAAAAGCCAAATGAGTTTCCAGTGCTGGAGGATCCTAAGCTAAATGAGCTTACAGGGGTGTGGGGAGAGTGTTTGGACCTCCTTGTGTAACATTTTAGAGGTAAGGCAGATCCAAAGCCAGATGAGTTTCCAGTGCTGGTAGATCGGAAGCTAAATGAGCTTCCGGTGCTGGCGGATCCAAAGCCAGATGAGTTGTCAGTGCTGGTGGATCCAAAGCCAAATGGGTTTTCAGTACTGGCGGATCCATAGCTAAATGAGCTTCCAGTTATGGTGGATCCAAAGCCAGATGAGTTTCCAGTGCTGGCGGATCCAAAGCCAGATGAGTTTCCAGTGCTCGCGGGTCCAAAGCCAGATGAGTTTCCAGTGCTGGTGGATCCAAAGCCAGATGGGTTTTCAGTACTGGCGGATCCATAGCTAAATGAGCTTCCAGTGTTGGTGGATCCAAAGCCAGATGAGTTTCCAGTGCTCGCGGGTCCAAAGCCAGATGAGTTTCCAGTGCTGGTGGATCCAAAGCCAGATGAGTTGTCAGTGCTGGTGGATCCAAAGCCAAATGGGTTTTCAGTACTGGCGGATCCATAGCTAAATGAGCTTCCAGTGCTGGTGGATCCAAAGCCAGATGAGTTTCCAGTGCTGGCGGATCCAAAGTTAAATGAGCTTCCAGTGTTGGTGGATCCAAAGCCAAAAAAAGGAATTGGGCTCCTTGGGCCCTGAGAAGACCCCTCCAATACTGGATGAGAATCTGCTAAGGTGAATTGATAAAGATAAAATAAGACTTAAAAATAATAAACTACTCTATTGTATTTTTGGACTGTCTGTGTTTTCATAGTAACTTACATTGTCGAAACTCCTCGCTGGTCTGATCTTCAGGAGTCTGAATGACCTGAACTGTTTTCACTATATGGAAACCAAACACATCTGCAGTTTAACTCACACAGCAAGAGAAAATCAACATTGAACTACTAATATCTTCTCAATTCCTCAGTTAACTTCTCTGAAAATATGTCAGTACTTACCTGTTTTAGATATCTCTTCTATCTTATCTGAGGAGAACTGCAGCAGTTTGTCTCTGAACTGAGAGACTGATTTCACCACATCATCAAAACACAGATGAGAACTGACAGTGAAGCCTGAATCTGAAGATCCAGAGAGAGAAACAGACGACAAACTCTACACAAACACAAACACTCTATAAGTACAGAATCTTGTTAACGTCACTCATTCTTCATCTGTTATAGATTACACACACATAAATACCTGGAGAAAGTGAAGATGATCCTGTGTTTCTGAAAGCTGCTTCAGCTCAGTGTTTCTCCTCTTCAGATCATTGATCTCCAGCTTCAGTCGCTCCAGTTGTTCTTCAGCTCGACTCACAGCAGCTCTTTCCTGATCTCTGATCAGCTGATTCACCTCAGAGCGACGTTTCTCAATATCCCGGATGAGTTCAGTGAAGATCCTCTCACTGTCCTCCACTGCTGACTGTGCTGAGCGCTGGTACAGGACACACACCATCACTTTCAGCTCATTCACTTTAGTTACCAACAGTAAAAACGATTGATAAGGGCAGCTTGAACACTCTTCTAAACATCTCCTTGTGTTTCTTTAAGAATGGATTTTAAATAGATGACAGAATCTCCATCCAGTTTATTTTTCTCACCTTATGAATCTCAACAGCCTCTCTCAGCTGCTGAAGATCTTCCTCTCGCTTCTGGATTATTATTAGTAAGTTTCTCTGTTTCTCCTCCAAATGTTCCTGCAGTAAAATATGATTAAACCACCACAGTTCAGAAGTTTCTCTGATTGAAGGACAATAAAGTGTCATTGATGAGTTCCAGCAAGCAGCACTGTACCTGTTTCTCTGCTCTTGCCACCGCAATGGTCACAGCATCATGATTTTTGTGTTCATCCACCAAACACAGCATACAGATGCAGCGCTGGTCGGTGCGGCAGTAAATCTCCATCACTTTATTATGCTGAGGGCAGATCATCTCTTGGAGGCGTCTAGTGGCCTCCATCAGATCGTGTCCTCGACCTCTGAAGAGATTCTCATGCTGTTGGAGGTGATCTGGACAGTAAGAGTTTCTACACTCCTGACAGGACTTCACAGCTTTCTGCTTATTTCCAGTGCAGGCGTCGCACTCCACATCTCCAGATCCAGTGTGAACAGAAGCAGGAGCAGCCGTCTGGAGTCTGGTCTTCTGCAGCTTCTCCACCATTTCAGCAAACACCACATTCTTAGCTAAAGCAGGTCTCGGAGTGAAGCTCTGTTTGCATAAAGGACAGCTGTAGATTCGCTTCTGCTCCTCCTGATTCCAGCAGTCTGTGATGCAGCTCATACAGTAACTGTGTCCACAGGGAATCGTCACTGGATCCTGAAGGAGGTCCAGACACACCGGACACATGAACCGGTTCTGATCCACTGAAATATCAACTTCTGCCATTTCACTGTGGGAAATAAAGCACACAAAATTATACAAATTTGTAGGTTCATATTCCTTTTGCTTAATTTAGATTTTAGTCATCGTCTAGCAGTTACAGTACATAACCAATATCAATAGGTTTTTAAGTATTAATATTTTTAAGTGATTTTTCTCACTTTACACACAATTAAAGTTGCAACACTTCACTTTGTCTGTTCAAGAATAAATTCTGCACATATATCATATCTACACATATAGACAGGGAGTGTTGTAACACTACCAATTCCACGAATCAGGGATAAGATAGGGGTCATGTAACATTTTCAGTTTCCTCAGGTTTCAGCTAGCTAAACAATGGTTGACAGTGGCGGGGTAGGTTGAAACACATGTTTAGAAAGTATACAAACATTACACACACACATACATATGAATGTGCAGGTACAGACATGCACACACAAACACACATAATATATGCACATAAACTTCCAATATTCACATATATTGTATTCTTGCAGTCATTTATTTACAATAAATCTGTTGTTGTGGCATATCACATTTTGTCTACAACTTACCCCAGTATGTGTTTGTAACAAATGCACTTTGTATTTATCATCTCACAAAGTCTGATATAGTTTAAGAAATGTAAATAGTTGACATTTGTAGTAGACACATGTGGATACTTTGCCTAAAAGTTTCAGTCATGTAGTTAAAAAATGTAGTTTTAGGTGCTAAAGAAAAATTGTGCTACAATCATCCCCGATCTCCCCTACGGGTTTGTTTTGTAACATCGTTTTAAAAAATCGCATGCATCAGCCTACAATGTTATTGAAAATAAAAGCGACAAAAGAAACACATAATTAGTGACAGTCATGTAGGAAATAAAACACGGTTTCTTCTTACTTTCAGTTTGCTGTAGCCTGTTCAGCAGAAACGAAACTCTTGACACATTAGCATAAAGCAAACATTAGCACTGAACTCTCTAAAGTTATAAAATGGCGCTTAAACTTGAATAAACCCTCAATAAAGAGACAAATTCTGTCAGAAAAGCACAACTACACAGCCGCATGTTATTATTTTGACTCTAAATTCACCTGTGTCTGGAGAAACGCGGACTGCTCACTGCATCCCGCAAAGTCACGTGATCTGTCAGCCTGTGATATAATAACCGGATGATATATTACTTAATCACCCCATTTCTCTCAGCACGTACATGTCTTATTTCATTCTGTTAGCCAGGGGCGATTTTAGGGGGGCTCAGCTCCTTATAAGGTAAAAAATTAAAAATAATATATATATATATACACACACACACACACACATATATATATATAGCCTAATATTACATTTATAAGTAGTAATTTGTTTAATATGGGTTGTATACTAGTATTCCACTGTATTACATAGACAGGCATAGCCATTTGAGTTCTGAATAAGCCAAATAAGCTCAACCCACCTGTTTACTGTAGTAAAAACCACTTATACTCGTGCATTTTTTTGTTTCCATAAATAAACTGCCACTTTTCTAATTAAATGACATACATATATATATATATTTAAACTTACAGGCTAATTCACATATTTCACGATCTGAATGAGAATAATAAATAAGAAGTATTTCTAAAATACTAGACAACACTTGATGTTTTTATCTCTGTCAGTGACTCAGTGACAGTTATAACGAGAACATTCTCCGTCACTGTGTTTAATCCTTTCTGTGCAAGACTGTATGGTAAAGTTATAGCCACAGGAACTGTAAAGTGTTTAATATTGGTAGTTCATTTGAAATAAAAATAGCGAGATGTTCGTTAAGAGTAACTTTTTTCACTGGAGGAAACCGCTGTGCTGAAGAGGTGAACGCAGAGAAAACCCGACTGCTCTTCCGTGGCATTGGGATACAGGTGATACAAGGTTATCTATATCAAAGAAATGCAAATAAGCAGATATTATATCAATTTATCAATAAACACACACCTCGTTCTCTCGCTGTCCACAGCTGTGGTTTGATGATCAAATGAAAAACAGGCAGGGAGGAGCCGAATTCTGCCGCCGTTTTCTTATCAAATTTAAAGGGGACTGAGCAGTGGCGTAGCGCAAAATGCGGGGGCCCCCCTGCAGGGATTACTGACGAGGCCCCCTCGCGAGAGTTACAAGCAATGGCGGTTCTAGACCAGAATGACTGGGGGGCCGGGCAGGGGCCACTTGTTCTTTTAGGGGGCACACTTTAACATACATCACAAACTACTTAATTATTCAAAGTCATTTTTTTTCATGCATGACTCTGCAGTCTTCATAAGCAAGATAATTATATAACTTAAACTCAAAATAATCATTCATTTTCTTTTCGGCTTAGTCCCCACAGCAGAATGAACCACCAACTTATGTATATTTTTGATTGTCTACACAACAAACCAGTTATACTATAACTTCTCTAATTATTCTAACTTTCCTAGTTAACATAACCTAGTGACGTCTTTAAATTACACTTAAATCTGAATACAACTATCTTGCAAAATAACTAGTAAAATATTTTCCACTGACTGTCACCATGGGAAAGATTTAAAAAAGTAGTTATTAGAAATTAGTTAAACTATTATGTTAAAAAAACGTGTAAAAAATCATGTGTTGAAGACTCGTATGTCGTACTGACATCTAAAATGAATGAAGGCAAAACTAAACGAGTAGAATATTACTTTCAACGTGACTGAAAACTAAATTTGATCAATGTGTTGCATCTGTTCCCCGGTACTTGCCGACTGTTTGTAAATTCAAGACTGCATTTCCTAACGTAAAACTATGTACACTCAGCTTCTGATTAATAATATGCAGAGCCGAGGACTTCCTCTATTAAAAGGTTTAAAATCGCTATTGAAAACAAAAGTCTAATATAATCAACAGTGGACATTTTGATAGTGTTTCACAACATGAACATGACTGGAGATGAATCTTTTTATTACCTGTGTCAATTTGGGGCGTTAACTTCTGAATGCGGGGGACTAATGCGCACAGAGAGAGCGCGCGTGAAGGCAGAGAGAGGGAGTGCTCAGTGCACGTGAGAGTGAGTGCGCGCGACACCTAGAGCGCGCGAAAGAGGCTCCAGTCATTTCTCCGCAGTTTGCCGCCAATGGCTACAGCCCCCCTAAAATAGGCCTAGCAACGCCCATGCTGTTAGCCTAAACTAATTTGAATAGAATGACTGGATAAACACAGGCCAACAAATGCTAACAAAAAATAGATATCTGATCATGCTGTATGCAAGTGTAAGACTACATAACTTTGTTTTTCAGCAGTACCTATATCCACATAGACAAACAAGTGTATCAAGACATTTATAGAGGCTGGGTGATGAAACAACTATGAGAATAGCTGGAAAAGAAGAAAACACATTTTTTTGAGCCAGAGGAATAGGTATGCGGAGCTAGTGTTTCTTCCCATACTGATAAACTTCCGGTGAATGGTTAATGTGACTTTTTTCTATTTTATACGGTTCCTTTCACAGCATCGATGTTGTAATGTAATCGAAATACAATCAGTTAAATAGACTTTGGCATTCATTTAGTTGCTAAAGCATAAAACGAGACGAAAAGTCGTTTACTTGCACGTGCCAGTCAGGATCGGCAGGTTAGCGCAGAAGCTCCATTGAATATACTGGGGTAAAATAAATGTTCATATTTTAAAGACGTGGCGGGGGAAAATGTAATTTAATGCAGTGCTTCTTGTACAATCTGAGACCCACTTTATATCGGATATCACTCAGCCAGTGGAGATCGCTGATATATAAAGAAAACAGACCTTGAACGCGCCAATTTTGCAATGGCATACAGTTCACCGAAACGCTTAACCCAGGTTACTGACAAATTAAAAGTTCTTTAGCATACTTCCGCATATATCCAATAGACTGATTTCACGCGGCTGCCATTTTAAACAGCGAAATCAAGGCTGCGGTAAACCCGGACGTATCGCCTGAGTCACAGAGGAATGTGTACCTGGCTGTATATCTTATCAGCAAAGAGAAAGTGACACAAATTTATACTTTCACCACCTTCCGAGTGACCCTAAGGTCCGTTCTGAATGAATGGTGAAAATAAAAAGGCATATCAGACCTCATTTTCAGCTAAGTTAAGGGAAATGGCACTATTTAGCTAACATTTTCTTTCCCAAACTCACATTTTAGATGCCATTTATCAAACTCAAGTTAATGAACTGATTCTTTCACTATATTAGACTAGTCACGATACAAAATTTCAGTACTGAAATAAAAATCTATTTCCTGTTAACATTTAAGGCACTGTTGATGGCGTTCCGCTGATTTGCCATTGTGTTCACGTGCTCAACAGAAATGACTGTGATTGGCTGTGAAGGTCATCACGTCACCGCACTTCACTGATGTTTACCAAGTGTAACACAGAGGAGTGATCCGCTTGATGAATCGACTGATCTTCACGTCTTTAAATCGCTCCAGTGTTCGTGTATCTGTGTTTGCAATCTGTGAAGAGCGGTGAACTGATGACCGTCACGGCCAATCACAGTCATTTCTGTTGAGCACTGGTGAACACTATGGATAAACAGCACTGTTTAAGAACGCGCTCAGCGGTGCTTAAATGTTAGCGGGAAATTGACGTTTTTAAAACTTCAGTACAGGACAACACTATTACAGACAACACGGTGTCCTACAAAGGACTGCATTGTTTTAATTGCTCACCGGGTTACATAGGCTGAAGCAGGGAAACATCCCCACGGTGTTTACCTGCTGCCATGAACTGAAGTCTAGGAGGACACTTAAGCGTATCACTCTTAAAGAGATTGTGATGTTGTTTGATGCCTAATATGCTTTTGTTTACATTAAACTGAACTGAATGATATTAAAGTGATGTTTACACCATTTCTGCACTCGCGGCAACAGCTGGAGGTTTGTTGTACACAGCATGTTGTTGCACAGTGCTGATCCTATACTTCCAGGTTTCTTCCCACCGCAGCCTCGCTTTCGTGTTTTAAAATGGCGGCCGCGTGAAATAAGTGTATTACCAACCTACGTCACGCGGGTTCCCGGGGTTTACACAGCTTATATGCTGATAAATAAAGTTTGTACTTTGCTTTGTTGGAGTCGGCAAAACACAACTAAAAAAACAGACACAAAACCTGAATAAACCCTTAATGAGGAGAAAACATGGCTCAGGGGACTTTAATATCACCTGCATTAGAAGAAATCATCACAAACAGCTTGAGATCATTTCTGCTGATTCCTTAGAGAAGTATCTTATTTACCTCATCTGCATTACAGCTAAGTCACATTGCACATTTACACCGGAAAATCGGGCATAAGCCTTACTTCTTTTCACAATTTTGCTGCTTATATTTTACAGTTTTTTTCTCAAAACATCACTTTGTCTTCCATTATATTTTTTCATTATGATTTTTCCTTTTTCAAATTTCAATAGATCAGACTATGACAAGACTTTTGTCAGGTAGTGTATATAAACACAAACATCTTTAGTCTCTGATATCTCCATTCTGTGCTATCTGAGCATCTTAATGATTATAAGTACAAGAACATGAGTGTAACATCAGTGCATCCTTAACTGCCTGTCATATTATGTGTTTGACTGTTTTAACTTGACTGTCTCTCTGAATGTCTCCATCAATTATGTTAATGCATTCACATCATGAAGTTTGTCATTAAGGTTTAATTTTTGCACTGTGAGAAAAATATACACCTCATTTGAATATCACTGCTAAACCCTTACAGTTTCTGGCTCATGACAAAACACAGCATTACAAGGGTCAATTATAATAGAATGTGAATAAAGTAATCTATTTTCTATTAAAATAAATGGTTTTAGTTAAGCAATTATTGTATTAGGAGGTTTGAACTGTAAAGTGGAATCACTGAGATGATAATCGTATTTGGGCATTAGATGCATTTTAAATTCTTGAACTGTATTAAACAAAGTTACTTTAGTCAAAAGGATTAATCCATTCTAAGATCTATTTCTTGCAGCTGATGCAAGTCTTCAATGATAATGAATAGCACCGGTAACTTAATGAAAACTAATAAACTCTAAACTGATTTTTATTCATCGTTTCACTGAAACTTACTCAGCTGAATGTCTTCTGTGTTCTGATATTCAGTAGTCTGGATGATCTGGATGGTTTGCACTACGGAAATAAAAATGAAAGCAGTTCAATTCTAATCTCATTCATTCATTTTTCTTCAGCTAAGTGCCTTTATTAATCAGGGGTCACCACAGCAGAATGAATCGCCAACTTATCCAGCGTATGTTAAACAGCGGATGCCCAGTACTGGGAAACACCAGTACACTCTTGCACTCACACTCATACACTACGGCCAATTTAGTTTATTCAATTCCTCTATAGCGCATGTGTTTGGACTGTAGGGGAAACTGGAGCACCCTGAGGAAACCCACGCCAACACTGAGCCACCGTGTTACCCCAAGAGGACATTTAAATTAGATTATTTTTTATATTCCATTAACTCTTTTCTAAAAATAGTTCAGTATTTACCTATTCCAGAAATCTCTTTTATCTCATCTGAGGAGAACTGCAGCAGTTTGTCTCTGAACTGAGAGACTGATTTCACCACATCATCAAAACACAGATGAGAACTGACAGTGAAGCCTGAATCTGAAGATCCAGAGAGAGAAACAGACGACAAACTCTACAAAGACAAAAACACAAACACCCGTTAGGTCAAGAATCTTGTTAACGTCACTCATTCTTCATCTGTTATAGATTACACACACATAAATACCTGGAGGAAGTGAAGATGATCCTGTGTTTCTGAAAGCTGCTTCAGCTCAGTGTTTCTCCTCTTCAGATCATTGATCTCCAGCTTCAGTCGCTCCAGTTCTTCTTCAGCTCGACTCACAGCGGCTCTTTCCTGATCTCTGATCAGCTGATTCACTTCAGAGCGACGCTTCTCAATATCCCGGATGAGTTCAGAGAAGATCCTCTCACTGTCCTCCACTGCCGACTGTGCTGAGCGCTGGTACAGGACACACATCATCACTTTCAGTTCATTCACTTCAGTTACCAACAGTAAAACAAATGACAGAATCTCCATCCAGTTTATTTTTCTCACCCTATGAATCTCAACAGCCTCTCTCAGCTGCTGAAGATCTTCCTCTCGCTTCTGGATTATTATTAGTAAGTTTCTCTGTTTCTCCTCCAAATGTCCCTGCAGAAAAATATGATTAAACCACCACAGCTCAGAAGTTTCTCTGATTAAAGGAAAATAAAGTGTCATTGATGATCAAGCAGCACTGTACCTGTTTCTCTTTCCTTTCTGCTGCAGCTGTCACAGTGTGGTGATGTTTGTGTTCATCCACCAAACACAGCACACAGATGCAGCGCTGGTCGGTGCGGCAGTAAATCTCCATCACTTTATTATGCTGAGGGCAGATCATCTCCTGCAGTCGTCCAGTGGCCTCCATCAGATCGTGTCCTCGACCTCTGAAGAGATTCTCATGCTGCTGGAGGTGATCTGGACAGTAAGAGTTTCTACACTCCTGACAGGACTTCACAGCTTTCTGCTTATTTCCAGTGCAGGCGTCGCACTCCACATCTCCAGATCCAGTGTGAACAGAAGCAGGAGCAGCCGTCTGGAGTCTGGTCTTCTGCAGCTTCTCCACCATTTCAGCAAACACCACATTCTTAGCTAAAGCAGGTCTCGGAGTGAAGCTCTGTTTGCATAAAGGACAGCTGTAGATTCGCTTCTGCTCCTCCTGATTCCAGCAGTCTGTGATGCAGCTCATACAGTAACTGTGTCCACAGGGAATCGTCACTGGATCCTGCAGGAGATCCAGACACACCGGACACATGAACTGGTCCTCAGCCCAGGAGACACTCGCTGCTGCCATTTCACTGTGGGAACACACAGATAAAGAGTACACTAAATTATTTGTTCATATTCATTTCGCTTAATTTAGATTTTACTTACTGTCCAGCAATTATAATAGATTACAAATACCCATTGTTTGTTATAGACTACTATTCAAAAGGCAATTTTCAGTTCATTACATTTCAGTTCAAAAATTCCCTTCCATGGGCGGCACGGTGGCTCAGTGGTTAGAACTGTCGCCTCACAGCAATTCAATTCAATTCATCTTTATTTCTCTAGGGCTTTTACAATGTAGATTGTGTCAAAGCAGCTTCACATGGAAGATTGTATGAGAATGTAAACAGTGTCAGTCCAGTTTTCAGAGTTGAAGTTCAGTTTAGTTCAGTTCAGTGTGGTTTAATTTTCACTGCTGAAAGTCCAAACACTGAAGAGCAAATCCATCGAGGCGCAGCTCCACAAGTCCCAAACCAACCATTATATTTTCAGTTAATGCTATTCGACAAGCTTTTAATTTCAGATATTTCAGGCATTATTTTTGTTTCATATATTTCGCGCTCAAATGATGAAACAACACTAAAAAATGATACTAAATTAAAATATGTAGTAATTCTTCTGCTTATAATCGTTTTACCCTGCTGAAAAAACAGCTTAAACCAGCCTAAGATGGTTGGCTGGTTTTAGTTGGTCAACCAGCCTGGTTTTAGAAGGGTTTTGGCCATTTCCAGCCTGGTCTTAGCTGGTCAGGCTGGAAAATGACTAGCTTAAACCAGCTTGACCAGCCTGGTTTAAGCTGGACATAGTTGGTTTTGGCTGGTCAAGCTGGTTTTAGCTGGTCAACTGCCAGCCTGACCAGCTAAGAAATCAGCCTGGAAATGGCTTAGGCTGGTTTAAGCTGGATTTTTCAGCAGGGTAGGTAGCCTCCCTGCTGAAAAAAAAACAGCATATGCTGGTAAGGTATGTTTTGATGCTGGTCTGGTCTTGCTGGTTTCAATGCTGGTTTTGCTGGTCTTGATGCTGGTCCTGCTGATCTCAATGCTGGTCAGGACCAGCATTCAGGCCAGCAAGACCAGCATTGAGACCAGCAAAACCAGCATTGAAACCAGCAAGACCAGCATCGAGCCCACGAAACCAGCATCAAAACCAGCAAAACCAGCATCAAGACCAGCAAAACCAGCATCGAGACCAGCAAAACCAGCAATTTAAACAGCAAGACCAGCATCGAGCCCACAAAACCAGCATCAAGACCAGCAAAACCAGCATCAAGACCAGCAAAACCAGCATTTTAAACAGCAAGACCAGCATCGAGCCCACGAAACCAGCATCAAAACCAGCAAAACCAGCATCAAGACCAGCAAAACCAGCATCGAGACCAGCAAAACCAGCATTTTAAACAGCAAGACCAGCATCGAGCCCACAAAACCAGCATCAAGACCAGCAAAACCAGCATCAAGACCAGCAAAACCAGCATCGAGACCAGCAAAACCAGCATTTTAAACAGCAAGACCAGCATCGAGCCCACAAAACCAGCATCAAGACCAGCAAAACCAGCATCAAGACCAGCAAAACCAGCATTGAAACCAGCAAGACCAGCACTAAAACCAGCAAGACCAGCACTAAAACCAGCATCGAGACCAGCAAAACCAGCATCGAGACCAGCAAAACCAAGATCGAGACCAGCAAAACCACCATCGAGACCAGCAAAACCAGCATTTTAAACAGCAAGACCAGCATCGAGCCCACAAAACCAGCATCAAAACCAGCAAAACCAGCTGCAAGACCAGCATCGAGACCAGCAAAACCAGCATTTTAAACAGCAAGACCAGCATCGAGCCCACAAAACCAGCATCAAGACCAGCAAAACCAGCATCAAGACCAGCAAAACCAGCATTGAAACCAGCAAGACCAGCACTAAAACCAGCAAGACCAGCACTAAAACCAGCATCGAGACCAGCAAAACCAAGATCGAGACCAGCAAAACCAGCATTTTAAACAGCAAGACCAGCATCGAGCCCACAAAACCAGCATCAAGACCAGCAAAACCAGCAAGACCAGCACTAAAACCAGCATCGAGACCAGCAAAACCAGCATTGAAACCAGCAAGACCAGCATTGAAACCAGCAAGACCAGCACTAAAACCAGCATCGAGACCAGCAAAACCAGCATTGAAACCAGCAAGACCAGCCCTAAAACCAGTAAGACCAGCATACCAGCATCAAAACATACCTTACCAGCATATGCTGTTTTTTTTCAGCAGGGCTATAGTCACCACATTTAAGATTTAATTAATATTATGTTTCAAAAAGTTCAATTTTAATTCTTAATAGCCTGCTCATATTTACCACTCATAATGGTGTTTTTAAAATAAAAAAAAAACATACAGCGTACAGACCTATTGCTTATACACTTAATACACACACACACACACACACATATATATATATATATATATATATATATATATATATATATATATATATATATATATATATATATATATACACACCACAAGCGTTAGCATACAATACTATTGAAAATTAAAACATACAAATGAAACATATGAGTACTGACAAAAAATAATCGTTTGCTTCTTACCCCAGCAAACATTTGGACGTCCGATTACCGTTGAAAAGACGTCCCTCCGTCACGTTGCGTCATGGTTGAAAAGTAGTGCCAAAATGAAAATCCAACCGACGTCTTTTACGTCTTCTGGCCGTGAATCGCACGTCTTTTCTACACGGTTTCTGCACGTCGAAATATGTCATCTTCTGGACGTTTGTGCCTGATTCAGGCCGTTTATAAAACGTATAATATATAACGTATTGCTGCATAATTTAAATGTTTTATTAGCCTAATTATACATATATAATTACTGAACTTATCATTTAAAGCTGTGAAATGTTATATCCAGTTATACCTGAACGTCTTTATGACGTTGTAATCACGTGTAAATCATAACTAATACATTATTTGAGGATGCAATAGTGTTACAATTAGACAAATTATTTATTGTGCATATAGCAACATGGTAACAGATTTACATCACTGTTAAACAGACACATCTAATAAGAATAAATAAAATAACAACAGAAATATGGACAACACAAGTGAAATGTTATTTTAGAGTCTTTATTTCTAATATCCTTCAGCTCTTCCTGGAAGGTGCTCGCTGTGTTCCTCCATTGCTGCGTCTTTTTCTGTGTCTGTAACATCTGGACTCACTTCACAGCATCTGAGGGAGGAGAATATGATTTTGTATGATAATACAACTAAAAACTTCAAGCAAATCAAGCATTATTGTCATGTTTCATCAATGAACAGCAATGTGCAGAGCAGTATCTAATGTCAATACATACACATTCCCTACCACTCATCATTTTACAAGTGCCCATATCCACATATTTACCCATATCCACAGGTTTGTGACAAGCAAAGACTGTCATTCATGGCTTACACTGATATTATAATTTAATATTTTCAGTCTGGCTGACAGCTTTAATCTGTACAAACATTTTAAAACATCAACATACAGCATACATACATACATACATACATACATACATACATACATACAACAACAAAACAGGCACGTCTATAAGGAAATACACAATGCTGAATGACAGATTAATTCCAGAATTTAAATAGCATCAAAGACTGGGTTAATTGTTGGGGTAGTAAAATATATTTTCCTGAAATATTATGCAGAAATAAAGACAAACAATGCAAGATAAATATGTACCTGTTTATGACATTTTTACTCCGGCTTGGACTGAACATCCACCAACTCTGGACAGTTGCTGAACCTAAATGTGACACCAAAATCACAGTCAGAGCGTTCCCTCTAGACAAACAGACAGAGACACACATTCTGTCACATTTCAAACTTACACAGATCCAGTTCTTCTCTTCAGCTTTTGATGAACACTTCACAAGATCTCGCTCTCAGAATCCAGTCTCTTAACAGAACATGTAGACCTGCTGGAGACAGGGCAGTAGCTAACATCAGGCTTATGATGACATTAACTCTTTTATTTGCAATTATTTACTAAAGCTTTTATCAGGATATGCAGTAATAAGATCGCAATATTCACCACAGGTATAAAAACTACTTTGTGTATTGATATATTTTATACAAATGTAAAACAATTGAATTTGGTTATTGTTAAAATCAACAGTGAGAAACAGATATTTATTGCAGTTACTATATTAATGTTAGTTAGAAAACAACTAAATTGTGTCATTTATTAACTTATAATGTATAATAAGACTATACATAAGATCATTTTCAAGTAATATCTGATGCATGTCACAGGCCAGATTAACATGAAATTATGAATGTGTGAAAATAAACAGCAGGCTAAGTATTCCAGCATGTGGTGAAATTGTGTTTGAGCATCGCTTCACACTACAGGCTTTAGGTTTACAAAGATGAACTCAGAAATTCTAAAATACACTTTTAAACATTAAATCAGTTTCACAATAGAGGTAAAGTTGGTTTTATATTCGCACATTCGTTCATTCAGAAGTCTCTATATTATTTACAATGTTACTTCAAATTTTTGATCGGAATAAGCATGCAAGTATGACTTCAACACAACATTAGCACTATCTAATTGACTGTGAACAATGTTGTACTTTGATAGTCATTGGCTGCTTATATGATTTCCTTATTTAGAATTTGCAAAGAATACATTTCTGAAATTATATTATTAAGGAGAACGTCTGAATATCCAAATATAAAACCAACTTTACCTCTATAGTTTCTCACCTACACTGGCGTGTCCTCAGGAAGTGGGATGACAAAGGATTATTTGCACTGGAGACAATTCTACATAGACAAACAAAACAACAGTGAGAAAGGTAATAATGAAGTTATTTAAGGTACAACAGATAAATGAATGCAATGCCTTATATGGTTCTTACAGTGGACCTGGAGAAAGAGTCTTGAATTCTGTCATAGAGGTAAAGTTGGTTTTATATTCGGATATTCAGACATTCTCCTTAATAATATAATTTCATAAAAGTATTATTTGCAAATTCTAAATAGGGAAATCATATAAGCAGACAAAGACTATCAAAGTACAACATTGTTCACAGTCAATTAGATAGTGTTAATGTTGTTTTGAAGTCATACTTGCATGCTAATTCCGATCGAATATTCAAAGTACCATGGTGAAAAATATATAGACATCTAAATGAATATAAAACCAACTTTACCTCTATAATTCTGTCTGACAGATGACTGACTGTTATTGATCCTGCAGGACAAATCTGAACCTTAATGCAGTTTAATTAATTATAATACAAAAAACAATTTTACAGGAGCAGTTTAAAGAAAAGAGGTTAGACTTTAACTGTTAAATCTACACATGAGCCAACAACACCTACATACATATATTGAACATTTTATGGTAACTTTAAAAATATTCAGTAAATAACTTTATTAGATACAGATTCATAAGTTTAGCTCTCATTGTTAATGACAGCCTATTAATACTAGGCTAAACACAATCATTAATACTGGTATTGTAGTAAATGCTGGAAGACATATCTACAATAGAATGATACTGTATAGCTTTTTGTTAGGATTTCTAACAATTTTGTGCATTAATATTATTATTAAAAGATTTTATTTCTACACTATTTCACTCCAAACTCACCTGAAATAATCATTTGCAGCTCTGACTGAACTCACAGCAGGTGGATGATGGGTAGAGATGCTGGAACCCCTGATAAATTGCACATATTCCTGTAATAACATCAAATATTGCTCAAACTTTTGGCATAACGGCTAATTTTAGCCTAATCAAAACAACTCCACACTGCTGTTGACAATGTGCATCATTTATTTCAGTTCCTTCGTGTAAAACTCAATAATATTAATAAACTGATACAAACTGTACTTACACGCAAGCAGGATTGTAATAATTGTCCGACTTTTCGCCGCGTCTTCATATTCTCGTGATGCTGGACAAACCCGGTTACCGGAAGAAATTCAAAACACGCACCAGGTAGGATCCCGCGAGATTACGTTAAGTCATCTCGCGAGATTTGTTAGAATGGTTAAAAAATGTTATTAGAGATAATAAAATTGCATTACGGTTTTAGAAACAGTGACTTTACAATCTCTTAACCACACAGGGCACTTTATGAATGCAATAGTCATTTGACAAGATGTAAATATGTATTTCATAAAGATAAATCTGTTTTAATGGGTCTTGAGATGCATAAAGTCTGTCCACAGCCTCTTAAAACTCACTTGGGGCACGCATATAAATTCACTGCTGCAGTAAATACCCAGATGTAAGTGCAATACTTTTGCATATTTCATAATTTCAGCGAGGGTATATGATGGACTGTAAATGCACGTATAAAGGACGTCACTTTTGGACCTAATCAAGACGGGGTAAATATTATGACTACTTGTACATAAAACTGTAAATACACGCAACCCCAACAGAATATAGACCGGTACAAATGCATACAGACGTATATTAATGCATTTTAGGACATGTTGTGAATTTGTGTCGTCCAGCCGCGACCAATTTTGGCTGTGGAGCGGACGTTGCGCTCAGACCCACAGAATACCATTTATGCCGTCCGGCGGCGACCCCTTTTGGCCGGGGAGAGCACGTTGTCG
This sequence comes from Danio kyathit, assembly GCA_903798195.1. Taxonomy (NCBI): domain Eukaryota; kingdom Metazoa; phylum Chordata; class Actinopteri; order Cypriniformes; family Danionidae; genus Danio; species Danio kyathit. Next base: position 5,434,267 of record LR812521.1, read on the forward strand.
TCCGACCAATGTTTGCTGGGACCTTTCACTTTGCTGTAGCCTGTCCAGCAAAAACGAAACTCAGACCTACTAGCATAAACAAACATTAGCACTGGACTCTAATAAAAAGTTATGAAATGGCGCTTAAACTTGAATAAACCCTCAATAAAGAGACAAATCCTGTCAGAAAAGCACAACTACAAACTCACATGTTATTTACTCTAAACTCACCTGTGTCTGGTAAAGTCTGGAGAAACGCGCACTGCTCACTGCTTCCTGTAAAGACACGTGATCTGTCAGCCCATTTCCCAAAGCACATCATCCCAATACAAATTTAAGTAGAATGACTGAACAGCCAACAAATACTAACAGAAAAAGGCGCATATCTCATCAGGCTGTATGTGCTCTCTGTGTGTAAATAAAACGTAATATAATTGTTAGATGTCTAATAGGTCAACACAAAATCAAAAGCCCAAATTCTTACCTATATCGCATGTACATAAAACTGAAAATACACGCAACCCCAATAGAAAATAGACAGGTACAAATGCATAAAAACGCATTAATGCATTTTAGTACATGTTGTGCATTTGTGCCGTCCAGTCGCGACCACTTTGGGCTGGGGAGAGCACGTCCCGTTCAGACCATCAGTACACCATTGGTGCCGTCGCAGTGCGACCTCTTTTGGCCAGGGAGAGCACGTCGCGGTCCGACCAATGTTTGCTGGGACATAGCTTATTATATTTTAAAATATTACATCCGATCAGGCCCGACTTGGCTAATCGGGAGGACGGGAGTATTCCTACCCCCGGTTTCACAAACAAGGTTTAAGGCTAGTCAAGGTTAAATTGCATGTTTGAGCTGTCTCACCTCAAAATAACTTGCAGTGAGATGTCTTAAAATACGTCATTTTTTTCTCCAGAAATATATTTTTCTAAGGCCGTTTTTATAAATGTGGCTTAAATATCCTAATTTAACTAAGGCCTAGTCCTGACTTAATCTAAGCCCTGTTTGCGAAACTGGGCCCTACAGTATACATCTGATTTAACTCGATCAGAAAGCTAAAAAGGGGAGAAAAAAAAACATGAATCCAACATTAGAAAGTAATACGTTGTGGTTAAAAATGTCTGGCAGATAACAGTGCAATACTTGTTTTATTCTTTATTTTGTTTTGCACAGAATATATATTCAGATATTGCAGAAAAGGACACTGTGATGTTTTAAAGAATAGTGTTGGATATTTAGCCACCCTGTAATGTTCTCATATTTATGACAAATATAAAGTTATAAAGCAGCTGATTCCTTAAAAAAACGCGATATTAGAAAATTCAACACGATTGATTTTAATCTTTGTTTTATCGCTTAATATATACTTATTTGATATTTTTTCATTTCAAGGTTTGGATATTTATGAGCGCTAATTCTTACAGAAAATAGATTCTCAAAATGTTAAACATTACATTGTGTTAATGACGTTAATTTAATATAGTCAGTCGTGAACTGAAGTGGGCCGGTCTATGCTCTATAGGTGAATTGGGTAAGCTAAATTGTCCATAGTTTGTGTGTGAATGAGAATGGGTGTTTCCCAGTACTGGTTGCAGCTGAAAGGACATCCGCTATAAAAAAAAAAATATATATATATATATATATATATATGATGGATAAGTTGGCGGTTCATTCCGCTGTGGCGACCCCACATTAATATAGGGAATAATAATAGGCTACATGCTCATGGACTAAATGCATGTGAATTATGCCAAATTTAATAGTATTATCTCATATACAGTACGATTTGTAATGTAATAAGTGTAGGCAGTAAGCAGAATTCAAGAGTCTGAAAATAACACACACTGTAGATTGTTTGTGAAAAGTTAGAAACTGTTTGTGATGTTATCAATACAAAAACCCAAATTTCTAATAGTCCACAAACCGATTCTTGCAACTGTGTTTTTAAAATAATGATTATTTTATTGGCAGGTTATAAACTGGTTAATTAAAAAAATAATAAAAAAGCCCATATTAGCAGCAGGTGTTGATTAGCACGGTGAGCTTTAAAGAGCACTATTTGTCATGAAAAATGCTTGTTCGGTTATGCTTAAGCTTGGGTAAAAATAAAATGCCAGAAATAGCAGGAGAAAAGTAAATCTTAAAAACATATGAATGATGCAGATGATCTAGAAAAATCACTTTCACAAACAGGTTATTTGAGATGTTACCAAAGAAAACTATGATCATCAATTATCAACATCTGAGGTAATAAAAAACTCCATATTATAAACATGCAGGAGATATAAACAAGCAGCATATATACTGTAAAAAATATCTGCTAATAAACACTTTCTGTATTTTGTGATTCTCAAGTGTTTTCAGTGTATTTCCGGTTGTGAGTTGCATTATGGGATGTTAATCTTTGCTCTGTCCACTTTTGATGTTGAACATTCAACTCTACAGTTTAACAAAGTGACTTTTATCATCATTTTAGTCGTTTGAAATAATATCTAGAGAAATAAGTCTGTAAAATAACAAAATGTGCTGCAGTTTATTACAAGGTGTTTATAGCGTAGTATACAACACCAACCCAGACAATATAGCACTGCAGACTATTGCACATGTTCATAAAAGACACTTTGTTTTTTACTTTTCAAGGTTAAAAGATGTTGGAAGAAAGATCCCATAATGCAATTTAAAAGCAGAAATAAACAGGGAAAAAATTAAAATAAAAACATGAAATATGAAATGCTAATTTACAGATATTTCTTACAGTGTAGTTTTGATAATAACAAAGTTACTTTAAAGCAAGTCATTTCACTTGGCGGCCATCTTTGAAACACCTCTTTGTCATTCTGTTTGAATGGGGAAACGCTCCAAAACTGTTTGCAAAGCTTACAATTCATTTTCATATTCGGAATCACCAATAACGTTAAACATCTCTCACGTTTCCTTTCTAAACATCTGAATCACACAAAAATCTGCATTTTTCAGGTTGCTCAATCTAACGAGCACTCGACGGAAGCGAGATCACGACACCGACCTCATTTATGGCTGTATCCAGGGGCGTAGCAACCGGGGGGGACGGGGGGGATATGTCCCCCTCACTTTTAGAGACAGACCATTTAGAAACAGGTAATTAATAATTATATGAACATAACCTATTGGATCTCATACAGCTGACCCCCCCACTTTTAAAATGTTTGCTACGCCCCTGGCTGTATCTGTTTACGTGTTACACATTATCATCCTCTGAATATTGCCTCGTCCGATCACGCTGGTCATCTGAAGTAATTTCCAACTTATACTTGACAGCAAATCTCCTCTTAAAATGACAGCGACTCTGCAGTCATAGGTCTGCAGTATGATGTGTGTTTGACAGCACAGATTGTACCTGGCGTTCATTTCATATGGATTACAAAACCAGAGAACATTTGTTTTCAAGCGTAGTTGTTTCGTTAAAAGTAGAGATTTCAAGCTTTATGTGGGTATACAGAGACTGGACAATATATCTGAAATGCTTTGTTTTAGACCACAATAATTCATTAGTATGGTGTAGGCAGGGCTTAATTTGTGCCGGAACAAGTCGGATCCAGCACCTCTGAAATCTGATCCGGCACCTCATTTTACCCATCCCCCTCCTCACACGCACCATCGTTCTTCACTTCTTTCTGCGACTCCCCAACCCTATTCTTCTTCGTCTGTGACATCCAACACCCCCCTTCACACGAGGCGTCAGCTTCCCATTCACTTTGAATGGGTGATGTCAGGCGTTGATGAACTGCATTGTGGATCCGTCGGCGCCGCTTCAGTGGCGTTGCTCGCTGCAGAAGTTGGGACTTACTCAAATTTTCAAGCGCCGACGGAAGCGTCAGCCAATCAGATCGCTGTATGCAAATAAACCAACTCAGACAGTAGCCGATTGCTGACTAATTTCATTGGCTGACGCTGCCTATAACGATCGCGTCAGCCCCAACTTCAGACACGCCCTCTGTCAAGCGTTGACGCTGAAGCTCCGTGTGAATGGGGCGTCACTTTAGTCCACGACACCGCAACCTAGCTCCTAACATGCCGGATATGTTACCCCGATCTGTTCTGGGACCTTGCCATTTACAAATTAAGCCTCCTTTCGCAGCCAATACAGCATCAATTAGTCTTGGGAATGACAGATACAAGTCCTGCACAGTAGCCAGGGGGGGATGTTGTGCTATTCCTCTTCAGAAAAGTGTTCAGGTCACTATGTGATGCTTGGGGAGAAAATGTGATTCACTCCTCCAAATCACCACAAAGTGCTCAATAATGTTTGGGTTTGGGTTCTGTGCAGGCCATGGGAGATGTTCAACTTCACTTTCATGTTCATTAAACCACTCTGCCACAAGTCTTACTGTGTGTATTGGTGCATTATCATCCATGCACATGTTTGACCATTGGGTGCACATGGTCCTTCAGAATGCTTCGGTAGTCCTTGGCAGTGACGTTCCCATCTGGCACAAGTATTGGGCCTAGGGAATGCCATGATATTCAGCCCAACCCATCAGTGATCCACCCCCATGCTTCACTCTGGGCATGCAACAGTCTGAGTGGGACGCTTCTGTTGGGCTTCGCCACACCGTAACTCTCCTGGATGTGGGAACGAAAGTGAAGGAACCTACACACTCTGCTCTTCCTGGTGCAATGTGCAATCAATGAGGATTGTCCACCAGGCTGCTCAAATTTAGCCATGAAACCTTCAACACTAAATTGGCCAGTGTTCCAGTTTTATTGTCTAACCCCTGTATTTCTATAAGTGTGAAGCAAATATTTCCTGAGATTTCTGTGTGTTTGCTGACCCAAGAGGGTTCATGATGAAGCTGCAAAAACTGCCGTAAAAACACACGTTTGGACTAAGCCCCTCCCCCGCAGAATCATCACTCTATATCGATCAGTGATTGGCTCCTGTAATAGAAGGCAGGGCTTCATTCACCATATTGACCATTACACTTTTCCCCATTCAAAACTAGATGAGTTGTCTTCTGTAGTCTATAGCCTTTGTTAATAATCATTCAGTGGTGATTTCTGATTACAAAATAAGCCTCATGACATCATCAGAGTGTGATATAACATAGCAAGCTGTATAATATCAGCATCATTGATCTGGTTGGGCAGTTTCAGCACAGTCTGTCGGTCTAACCCAAACACAGCATAGAGTGGCTGAGTGAATGTGGTCTGGACTCTGTGAACGAGGCTTAATGTGTCTGAGGCGCTGTAGAAACACAAAACCCCTGCGCCGGGATCCACAAACACTCCTATTTTACTGGAAATGGAGCTTACAGGCAGGACGGTCTCACGGTTATTGTGCCAGAATGAGCAATATTCAGGAGAGCAGAACAAACTCCAGGATTTATCATTACGTCCAGCGGCGCTTTCATTTCCATCTCCCGTTCTCTTCATGCTCTTGTACATCACTCCTATGTCTACTCCTTTTCTCCCAGTACCGGCCCACTCCACCTCCCAGTAAGAGCGACCTGTCACAGGCTCTCTACACAAGGCTTCAGTCCAAGCCTCAAATCTGTGTGGATGATTCGGATACGGCTGTCGTATGTTTGTGACTGTCATTATTGTGTTCCCCTCACGCAGTTCAATCCAGTTATTCACCGTGTTCAGATCCAGAGTCAGCGGATGAGAATCTGCAGGAGAGAAACACACAATCACTCATGACCTCACTGACGTAATCTAATGTAAAGTTGTGCAAATCTGTTCAACATATTTGACATGTGCTAGATGTCGATATTTCCCAGTGTGCAAGAAATCTTGGCGTAATGTTTGACGAACACTTGGAAGCAGTGCTTAATTTGTGAATTGTGAGGTCCCGGAACAGATCGGGGAAACCGATCCGGCAGGTTACTCGAGGATGGAGAGGTGTCGCACATGAAGATGGAGAGTGGGGGGGTTGTTGTGGTGGATGGCGGAGGAGTGTCGTGGACGAAAGTGAAGAGGGTTGGGGAGTCGCGCAAGAAAGTAAAAGTAAACAGCAGACGGGGGAGAAGGGCGGTTGAGGAGGGGGATCGGTAAAATGAGGTGCCAGATCAGATTTCAGAGGTGCCGGATCCGGAGTGTTCCGGCACAAATTAAGCCCTGCTTGAAAGTACCGTACAGTACTGTTGTAATACCTTGCTTTTAACATCTCAGACAACTCTCTAAAGCCCTGCTTACACTGTGGGATTTCAGCCATGATTTGAATATAAAATTGAATATAAAATATTACTCCTTACCTATAAAGCTTTAAATAATCGAGCTCCTGTTTATCTAACCAACCTCCTGTCTCGCTACAACCCAACCCGCTCTTTACGATCTCAAAACTCAGGGCTTCTAGTAGTACCTAGAATAGCAAAGTCGAGTAAAGGAGGTCGAGCCTTCTCATTTATGGCTCCTAAACTCTGGAATAGTCTTCCTGATAATGTCCGAGGCTCAGACACACTCTCGCAGTTCATAACTAGATTAAAGACCTATCTTTTTAGCAAAGCATACACTCAGTGCATCACATAGCGATATGACACATGAGTGTGCCCCATGCAGGATTTTGCTTTTTGTTTTTATACACTATGAACAGCAGCTACGCTAATTATTCTCCTTATTCTGTATTTCCACCTGGGGGTACTCATCCCGAGGCCCTCAGACTATGCAGTGCCACTGATGTGATGTGATCCAAGACCAACGACGAGATGATCCCAAGGTTTTCATAATCCTGGACCAGGCCGTATCCTGAGCAGCTGCTGTGGTCGTCATGGAAGAGTGGAGAGCATGAGACTGATTGCTGTGATGCTCCAACGACAGACAAGTCTTCGCTGAGGTCCAGCTTCCTGCACCTAGACTGCAGCTCTGCACAAGACGTTTGGCCATAGGGGAAATGGTCGTGCCCAACTGAGCCAGGTTTCTCTCGAGGTTTTTTAAATTCTTCCCTTTCGCCAATTGGTGAAGTTTTTTCCTCGCCGCTGTTGCCACTGGCTTGCATGGTTCGGGATCTGTAGAGCTGCGCATCGATGGATTTGCTCTTCAGTGTTTGGACTCTCAGTAGTGATTATTAACCCACACTGAACTGAGCTAAACTGAACTGATCTCAATCTCTGAAAACTGAACTGACACTGTTTCAATTCACTATAATCTTCTATATGAAGCTGCTTTGACACAATCTACATTGTATAAGCGCTATACAAATAAAGATGAATTGAATTGAATGATTTGATCATCTGAGACAGATTTGGGAAATCCTAAATGATTCCTGAAATCCTAGGCTAACATGTTCACCGACAGCCGTTATCGGCCGTTGTGATCAGATTTTCCCTCGGATTAAGTTCTGGCAGATTCAGAAGATTTCAGACTCTTTCCTGCAGTCTGACTTTGTGATGAGTGTCAATTCAAGAACCAATAGGAGTGCAGAATCTGATCACGCAATCAGTGCAATAACTAATTTATGTATATTTCTTACAGTGTATTATTTATTAATAACAAAGTTCTTTTAAAGGAAGTCATTTCACTCGGCGGCCATCTTTGAAACACCTCTCTGTAATTCTGTTTGAATTGGGAAACTTCAAATTCTCCAAAACTGTTTGCAAAGCTTACAATTCATTTTCATATTTGGAATCACCAATCAAGTTAAACATCTCTTAACTATCTTTTCTAAACTTTCAATCACACAAAATCTGCATCTTTCAGGTTGCCTGAGCTAACGGACACTCAAAGGAAACGAGATCACGACACCAACCTCATTTATGGCTGTATCTGTTTACATATTAAGGCCGGCTCGCACTGTGCTATTTTTATAATCCTGAACAATTGTGGCATGTCAGACTGCATGAACATGTCTCCCATGTCACACTGTAAGATCTCAGCTGTCATAAAGTCAGACTGAACAACATTAAAGACCAAACACGAAAGAAAACGCTCCCGGAGTTTGACGTCATCCACCTGCGACACTTTCACCATCCCGCGTTCTGAAATGATTCCTCACAGCAAATGTAAACAAACTGTAGCGGTAATTTTGCACAAAGCGTGTCTCAATAATAAAACCAGGAAGAAAAAAACTGTTTTGACATTTCCCCGCGCTCATTGGAATCGCATCATCAGATTCGGAGCTCCTATTGGTTCTTGGATTGACGCTCATTGCAACTGTTGTCACACAGCAGGAAAGTGTCTATAATCTTCTGACACTGCCAGCACTTCATCAGAGGAAAAAATCTGATCGCAACAGGCACGAATCGGCTGTCAGTGAACATGTCAAAACAACGATCACCAATTTTAGCCTTGGATTTCAGGAATCTTTTACGATTTTCCCAAATTTATCTCAGATGACAAAATCATGGCTGAAATCTCACAGTGTGAGCAGGACTTAAATTCTGGCAGATTCAGGCCCCGTTTACACTAATACATTTTAGTTTATACCGTTCATCCACACTACGCCAGAGATTTTGAGCCCCAAAACGAAGTGTTTTAAAATCGCTGAAGAGGCCATTTTGGTTTTAAAACTGAGACATCTGATAGCGGAGGCGGGGCTGCAGACATCCACCTATCTGATTGGGGCTTTTTCTCAATATCAAGTACACAAAGTTCAGTCTTGCATCCTCTCCTTGTAAGTTCAGACTTTGCAAGATTGATATGAAAAACAAACTCCCAAGGACACGTCGGGTAAATCTTCAAAGGGAACAGTGTACTTTATAACCTCATTCACATCACCCTGGCTATGTTGTTTCACTATCTCAACAATAAAATGAAAATATTATATACGGAACTGCCTATTTTCATTTTGATATTAGCAACTTAACAGACACCAAAAATGTTGAGGCTTCGTGTAGCTGCATATTTATATGACCGTCATCATCACTGCATGCATATTTATAACAAAACGGAGCCTATAACATTACTGCCTCCTTTCATTTTGATGAAAAATATGAAACGTACCCTCTCTTTTGCTGAATATCAGTTTTAATAATCAATAATGGCCATTATAAAAGTATAACATACAATACGTTTATACATTATAGCAAATAAAGGCAAGCAATCAGTCAAATGTGCTGAATCAGTGTACGTGGTTACATAAATTAATATATTCACTTATCTTTGCGCTCAGCCAAACCACATTACCCGAGAACAAGTAATAGATTCAAAACACCAAAGAGTCGTTAGATAGAAACTAGATGAATTAAATATCACGTTTAACAACTATAGTGAGATGAGATCCAGAGGTAGATCCTTTATGAACCATCCGACGTGCACTGCTCTCACCTGGGGAGGTGTGCTCAAAGCACCCGCTGTCTGCCTGGAGCTTGAAGGTGCGCATATGATGCAGCAGATGCCAGAGTGTGCGTGTGTGTGTGGTCACATGATGTGCATTTTCAGAGGTGTAGTGTGGACGGAGATCTTTTCAGAGACGCTAAGTGAAACGCCAGTATGGACAGGGATTGTTTTCATTCTAAAACGTCATTTTAAGTGAAGTTTATTTATAAACTAATTTCGAGAGGATCACGTGCTTATGATTGCTTGCAGCCGGCCCTGCATTATTCAATTTATGATTCACCAACCAGACGATTCGTAAGCCACTATAAATACCCTAGGTTCCATATCACAGCCATCTTCGTTTTGAAGAATCCCCCCTTCCACCCCTGCTCCTCCTCCTTTCCTAGATGGGTGGTACGGTGGCCCAGTGGTTAGCACTGTTGCCTCACAGTAAGAACGTCACTGGTTCTAGTCCTTACCAAGCCAGCCAACGTTTCTGTGAGGAGTTTACACGTTCTTCCCGTGCTCACGTGGGTTTCCCCCGGGTTCCCCGGTTTCCTCCCACCGTCCAAAAACATGCAACTTAAGTTAATTGACTAATCTAAATCAGCACCATAGACATGCTCCTAGTAAGAAGTTATATCTTATAAGCAATCACTATCTGTTCATTAGCTACTACAGCAGGGGAGTTCTCGAGATCTACCTGAGCTCGATCTCCCCTCTCGCCTTGCAAACGGGAGGGAGCCCTGGACTCGAGGATCTTATGAGCTCAGGGCTCTTTCCCAGGACAGCATGCCAAACAAGCTTTATAATCAATCATCAGCTAAGTGTGAACTCTTGAAAGTAAAACGCATCAGTGTAAACGGGGCCTGCAATGAATGTCAATCCAAGAACCAGTAGGAGTGCAGAATCTGATCACACAATCCAGGCAATAACTTCAAACCACCACGGGGAAATGTCAAAACATTAGTTTTCTTCCTGATTTTATTACGGAGACATGCTGTGTGCAAAATTGCCACTAGAGATTGTTTATGGTCGCTGTGAGAAATCATTTCAGAACGTGGGAGAGTGAAAGTGTCCCGGATGGATGATGTCAAACTCCAAGCGAATTTTCTTTTGTGTTCTTCATTATCACTCAGTCTGACATTATGACAGCTGAGATCTTACAGTGTGACATGGGAGCCATGTTCATTCATGCAGTCTGACATGCTACAATCGTTTAGGATTATTAAAAATGAGTTATTTTTTAATAATTTTGGTTATTCTGCTTTGAGAATGTGCGGTCCATGTTGAAATGTCTGTCTTTGTCTGTAACCCCGCCCACTTTAACCAAATAGATTTCAGCTTCCCGTGTTGCCTTGCTGGAAAACAATGTTTTTTATTTCAGTAAAAGCTGCCTCAATATGTGCAGACACAGCTGAAAATACGAATCCCAGTGGACAGTAGCAGCCTCCATAATGAGACGCAGATTCAGAGAATGTACATAAAATATTTTGTAATTAGCTAATAATATACATTTTACAAATGTAAACATTAGCTAAGCGGCATACAGTGTAAGGCTCAATCTTCAGACATGCTTTTGTTTGTGTCATCAATCTGGCAACCTGTGTTTGCGTCGAGTCAGAAGAGGAGGGGTCAGAGGAAAAAAACCCTCTTTAGTATTTTTGAGGGCTGCAATGCCTAGGCCAACCACTAGGTGTCATGCAACACCTTTAAACTGCTCTTCTAATTCTGTTATGCTGTGTTCACACCAGACACAGTATGCACGGTTAAATTGGGCTATTTGCGCGTAAATAGAGGCGTGCACATTTTGAGTGTACTTACTTTATTCGCACATCAAATCTGCTTCATTCGCGCGTCAAATTCGTTAAGCATAGACGCAGAACCATGTCATAGGCAGGGCTTCTGTCTTCCTGGTGACTGTAGCTTTGTTGCTAATTGGCTAACATGGATTTTATTGAGAGAGTAGCTGTGTTTATGTGCTTTAGGAACGCTGATAAACAGAGTCGATTCATTTGGAGCAGTGTCTGAGTCCACTAGATCCATTCAGAGGTGCACCCAACCCTTTGAGTTCATAAACTCCTTCAGAAAATGTACCTGGATGATGGAGGCTTTCAGCGGTGCTTCTGACTGAGCCAAGCCCAGTTTGATAAACTGTTGTCCGGTGGCAGCAGAAGGATTTTCCCTCGGGACACCAACAACAGGCGCTACATTATAATCACTCCCCTACAAAAGCAAGCTCCTGATTGGTTAACGCGGCGCTAAAGTTCAGATTTGCCAACGTGCATGATACGCGTGTTAAGCGCGTCAATCATGCAAAACGCATAACTCGTGCCGCTTCATTTGCGCAAATCGCGTCATTCGTGCCGCCTCATTCGCGCGTATCATGCCGCAGGTTGTCTATGCACATCTTTGCATTAACTTAACATGTAAATCACTCGCGTTTGACGCTTTTTCCGCGTCTGGTGTGAACGCAGCATTAGGACTAGGACTAAGCCGTGAAATGAAAATTTAGTATATTGTAGGTCGTTCCCTAATTTAGATTGGTCATTTATTGGTTGTCAGTGTTTGTGCATGATTCCAAAGTAACTCACATTGTAGTAACTCCTTCCTGGTGGCATGTTCACGAGAGACGATGACCTGCACGGTTTTCACTGTGAACACCAAAGAACATGCATCAGCATACTTACCATTTAAAGGCATTAAAAACATTTGTATGTGTGGACCTGAATTGCTTTGAATTTGATTTCAGAATAATGACATATTTCCAACTGAAATAGAATATTGAGTAGTGGGCGGGGTTTTATGTCAATATGATGATGTATTTCTAACTGAAGTAGAATATTGAGTAGGGGGCGGGGTTTTATTCCAGTATGATGATGTATTTCTAACTGAAGTAGAATATTGAGTAGGGGGCGGGGTTTTATGTCAATATGATGATGTATTTCTAACTGAAGTAGAATATTGAGTAGGGGGTGGGGTTTTATTCCAGTATGATGATGTATTTCTAACTGAAGTAGAATATTGAGTAGGGGGTGGGGTTTTATTCCAGTATGATAATGTATTTTTAACAAGTAGAATACTGACTAGAGGGCGGGGTTTTATGTCAATATGCTGACGTATTTCTAACTGAAATTAAATATTGAGTAGGGGGCGGAGTTTTATTTGAATATGATGATGTATTTCTAACTGAAGTAGAATATTGAGTAGGGGCGGGGTTTTATTCAATATGATGATGTATTTCTAACTAAAGTAGAATATTGAGTAGGGGGCGGGGTTTTATTTAATATGATGATGTATTTCTAACTGAAGTAGAATATTGAGTAGGGGGCAGGGTTTTATTCCAGTATGATGATGTATTTTTAACTAAAGTAGAATATTGAGTAGGGGGCAGGGATTTTTATCAGTATGATGATGTATTTCTAACTGAAGTAGAATATTGAGTAGGGGGCGGGGATTTATATCAGTATGATGATGTATTTCTAACTGAAGTAGTATATTGAGTAGGGGGCGGGGTTTTATTCAATATGATGATGTATTTCTAACTGAAGTAGAATATTGAGTAGGGGCGGGGTTTTATTCCAGTATGATGATGCATTTCTAACTGAAGTAGAATATTGAGTAGGGGGCGGGGTTTTATTCCAGTATGGTGATGTATTTCTAACTGAAGCTGAATACTGAGTAGGGGGCGGGGTTTTATTCAATATGATGATGTATTTCTAACTGAAGTAGAATATTGAGTAGGGGGCGGGGATTTATTCCAGTATGATAAAGTATTTCCAACCTAAATGGAATATTGAGTAGGGGGCGGGGATTTATTTTAGTATGATGACGCATTTCCAACTGAAATTGAATATTGAGTAGGGGGCGGGGTTTTATTTTAGTATGATGACGCATTTCCAACTGAAATTGAATATTGAGTAGGGGGCGGGGTTTACAATTGTGCTCCTCGCTTCCTTTTTCTCAATCAGCAAACTAATGGTTGGAAGGGTGTGGCCAAGTATTATATTTTATTATATTAATTTCCAAACTGGCATTAAAGAGCGGATTTTGTTATTGTTTTGTTTGATGTTGTTTCCAGTGGGCGGATTTTGATTAAACATTACCAAAACAAGCTGCTATTTTTAATGGATTAACTTGCGAAGATTAATTGTTCACCTTAAAACTAACAATGTGGCTTTAATAAGCGCCGTTTAAATCTTTCATGAGAAAATCCTTCTTTACCTTTCTTAGATATATTGTCCATCTCCTCATCGAAGAACTTCTGCAGTTTGTTTCTAAGCTGAGAAATGGTTTTCATCATTTCATTAAAAGAGGGACAAGAACTGACAGTGATGTTGTCTGAAGATCCAGAGACAGACACAGACGGACAACTCTACAGACATAAACACAAAATCATTAAGGCCATAGTTCGTCCAAAAATTTCTCAGTATTTTTTCACACTCAAGTCATTCTAAACTTTTATAAATTACAAACTGATGCTGATCCAATGGAAAATATGCTGCATAAAAAAAAAATAAATGAAAACTTTTGAGGGGGGTGAAAACTTTTGCACAGGATATTTTTTCCTTATTTGTTTTATTGTGGCATATAGATTTATATCTCATCTATACATCTATATTTAAACCCAATTAAAAAAACAATCATCCTTTTCAAAGGTATACACCCCCATGTTTTCAATGCATCATGTTTAGTGCAGTGCTTAAAGGGACAGTTCACCCAAAAATGAAAATTTCCTCACTACAATCAGGTGTCAACTTTTAAGAATTTCTTTCTTCTGTTGAACACAAGACAAGATATTTTGAATAATGCTGGAAAAAAACATTGGCATCAATAGTAGGAACAAAAACACTATAGAAGTCAAGGGCTGTTTTTTTCCCCAACATTCTTCAGTATATCTTCCTTTGTGTTCAACAGAACCAGATCAATGATGTCAGAATTTTCATTTTTGGAGTGTACTGTCTCTTTAAATCTAGATCTGCATCACCTGGAGGAAGTTAATATGATCTTTTGTCTCCACAATCCTCTTCAGCTCTGAATCCTTGAACCTCAGATTATCGAGCTCCAGCTCCAGTCGCGCCACATGCTCTTCAGCTCGACTCTTGGCGGCTTTAACCTGTTCTCTGATCATCTTCGTCACCTCAGAGCGACGTTTCTCAATATCACGAATGAGTTCAGCGAAGACCCTCTCGCTATCCTCCACTGTCATCTGTGCAGAGTGCTGGACAAAACACACAATACAGTCAATACTTGATCAACCTCACACAGTCACAGAGATACTGTATGGTGCTTACTATAATAAAGCTTCTTAAAGGGATAGTTCACCCCAAACCGAAAATTCTGTTATCAATAACTGTTCACTTTATGAGTTTCTGCTGAACACAAAAGAAGATATTTTGAAAATTGTTGGATACCTGTAATCATCACGTCCAATAGTCTATGGAAGTCAATAGCTCAGTCTTCAATATATCTCCTTTTATTTTCAGCAGATGAAAGAAACCCTTAAATGTTTGGAACCACTTGATGGTGAGTATATGGTCAATAAATGTTCATTTTTGGATGAACTATCCCTTTAAATCAGGGATGCCCAAACTTTTTTCTTATGAAGGGCCAAAACCAAACTTGATTGAGGGTCGTGGGCTGAACGTAAATATATAGAGCTGTATTACAAAGTTGCCAAGGAAAATTTCCTCATTTAATTAAAAATAAATAGAAAACATTACTTTAATCATAATAACTAATTCATTATATATATGTTTTATACATTTTATAATGAACCGATTATAATGAAAACATAAGAATTGCATTTATAACACCACAGAGTTCAATGACGAATACACTAGTCAAGCTGCACCGTTGGCTTGATTTGCTGACTGAGGACTTCTGAACTGTGCTCTATCCCTTAAGCCAGGGGTGTCCAAACTCGGTCCTGGAGGGTCGGTGTCCTGCATATTTTAGTTCCAACCCCAATTAAACACACCCGAACCAGCTAATCAAGCTCTTTCTAGGTATACTAGGCTTCCAGGCAGGTTTGTTAAAGGAAGTAAAGGGAGCTAAACTGTGCAGGACACCGGCTCTCCAGGACTGAGTTTGGACACCCCTGCCTTAAGCAACAATATTTTTTTATTTTAAAATTGATTCATTTACATTTAATTGAAAGATTTATTTCAAGTTTGGTTTGTGTAGCTTAAAAATAAAACTTAAGGCTCGTACACACCGGGACGCTTTTCGTTTGCGTTTATCGTCAGCGTCTTTCCAGATTCAAACCCAAGCGATTTTCACTGGTGTCAAGCAGAAGAGTATGCAAAATCACTCCCTGACGTTAGATGGCGCTACACAACTTTAAGCTTCTGACACCCGCTTGTAACAGAAGAAGAAGACAGAAAGTTGACACGCTTGTTGTTATAGTTACTGGCGATTCGAACAAGCATGGATGGTTTAAGTAGCAGCTCCAGCTCTAGCGATGAAGAAATGATTATTGTTCAGCAGTGCAATAAGCAGCTCCACGTTCATATCGCATCTTCTTCAATGTGCGCTCGCATTGACAGTGTTGCGCTTGAGCGCCTCCAAGTGCTGTTTACTGTAACTTCAGCCAGTGTTGCCAACTATTTCCAATGAAAAGTAGCTAAATGTTGCCAGATGACGTCACACATTAATTTGCATATCAGTGACGTCATCACGTAGTATCTGACAAGCATAAGCCCGTCATGTCTCTACTCTCTGAAGCCTGGTTTATACTTCTGTGTCAAGTGATCGGCGTGATCCGCGGCGCAAGCCTCGCGCGTAGCCGTGCATTAATACTTCTGAGCGCCGTTTCTGTTGCTCTGCAATACACTTCCAAAACGCTAGTTGGCAGTAGGTGTTTATGTTTCTCTGTGTCGAGTTTCTTCGTTGGTGTTTTGTTTTTTTGAACACTTCCTTAATGTACAAGTGGCTCAAATTCGCTCATTTTGAGGCGGGAACTGGCAGACGTGCAACAACTTTAATCATGAGGTAAACACAAAACAACAGTCTCCATCCAGAGCTCCTTCACGGGACTCCACACTTGTAAACACTCGCTGCATCGGGCAACCGGCTCTCACCTCCGCCCACACTCGTCAGTGCTACCAAGCCGACCAATCACAGAGCTTGCGCTACGCGAACGCGTTACATTTTTGGAGAGGTGCGCGTCAACGACGCCGACGGCCACAGCGAGGGGCTATGCGTCCACGCATAGGCTGCGCCGTAGCATACGCGTGCGCTTGACGCAGAAGTATAAAAAGCCCGTCATGTCTCTACTCTCTGAGGCGCCGTGTATTATATTATATTAAAACGTTACATCCACATGCACTAAGGTTCTTATTAACAGGTACTGGCTTCAGCCATCCTTTAAATTCAGGTACAGACTCCCACTATTTTCTGTATTTCTGGCTTATAATATCGATTGAGACATGTTCAGTTCAAAATTAATGAGCAGCTACAGTAACAAAATTTTAACTGTGGTTACTCTTAACTCACTTAAAAATGTGAAATGCCAACAAATTTTGCTGCTGCAGCTGTGCCTGGCTATTTAGACCTTATGTAGCCTCACATCTGAACTCTACTGAGTGAAGCCTGCTGCCACTGCTCTTTTGAGTCACTTTTTAAAAATTGCTAAAAGTAGCCAAATGAATGTTAAAAATTGCTAAATTTGTTGCTCAGTGCTTTTTGAAAAAAAAAGTTGCTAGGGTATGAAAAGTTGCTAAATCTAGCAACAAAATTGCTAAGTTGGCAACACTGACTTCAGCAGCTCCGTGCACGTGAACAAACGTGCCAACCTGATTGGTGGAGAAGGTTTTGACGTGGCGCGTCAAAACAAAAAAACAAGCATGAGGCGTTTCTTAAAAAAATTACGCTTTTATTCCTGGCGTTTTGCGCGTTGGTGTGCACGATCACATTGGCGCCCTTTATTTAGTCACGAGGCGTTAAACGTCGGCAGAAAATGCAAGCAAAAAGCATCCCGGTGTGCACGGGCCTTAACAAATGAAAGTTTACATTAAATTAGAAATGACAATATGTATTATAAGCATTAACCCCAGCTCTCCCCAAAATTCTCCATCTCTTCTCAGATGGTATGGCGGGCCAAATCAAAGGTTACAATGGGCCAACTTTACAATGGGCCAAATGTAAAGAAACCCCAGAGTCTCTGTTCCTCCAACATATGAAGAAGTGCAAAAATGAAAACACTTTCAACCAGCAGTGCGGTTTCCACCGGTTGAGTAGGCATGAGCCATCAGATGATGGGGGAATTGATATTTCATTGACAGTGTCCTGCTTTACTGACTGTATCTAATTTTTCATGTGATAAATCCCATTTTGCCTATGTTGACTTATTATTTACACAGAACTGATGTAGGCCTAAATGAGAAGTTCATCAAAACAAAAACAAATGCAGAATTCTCACCTTATGGGACTCCATGGCGTCTCTCATCTGCTTAAGATCTTTCTTTTTCTCCAAGATTTGTTTCTGGATGTTTTTCTGTGCTTCCTCAAATTGTCTCTGAAAACAGAGGAATACACATGTCAGTGATGCATTTTTTAAATGCAGGAAAATTATAATATTGTGAAGTATTATTAAAATAGAAATCGGGCTTCAGTGTTTAATTCTCCTTCAGAAATGTGTTGAGACTAGCCTCAAGTATCTGTTGAATTGGACCGTGAGGCAGCACGGTGGCCCCCACAGTCCAAACACATGCTCTACAGGCAAACTGAATAAACTAAATTGGCCGTCTGTGTAAAACATACACCAGAAAAGTTGGTGGTTCATTCCACTGTGTTGTGACCCCTGACAATCAGGGACTAAGCCCAAGGAAAATGAATGAATGATATGTTGAATTTTCACAGGATGAATTTTCAGCTAGAGTTAAATGTTTCGAATTTACATGATAGAAGCAAATACTGCACATTTGTGGTCACCCAGCGCAAATTATTTAGTATATGTAACCCACTCACATGATTATATAAATAACAGCAAAAAACAGCAATTGCTTTCTTTTATTTATGATCACAGGAATTCACAAAACCTCTCTCAAACCTTAGCATCTCCTAGATAGCACACTTACTGTTCGTCTGCAAGATGTATAGAGTGTTTGGTATGGAAAACATCTGCTGTGTACAAAGAAAGTCATTAAAAGGTCTGCTGTGCGACTGATAAACATCTAAAAACCTTACATGGATACATCTAGTTAAAGGGTCACGAAACACCAAAGCACATGTTTTGAGATGTTGACAGTCATATATGTGTCCCACGCTGCTTTAAACACTATTAGGACACAGATAGTGCACTAAAAAGTGAAAATTGGTTGTTTTTGCGCTATTCTGAGCAAATTCGTTCTTCCGGTTTGAAAGAGAATTTTTAAAGCTGCGTCACGGTGATTAGATACTTGTGTGTATTCCAGCGTGGAGACCGGATGTCTGTACCGGCGAATGCATCGTGACGTCTCTGAGTGTGCAGCAGTAATTCATGAGAAAGACTTGGTTCAAACCAATCAGCCTGCTCTGTTGTGCATGCGGTGCAACTTCATTAATATGCATGATAGCTTCAAGACTGTTTTACCTGTTACAGTGTTCAGACGACAGAGAGACGCCACGTTGTGTTGCCAAAACAAGTGGAAGAACAAGAATTTGGAGACATGAGTCGTCAGTGTTGCGTTTATTAATGTGCTGCGTTTATTATTGTTCTGCAACGAAGGTTTTGTTTTCATTATCCCGCTGTGAGAGCGCAGCTGGACTCACGTGTGGACTTACAGTATGTTAATATCACTGCAATATTATAGTACAATATTATAGACTGAAAGATCCTCTGTAAATGCTGCTCTCCGAGTGTAAACATGTAAACACCGCAATCAAACTATTCCCGTTGTGTAGGATTTTCGCCGCATTTTGTGACAGGATAGTCTATACACACACGGCTTTCTGACGCTACCTACCGAGTGCATCTAAGTTACCAAGAAATTCGGAGGATTTTTTTCTCCCATTTGCCGTGCGGTATCAAACACTCCATTAAAACTCCTCTCTCCAGCAGTTCCTCGCTTTCAATATCTCGTTTGTCACAGGGGACATGCAGGAAATGTTCCTGAATAAAAAGTGAAAGTGCCAAACTGCAGTTAAAGTCGACAAATGAAGAAATTGGCAAATAATTTGATTACCGATGTCCGTGTAAACACAGTCACTGTCTATCTCTCCTGCGTCTGTGTGTTTGTTTTGCCTCTGTGAAAATCAGTGCGTACCCAAATGAAAACTCCCATATTTGCAAATCCTTCCCTCTTTCCCTCCCCCGACACTCCCACCTAAACAGAGCTGGACACACCCACTTTCCTGACTTTTTCCAAACTAGATGTGTGAAAACACCCTGCTGAGAAAGGGGGGTTTTGTGACCCTTTAACATACAAGTGTAGATGTCTAATTAACAAAATGCAGACGTGCACACACTCTAATGTTAAACACAGCAATGAAACACAGTAAATAAAAGGTTCCCTGACTGAGAGAAACATCACAAATGAGAAGAGAAACCATTGCTGCTTGAGATCCAGAACTGTACCTGTTTCTCTGCTCTTGCCACTGCAATTGTTACAGTGTCGTGATGTTTGTGTCCATCCACTAAACACAGCATACAGATGCAGCGCTGGTCGGTGCGGCAGTAAA
Source organism: Danio kyathit (assembly GCA_903798195.1). Lineage (NCBI taxonomy): Eukaryota > Metazoa > Chordata > Actinopteri > Cypriniformes > Danionidae > Danio > Danio kyathit. Next base: position 5,454,145 of record LR812521.1, read on the forward strand.
TCTCCATCACTTTATTATGCTGAGGGCAGATCATCTCTTGGAGGCGTCCAGTGGCCTCCATCAAATTGTGTCCTCGACCTCCGAAGAGATTCTCATGATGCTGGAGGTGATCTGGACAGTAAGAGTTTCTACACTCCTGACAGGACTTCACAGCTTTCTGCTTATTTCCAGTGCAGGCGTCGCACTCCACATCCCCAGATCCGGTGTGAACAGAAGCAGGAGCAGCCGTCTGGAGTCTGGTCTTCTGCAGCTTCTCCACCATTTCAGCAAACACCACATTCTTAGCTAAAGCAGGTCTCGGAGTGAAGCTCTGTTTGCATAAAGGACAGCTGTAGATTCGCTTCCGCTCCTCCTGATTCCAGCAGTCTGTGATGCAGCTCATACAGTAACTGTGTCCACAGGGAATCGTCACTGGATCCTGAAGGAGATCCAGACACACCGGACACATGAACTGGTCCTCAGCCCAGGAGACACTCGCTGCTGCCATTTCACTGTTGGAACACACATACAAAGATTGAATCAGATACAGAGTTTATTTTTCTTCCTGATGACTAGGCCAATCATACAATCTGTTTACTTTATTTATAAATTAATTTCAGCATTATTATTGAATAAAATGCTACAAATGTTGATAATTTATATACAGTAGAATTTGTAAAGTAGTGTTTTCTGTCGACGTATGGACATTGCGGAACAGGCGGTGGTCGAATGTCAGGACCACGAAGACTTGATTGTCAGACACAAAAAAACTGGCTTTTGGCACATGGTATGCCACCTCACTGGGAGGGTAGGCTTGTGCGTGGGGTTAAATAGTACCGACTAGAGATAGTCGGGCTCACCTCCACACACAGTTTGGACTCTGGGACTCAACTTCTTGACAAGGGCTGGACTACGTTCTACTCTGGGATTGCCTTTGGTGAACGAGAGGGTCGCCTTCCTGCACCTTTAGGTCTGGGATAGGTCTCACACTGTAGTTTCTGCCTACAATTAAAGCAGAGTACCCGGCCTTCTTGGGAGGGGTGCTGGAATGTGCTTCAAATGGGGACTTCAACTGTTGATGACGTGGGGGACTTCAACGCCCATGTGTGTAATGACAGTGATACCTGGATAGGTGTGATTGGGAGGAAGGGACTCTCTGATCTGAATTGGAGTGTCCTTCTGTACTTGTCACAGTTTCTCCATAATGAACACCATGTTCAAGCATAAGGGTGTCTTAGACAGAGAGAGAGGGGCCAAGTTGTCAACTGATCACCACCTGGTAGAGAGTTGGATCCACTGGGAAAAGAAGAGGGCAGACAAACCCAGCAAGTGCAAACGTATTGTGAGGGTCCTCTGGGAATGTCTTGCTGAACCACATTCAAGAGGGATTTTTAACTCTCATCTCCTGAAGAACTTTGACAAGATCCCAAGAGAGGCTGGAGACATTGAGACTGAGTGGTTCATATTCTCCGACTCCATTGATGACCTGGTCGTGGGGGCTGTGGCTCTTAGGCCTGCGGTGCCTGTTGTAGCAGCCATCCACAACCCGGTGGTAGACACCAGAAGAAAGGGATGGCATCAAGCTGAAGAAGGAATCCTACCAGGCTTGGTTGGCTTGTAAGACTCCAAAGGTAGAGTATGGGTACTGACAGGAGGAACAATGCAGATTTTGTCCAGGCAGTGGAACACTGGGCCAGATCTAAACTAGGGCTGGACGATATGGCAAAAATTTATATCACGATATATTTTTTTATTTCAGTCGATACGATATAATTCCGATATCGATATGGACAATATTAAAAAGAAAGGAAAAACTCCCAAGAATGCACACAATGGATGTCTGTACCTACAAATGTCTGCAAAGTGAATTTGCAAAGTCGATAATACCTCCAGACTCTTATAACTTTTTTTTTTTAAATAAAAACAGTAAAAAAAAATTTGTTCACTTTTTATTTGTATTTAGCCTATACAAACAAGAAATGTGAAATAAACTATCAAATAAATAAAGCTCAAAAATTCATAAAAAATATGCAAAATAGTTTTTTTAGAAAAATAAGTTTTGTAGTATAACCAGCAGGACAGCAGTGATGTGTGAACTGAATTTGGTGAGAGTACAGTAATTTACAGTACAGTTATTGAATATGTTTGATAATAAAAATTCATAAAAAATATGCAAAATAGTTTTTTGGAAAAATAAGTGTTGTAGTATAACCAGCAGGACAGCAGTGACGTGTGATCTGAGTTTGATGGCAGTATAATGATTTAGAGGGAAGTTATTGACAGCTTTTGTAGTATTGGTTTTCGCGTTTTGCTCTTTGTAGACGGTCCCTTAGGATCGATCTCTTTGCCGCCTGCGCATAGAGATCAATATATTGCGTCCAGCGCGTAGGAAAGCTCATTTTTTGCAAAATAAGGTTGTAGGTGGTTGTATACATTGCGACAGTTGAAAAAATGTGCTATTTGTGTAGGAACAATGTTTCGGTCATGAGTTATTGATCCGGAAAAGACGAATCTGCGAATCTGTTGCTAACTTTACTGAACTGAACCACTTCTACACCACTGCATTAGTCTTTCCTTTCTTATCAACTATTTCGTCTGCATTCTTACTTGTGGAAGCTTGTTCATTCGCATATGTATTCAGAGCACTCATTTTGTAGCTAAAACTTTCTGCGGCGCAGCTTAACCACCTGCTGTGCTGAGCGCTGGCAGCGTGTCTGTGTTGTTCGTCATCACGTAAGTGAGATCAGATCACGCTCTTTCTGACGGCTGATCACTGAATGTCATTCAGTGACAAGTGATACATGTATAAGATCTTATATAAATAATAATATATCTATTTATATATATGCAAATTTATATCGAAATATCGGAAATGGGTTCAAAAATCATATCATCGTTATTGAAAAAAATTCTATCGCGATATATATTGATATCGAATTATTGTCCAGCCCTAATCTAAACCAATAATAAAGTGCTAGAGGGTTCATGAGAGTATGACTGACCAGTGGGAGTATGTGTTTTGTGGACTTGGAGAAGACATTCGACTGTCTCCCTTATGGCATTTTGGGGTGGTACTTTGAGAGTATGGGGTATGAGGTGCTCTGTTAAGGGCTGTTTGGTCCCTGTATGAACAGAGCAGGAGTTTGGTTCACAGTGCTAGCAATAAGTCAGACTTGTTCCAGTGCATGTTGGACTCTGGCAGGGCTGCCCTTTGTCACCGGTTCTGTTCATTATTTTTCTGAACAGAATTTCATGCCGCAGCCTAGGGACAGAGGAGTTCTGGTTCGGGGACTACAGTTTTTAATTTCTACTATTTGCAGATGATCTTGTCCTTTTGGCTTCATCGAACATGGAACCAGCATGCACTGGGACGGTTTGCTGCCGAGAGTGATGCGGCCAGGATGGCAATCAGCACCTCAAGGCCATTGTGCTCCACTGGAAAAAGGTGACTTGACATCACCAGGTTGGATAAAACTGCTTACTGCTTACCCCAAACTGCTTACCCCAAGTGGAGTTCATGTTTCTTGGGGTTTTGTTCAGAAGTGAGGAAAGGATGGAATGTGAGATTAACAGATGGATTGGTGCAGCAGCAGTAGTAATGTGGTCAAGGTATTTGTCCGTTGTGGTACGGAAGTAGCTGAGCCAAAAGGCAAAGCACTGGATTTGCTGGATTTAATCTATGTTGCTACTCTCATCTATGGTCATGACTGAAAGGCCAAGATCTCAGATACCATAGGCCGAAATAAGTTTCCTTCGCAGGATACACCCTTATAGATAAGGTGAGGGGCTCTGTCACCCAGGAGAAGCTTAGACTAGAGCCGCTGCCTCCTGGACGCCTACCTCGGAAGGTGTTCCAGGTTTGTGCCACTGGGAGGAGGCCCCGGGAGTAGACTCAGGATACACTGGAGGAACTATGTATCTTGGCTTGCCTGGGAACACCTCTGGGGAGAGGGAAGTCTAGGTTTCTCTCCTGAGACTGCTGACCCTCCATGACCCGAAAAATGAGATATGAGATTAATATTTCCAACTTTGATTTTGTTTACCAAGCAAGTGGTTCTAATAGGATTTTGATTGTACACTTTAAATAAAACTACTATAATTAAAGTTAGGTTTTCAGCTCCTACTCCCAAAATCCTCCCACATTAATCTGCAGATTTTTTACAGAATTCTGCACAGAAATTGTGAAAAGGTCCACGGATTCTGTGTGGCTTGCCCGATGACGTATGAGAAACAGGTATTGCTGTAAGCAGTCACTTATTGTAAACAATCTGAAATCCTAAAATACACTGAACTCACTGAACTCTTTTCATGTTGGTTTCTTTAGTAGTAGCTGATTTCTTTAAGTCTCAGCATCTGTGCCACAAATTATATTCTAATATCACAACTGGATCATGATAAGATTGCTGCAAAACATTAAGAGAGACTCAGAGATGTCCAGTACACTATACATTGACAATGTCAATGTCCAAATGTTTATCCTAACTAAAAGCACTGGACTTTCTGTATAGTTGAGGAATATGCTTGAATGAGATCTGAAAAGACAGTATGGGAATATAGGAATATGCTATAATGTTATAATGTACCAGTATAGTAAACATACTAATGTGTTGTTGTTGAAATACACTGCAATTGGGCCAAATTATTCCATGCCGATCATTCAGAACATATTCAACTACATGATTTTTACACAGATATTATTAAAAATCATAAACAAACAATACAGCAGAAATGTAGATACATCTTAAACAATTTTAAATAAAGAAAATTTAGTCCATTACTGTAAGAGGCTGCATTTTCCCCAGCTAATTACTCTTGGGCTGTTTATAGTAGCTACAAAAGCAGCTCTTTCTATCCCCCTAAAAGTTCTTTGCAGTGAAAAAATGTTATTTAAAGCACTCCTCTGAGAAAATGTTCTTTAGGAAACAGTAGGGGAGAGCGGGGAGAAAGTAACGTGGTATGAAAGTAACGAAACGATTTTCTCGAAGCACTGACAACATTTTATTTTGAGGCTGTAACAGCACATTCAGCATGCAACCCTTGATAGAACTGCCAAATATCAGCTGATTTCGCAGTTAGGTATAAAATTTCAGATTTTAAGTGCAGAAAGTAAATTATTGTAGCTGTACTTTTTTTTTTCCTTATTACGAGTTGTGTTTCTCTTTTCATGCATCACACTATTGATCAATCTACAGGTTATTTAGTGCAACAACACATCAAGTGTGCAGTCTCGGAGTTGCTCATTTTAAAAGTAAATCAGGTTTAAATGGCAAGAGTTCCTGTGGGGACGACAGTTATTTATGTCCCACTGCTAACATTCAGACCTTATTTTTCACTTCCACATTAGAGTTTGCAGTGCTCGTATTCAGAGGTTTAATAAAATTAATGCATATTGTCAATAATAATAATAATAATAAATGTTCAAAAATTGTACCAAATTTTACCTTTTTGCATTGCTGTTGAAACATTTGACAGTGTGGTAGTAGTAGTAGTAGTACTAGTAGTAGTTGTTGCTGTAGTAGCTGCAGTAGTAGTCACTGTAGTAGGAGCATTAGTAATTGCTGTAGTAGTAGTTGGTGTTGTACTTGTTTTAATTATATTATTGTTGATGTTGTCGTAGTTATTACTGTTGTTGTCCTTTTTTACTGCCATTATCACTATCATTCAGGGGTGTAGCAACCGGGGGGGATATGTCCCCCTCACTTTTAGAGACAGACCATTTAGAAACAGGTGATTAAGAATGTAAACTTTTGGATTTCATACAGCTGTCCCCCCCACTTTTAAAATGCCCACTCCGCCCCTGCTATCATTACATTACTATCATTGTTGTCACTCCACTTACAATTTATTCGTTTTCATCTGTTTTACTTATATTTATGTTATTTGCTTAATTTATAAAAACATTTGATGGAGCTGAAATTTAAAATGAAAATGCAGTTTAATATATATATTTTTTGCAAAAATAAAGAACAAAATATGTTAGCAGTGAACATTAACAAGGTCATAGTCAGATATATTTAAAATAAACAAGATTAACCCAGTAAATCTATCAAATAATGTTGTGTTACTTTTGACCCAATGTTAATGTCGTCCCTATTGATGGGGTCAAAAGTAATAATGTGCAATTGCTAAAAGCATTGTCTTTTTTTTAAATGGTACTTTCGTCTCCCCTAATAGCTCTTCAATGGTATTTGGCATAGCTACGAAGCTCTTATTTTTTATATAAAACTATCTATGAAAGCCCAAGTAACAAAGTAAAACTTGACATAACTTAGAAAATCCCAGCAGTGCTCTCGAGGAAACTCACCGAGGAAACCGGTAGCCAATCTTTAGGAAAACGACCACAAACGGCGCTTTCTGGAAGTTGTCTCCAGGTTTTTGTTTAACTGTTTCTTCAAGGTAACAAATGATGCGTCGATTAATCTGAAAATGTTTGCCTCGCTTTTGAAACAAAATAATAATGGCGTATAGCACGAGACTTCCTACTTCCTGTGGAGTCAGCTGACCTACAGATAAAACGAAACCGAAACAGAAGCCTGTGCTACGGCATATGGCAATAATATCCAGCTGCAGGCCCGCAGAACCACACACGTTTCAGGCACACACAATCCAGCACACACGTTCTAGGCAAACCATGCATGGTTACGACGGAAGTTAATGTTATTAACGTCTTCTCGGACATTGTCATTAATATATATTTTATATACTTGTTACACATTTTATATATATTGTACACAATAAACAATAGTGTATACTAATTCACAAATATGGCGATCGAGACGGGCGAATGGGGAACATTGTTTCCGATCGCTATTCAATATAATAGACTGAACCGTTTTCCATCAGTCATCATAGATGATCAGTCATTATTTATCTGACAAAAGTGATTGTCAATATAGCAGATACTCGTTTGCTGGCCTTGCTGAACGATCTAAATTGGACAATTTTAATGTATATAATGGATTCATTTATGATGAAGGAAATAAAAAATAAAAATAAAAAGTTAATATGTATAGGCAATAACACATATTTATATGTAATAAAACTCTTTTTACATTTATAACACTATATTTTACTCAAGCGATTCAATAGTAGGCTATTTATTTGCTTAATTTACTAATAACTTTAATAATAATATCCCACATTAAATACTTAATTTATACTAATTTATATTACTATATATTACTATATTACTATTATACTAATTTATAGTAAATAATATATTGTTTTTAAACCATACAGTGCTGGTAATTTGAGGTAATTATAGTTGCAACAAATTTAGCAATACAAACAATATATATATATATATATATATATATATATATATATATATATATATATATATATATATATATATATATATAATTACTAACAGTTGCTACAGTTTAGTAAAATTTAGTTTCATTTAATGTGAAACATTATTGTTTGTTTTTTATATTTTACAACAAAACGATTTTAACCAAGTTTGACAATATGAAGATCCTGAATTAGTTTATTACACTTAATCCTGCAATTAGACAATTAGATGTTTTCTTTGTGTATGTAGATACGTGAATAAAGTCATAAGTGTTTAACCAATTATTTTTATTTACATAATTTGAGTTCAGAAACTGCAGAGATGTTGAAATTATCGTTACGATATAATGATATAATGACTGAAATTGGAAACCATAAACTGTTCATCGTCTAATGAATGGTCTCGATCGCCATATTTGTGAAATACGCTAGGTGGCGATAAATGCTGCTCCTAAGGAGTTAGTTGGTTACCATATATGGTTTGCCTAGATTGTGTGTCCTAGATTGTGTGTGCCTGAAACGTGTGTGGTTCTGCGGTTCTGCAGCTGGATATATCTCGCATATGGTGCTACGGTAAAGTCTAGATGGGATACGCGGCCGGCCGGAAGTGCGATATGCACATTAATATAGCGGCATGTATAGCGACACTGTATAACAATAATTAATATTTTTACAGTACTGTGACGGTTGGGTTTAGGGTTAGTGTGGGGGTAGGGGTTAAAAAATACAATTTATTAGGTAATTTAATAGATAAGATAAATAATACTCGGTACAACTACTGTTTTTACGCTTCTGTGACGGTTGGGTTTAGGGTTGGGGTGGGGGTAGACGATGATAAAATACAATAAATCAGAAATTTCATAAATAACATAATTAATTCTCGTTAACTTCCGGCCCCAAACGTATCCGATCTTCTCAGAAACTGGCACACTAGCCTGCTTATGTCGGCCACAAGACAGAAATATGAGAAACAGACGATTTTCTCAGAGCCCTGACAACATTTACTTTCCAGGCTAACAGTAGGCTAAAATCTGCATGCCATCCTCAACGGAGCTGCCAGATATCACGTGATTTCATATCTGTCCCGCGGTTAGGTCTGAATATGCGTAAATTAAATTATTTGCAGCGGTACTTTTTTCTTTATTACAAGTTGAGTTTCTCTATTCATGTGTCACAGTAATGATTAATCTACACGTTGAGTTATTTATGTCCCAGTGCTAATAGACAGACCTTATTTCGTCCACGTTTACATTGGATTTGCAGTGTTTCAACTCAGATGTTTAATCAAATGAATGCATATTGCCAATAATAATAACAACTATTCTAAGCCATTATCATTTTTAATTGTTGGCTATTTTGGAACATTTAATGGATCCGAAATTTCAAATTAAAATGCAGATTAATATTTTTGCAAAAATAAACGACAACATATGTTTGCAGTTAACGTATCAACAACGCCATAGTCATTCATTCATTCATTTTCAGCTTAGTCCCTTAATCTAAGGCCGCCACAGCGAAATGAACCGCCAATTTATCCAGCATATGTTTTTTGCAGCGGATCACCATCCAGCTGCAACCCATCACTGGGACACACCCATACACTCTCATTCACACTCATACACTACGGACAATTTAGCTTACTCAATTCACCTGTACTGCTTGTCTTTGGACTGTGGGGGAAACCAGAGCACCCGGAGGAAACCCATACGAACACGGGGAGAACATGCAAACTCCACACAGAAATGCCTACTGACCGAGAAGGCTCTGGCTGCAGACCTGGTGTAGTGCAATCTGAGCTGCATCCAATTCTTTTTAATGCGCTCACCTAACCCCACCCCTAACCATCACAGTGACGTCACTCACTCACTTGTGTCTGACATTGCATCGCTGAGTGATGCAGTCTCAGCTTGCATCATAAAGGCTGCAACCAGATACTATTGTACTGACCCAGCTGGGGCTCGAACTAGCGACCTTGCTGTGAGGCGATCGTGCTACCCACTTTGCCACCGTGACGCTCATGCCATAGTCAGATATATTTAAAATAAACAAGATTAAGTGTGTTACTTTTATCCCTGACGGGGTCAGAAGCAGCCTAATTAAGTGCAGTTTATGTTTAAAGGGAAATAATGTTGAAGTTGTGCTACGTTTGTACAAAATACCATCTGATATTCATAGACCACCGTTGTGTAGTAACCCCAGCAACATATTTCTTTGCATATACTTTCTTTCAGGCATCACGGTGGCGCAATGGGTAGCAAGATCGCCTCACAGCTAGAAGGTCGCTGGTTCAGCCCTGGCTGGGTCAGTGCTTCGGTTTCCCCCACAGTCTAAAGACATGCGCTATTGGGGAATTGAATAAGCTAAATTGGCCGTAGTGCATGAGTGTGAATGAGGGTGTATGGGTGTTTCCCAGTGTTGGGTTGCGGCTGAAAGGGCATCCGCTCCGTAAAACATGTACTAGATAAGTTGGCGGTTCATTCCGCTGTGGCGACCCCAGATTAATAAAAGGACTAAGCCGAAAATAAAATGAATGAATGAATGAATACTTTCTTTTATATAGACCACAGGTGTCAAAGTCAGTTCCTGGAGGGCCGCAGCCCTGCACAGTTAAGTTCGAACCCTAATTAAACACACCTGATCAAACTCATTGAGTCCTTCAGGCTTGTTTAAAACCTACAGATAAGCATGTTGGAGCAGGGTTGGAACTAAACTGTGCAGGGCTGCAGCCCTCCAGGAACTGACTTTGACATATGGAGACAATCTAGGGCCATATATACTTGCAAAATAATAGAACATTTAGCAAAAAATAAATAATTAAATGCAAATCTCCAAAAATTGCAATTCAAAAATGTATTTTTGAGAAATAAAAATTTATTTTGGTAAAAAAAAAAAAATAAAGAACAGCAAAGGGAAAATTAAGTTTTGAGGAATAAAAATGAAATTTGCCACAAAAAAAAAAACTGCAAATAAAAATCAAGCAGCGCAAAAGAAAACTAAAATATTTGCAATTTAAAAGTCAATTGCAATTCCCGGACCTACTGGGCTGTAAGACCACCTCGGTGATACTTGTGTCTCCAGGTGATGACGTTGTTTAAATGGAGGCAGGTCCGAGCCTGCCATAAACGCCCAAGTTCCCTTGACTCCTCCCCCTTGTCAAATCAGGGCCACAAAGTGAAATGCGCAGAAACCTGAAGTGCAAAGTGAAAACAGCATCGCAAACTCACTGATGATGACTAAAAAGCTAATCAAAATGAGCATTGCAATTGACTGGACGGGTTTTGAAAAGGTAATGCTATTAAAATGCTTTGCAAATTTGTATTTATTTATTTTTTATTGAAAATATTTTAGTTTGTTTTTGCGCTGCTTGATTTTTATTTGCAGTTCTTTTTTTCGTTTGCAAATTTCATTTTTTTTTCTCAAAATTTTTCCTTTGCAGTTCTTTATTTTTGTTAGAAAAATACATTTTTAAATTGCGATTTTAGGAGATCTATTTTTTTTTATCTATTTTTTACTCAATAGCTTAATTTTTGTTTGCAAAACTTTCTTCTATTTTGCAAGTGTATATGGCCCTAGATTGACTCCATATTGATCCCACTGATATATGTGTATCATAGGGGTGTAGCAACCATGACCATTTAAAAACAGGTGATTATTAATTAAATGAACGTAAACCTTTGGATCTCATTCAGCTGTCCCTCCACTTTTAAAATGTCTGCTACGCCCCTGGTATCATATATATCATTTTAGAATAGCCTAAAAAACTTGAACTTCTAAAACTGAACTTAATAAAAAATGACCAATTGTAAGAAGTTTGTAGCACAAAATTATGACTTTGTAACCTCTAATTGTGACTTCTGAAACGTCCAGACAAAACAAGATAAAAAGACTTCTAGCTAAACAGACAGCGTGAACTGTCTGTAGACTATAGCAAAAAATATTTAGAGTGTAGTAAATTAATGAACATTTGTTGTAAACGTATTAAAGCGACGTTTAAACATTTACGGTCCAGTTTCACAAACAGCGCTTAGATTAAGCCAGGACTAGACCTTAGTTAAATTAGGCTATTTAAGCCAAATTTATAAAAATGGCCTTAGAAAAATATATTACTGGTGTCCACCTGTAGACAAAAAAATGACACTGACGTATTTTAAGACATCTCACTGCACGTTATTTTGAGTTGAGACAGCTCAAACATGCAACTTATTCTTGACTAGCCTTAAACCTTGTTTGTGAAATCGGGGGTAGAACTTTTAGGCCCAGTTTCACAAACAGGGCTTAGCTTAAGCCAGGACTAGACCTCAGTTAAATTAGGCTATTTAAGCCACATTTTTAAAAACAGCCTTAGAAAAATACATTACTGGTGTTCACCTGTACACAAAAAATGACACTGACATATTTTAAGACATCTCACTGCAAGTTATTTTTAGTTGAGACAGCTCAAACATGCAATTTAATCCATGACTAGCCTTAAACCTTGTTTGTGAAACCGGGGGTTAAATTTACATTTTCTCAGATGAGGCACTGGTGTTGTGGTGTTTGTGGCCGCTGGATGGCGCTTGTCTTCAGTGTTTTTCACCGCTGTAGTTTGTGCGCTCTGCTCCAGGTAGCGCTGTTGTGCTGTGGCGGACGGGTGGCCCATATTAAGACACACGGGATGGATTGTCCATATTAAGACAAAGACCATATTAAGACAATGGCGAGACGCGGACTGACTCCTCAGTTCAACACTGTGTACATTCTGGCGCAACTTCTGTTTGACTAAGACATCATGTCCTGAATGTCGGTGTTTACACAGACCACAAACATGATTCAGGGGTTTTATATATCAACATTTTATGAAACTTTCGTATTTAAGGATATATAGGCTACAAAAGCACCCCAATTTAACACAGTGAAAGTGAAATTAAACAATAAACGGGGACAACATGTGGGTTGTGCCAGTGTTGCTTGTGTTATCAATGAGGTTATTCTTGTTCAGGTTAAAGTATAAATCAGTGATTTGATGTTCTCAGCTACAGTAAATAAAGAGGAAACTAGAGCACGATCATCACCTCCCTCATTTACTGGATTGAAATGTCATTCTGTTCTGTACACTGTAAAAAAAACTGTTGGGGTGCCGGGAAAAACCTTAAAATAACGGGCGTTAAATTACAGAAATTTACTGTAAAATAACAGACATTAAATTACAGATATTTACTGTAAAATAACGGACATTAAATTACAGAAATTCACTGTAAAATAACGGACATTAAATTACAGAAATTTACTGTAAAATAACGGACATTAAATCACAGAAATTCATTGTAAAATAACGGGCGTTAAATTACAGAAATTCTCTGTAAAATAACGAACATTTAATTACAGAAATTCACTGTAAAATAACGGACATTAAATTACAGAAATTCATTGTAAAATAACGGGCGTTAAATTACAGAAATTCCCTGTAAAATAACGGACATTACAGAAATTCACTGTAAAATAACGGACATTAAATCACAGAAATTCATTGTAAAATAACGGGCGTTAAATTACAGAAATTCCCTGTAAAATAACGGGCGTTAAATTACAGAAATTCCCTGTAAAATAACGGACATTAAATTACAGAAATTCACTGTAAAATAACGGACATTAATATACAGAAATTTACTGTAAAATAACGGACATTAAATCACAGAAATTCATTGTAAAATAACGGGCGTTAAATTACAGAAATTCCCTGTAAAATAACGGACATTAAATTACAGAAATTTACTGTAAAATAACGGACAATAAATTACAGAAATTCCCTGTAAAATAACGGCCGTTAAATTACAGAAATTTACTGTAAAATAACAGACATTAAATTACAGAAATTCACTGTAAAATAATGGACATTAAATTACAGAAATTCACTGTAAAATAACGTACATTAAATTACAGAAATTTACTGTAAAATAACGGACATTAAAAACAGAAATTTACTGTAAAATAACGGACATTAAATTACAGAAATTTACTGTAAAATAACGGACATTAAATTACAGAAATTCACTGTAAAATATCGGACATTAAATTACAGAAATTTACTGTAAAATATCGGACATTAAATTACAGAAATTTACTGTAAAATAACGGACATTAAATTACAGAAATTTACTGTAAAATAACGGACATTAAATTACAGAAATTCACTGTAAAATAACGGACATTAAATTACAGAAATTCACTGTAAAATATCGGACATTAAATTACAGAAATTTACTGTAAAATAACGGACATTAAATTAAAGAAATTCCCTGTAAAATAACGTACATTAAATTACAGAAATAACGGACATTAAAAACAGAAATTTACTGTAAAATAACGGACATTAAATTACAGAAATTTACTGTAAAATAACGGACATTAAATTACAGAAATTTACTGTAAAATAACGGACATTAAATTACAGAAATTCCCTGTATAATAACGGACATTAAATTACAGAAATTTACTGTAAAATAACGGACATTAAGTTACAGAAATTTACTGTAAAATAACGCACATTAAATTACAGAAATTTAATGTAAAATAACGGACATTAAATTACAGAAATTCACTGTAAAATAATGGACATTAAATTACAGAAATTTACTGTAAAATAACGGACATTAAATTACAGAGATTTAATGTAAAATAACGGACATTAAATTACAGAAATTCACTGTAAAATAACGGACATTAAATTACAGAAATTTACTGTAAAATAACGGACATTAAGTTACAGAAATTTACTGTAAAATAACGGACATTAAATTACAGAAATTCACTGTAAAATAACGGACAGTAAGTTACAGAAATTTACTGTAAAATAACGGACATTAAATTACAGAAATTTACTGTAAAATAACGAACATTTAATTACAGAAATTCACTGTAAAATAACGGACATTAATTTACAGAGATTTAATGTAAAATAACGGACATTAAATTACAGAAATTTACTGTAAAATAACGGACATTAAATTACAGAAATTCACTGTAAAATAACGGACATTAAATTACAGAAATTTACTGTAAAATAACGGACATTAAATTACAGAAATTCACTGTAAAATAACGGACATTAAATTACAGAAATTTACTGTAAAATAACGGACATTAAATTACAGAAATTTACTGTAAAATAATGGACATTAAATTACAGAAATTTACTGTAAAATAACGGACATTAAATTACAGAAATTCCCTGTAAGATAACGGACATTAAATTACAGAAATTCCCTGTAAAATAACGGACATTAAATTACAGAAATTCACTGTAAAATAACGGACATTAAATTACAGAAATTTACTGTAAAATAACGAACATTAAATTACAGAAATTTACTGTAAAATAACGGACATTAAAAACAGAAATTTACTGTAAAATAACGGACATTAAGTTACAGAAATTTACTGTAAAATAACGGACTTTAAATTACAGAAATTTACTGTAAAATAACGGACATTAAAAACAGAAATTTACTGTAAAATAACGGACATTAAATTACAGAAATTTACTGTAAAATAACGAACATTAAATTACATAAATTTACTGTAAAATAACGGACATTAAAAACAGAAATTTACTGTAAAATAACAGACATTAAAACAGAAATTTACTGTAAAATAACGGACATTAAATTACAGAAATTTACTGTAAAATAACAGACATTAAAAACAGAAATTTACTGTAAAATAACGGACATTAAGTTACAGAAATTTACTGTAAAATAACGGACATTAAATTACAGAAATTTACTGTAAAATAACAGACATTAAATTACAGAAATTTACTGTAAAATAACGGACATTAAATTACAGAAATTCACTGTAAAATAACGGACATTAAATTACAGAAATTTACTGTAAAATAACGGACATTAAATCACAGAAATTCATTGTAAAATAACGGGCGTTAAATTACAGAAATTCCCTGTAAAATAACGGACATTAAATTACAGAAATTCACTGTAAAATAACGGACATTAAATTACAGAAATTTACTGTAAAATAACGGACAATAAATTACAGAAATTCCCTGTAAAATAACGGCCGTTAAATTACAGAAATTTACTGTAAAATAACGAACATTAAATTACAGAAATTTACTGTAAAATAACGGACAATAAATTACAGAAATTCCCTGTAAAATAACGGCCGTTAAATTACAGAAATTCACTGTAAAATAATGTACATTAAATTACAGAAATTTACTGTAAAATAACGGACATTAAAAACAGAAATTTACTGTAAAATAATGGACATTAAATTACAGAAATTTACTGTAAAATAACGCACATTAAATTACAGAAATTCACTGTAAAATAACGGACATTAAATTACAGAAATTCACTGTAAAATATCGGACATTAAATTACAGAAATTTACTGTAAAATAACGGACATTAAATTACAGAAATTCCCTGTAAAATAACGTACATTAAATTACAGAAATAACGGACATTAAAAACAGAAATTTACTGTAAAATAACGGACATTAAATTACAGAAATTTACTGTAAAATAACGGACATTAAATTACAGAAATTTACTGTAAAATAGCGGACATTAAATTACAGAAATTCCCTGTATAATAATGGACATTAAATTACAGAAATTTACTGTAAAATAACGGACATTAAGTTACAGAAATTTACTGTAAAATAACGCACATTAAATTACAGAAATTTAATGTAAAATAACGGACATTAAATTACAGAAATTCACTGTAAAATAATGGACATTAAATTACAGAAATTTACTGTAAAATAATGGATATTAAATTACAGAGATTTAATGTAAAATAACGGACATTAAATTACAGAAATTTACTGTAAAATAACGGACATTAAATTACAGAAATTTACTGTAAAATAACGAACATTAAATTACAGAAATTTACTGTAAAATATCGGACATTAAATTACAGAAATTTACTGTAAAATAACGGACATTAAATTACAGAAATTTACTGTAAAATAACGGACATTAAATTACAGAAATTTACTGTAAAATAACGGACATTAAATTACAGAAATTTACTGTAAAATAACGAACATTTAATTACAGAAATTCACTGTAAAATAACGGACATTAATTTACAGAGATTTAATGTAAAATAACGGACATTAAATTACAGAAATTTACTGTAAAATAACGGACATTAAATTACAGAAATTCACTGTAAAATAACGGACATTAAATTACAGAAATTTACTGTAAAATAACGGACATTAAATTACAGAAATTTACTGTAAAATAACAGACATTAAATTACAGAAATTTACTGTAAAATAACGGACATTAAATTACAGAAATTCCCTGTAAAATAATGGACATTAAATTACAGAAATTTACTGTAAAATAACGGACATTAAATTACAGAAATTTACTGTAAAATAACGGACATTAAATTACAGAAATTCCCTGTAAAATAATGGACATTAAATTACAGAAATTCCCTGTAAAATAACGGACATTAAATTACAGAAATTCACTGTAAAATAACGGACATTAAATTACAGAAATTTACTGTAAAATAACGAACATTAAATTACAGAAATTTACTGTAAAATAACGGACATTAAAAACAGAAATTTACTGTAAAATAACGGACATTAAGTTACAGAAATTTACTGTAAAATAACGGACATTAAATTACAGAAATTTACTGTAAAATAACGGACATTAAAAACAGAAATTTACTGTAAAATAACGGACATTAAATTACAGAAATGTACTGTAAAATAACGAACATTAAATTACATAAATTTACTGTAAAATAACGGACATTAAAAACAGAAATTTACTGTAAAATAACGGACATTAAGTTACAGAAATTTACTGTAAAATAACGGACATTAAATTACAGAAATTTACTGTAAAATAACAGACATTAAAAACAGAAATTTACTGTAAAATAACGGACATTAAGTTACAGAAATTTACTGTAAAATAACGGACATTAAATTACAGAGATTTAATGTAAAATAATGGACATTAAATTACAGAAATTTACTGTAAAATAACGGACATTAAATTACAGAAATTTACTGTAAAATAACGAACATTAAATTACAGAAATTTACTGTAAAATAACGGACATTAAATTACAGAAATTCACTGTAAAATATCGGACATTAAATTACAGAAATTTACTGTAAAATAACGGACATAAATTACAGAAATTTACTGTAAAATAACGGACATTAAATTACAGAAATTTACTGTAAAATAACAGACATTAAAAACAGAAATTTACTGTAAAATAACGGACATTAAGTTACAGAAATTTACTGTAAAATAACGGACATTAAATTACAGAGATTTAATGTAAAATAATGGACATTAAATTACAGAAATTTACTGTAAAATAACGGACATTAAATTACAGAAATTTACTGTAAAATAACGAACATTAAATTACAGAAATTTACTGTAAAATAACGGACATTAAATTACAGAAATTCACTGTAAAATATCGGACATTAAATTACAGAAATTTACTGTAAAATAACGGACATAAATTACAGAAATTTACTGTAAAATAACGGACATTAAATTACAGAAATTTACTGTAAAATAACGAACATTTAATTACAGAAATTCACTGTAAAATAACGGACATTAAATTACAGAGATTTAATGTAAAATAACGGACATTAAATTACAGAAATTTACTGTAAAATAACGGACATTAAATTACAGAAATTCACTGTAAAATAACGGACATTAAATTACAGAAATTTTCTTAAATTTAAATTTCTGGTAAACTTCTGTAATTCAACCTCTGTTATTTTACAGTAAATGTCTGTAATTTAACACTCGTTATTTTAAGGTTTTTTTCCAGCACCGCAGCTGCCGGAAATACACTGTAAAGTTACGGATTTTTTTTTACAGTGTACACCCTAAGAAATAAAGGTACGCGAGCTGTCACTGGGGTGGTACCTTTTCAAAAGGTTCAAATTTGTACCTAAAAGGTCCATATTAATACCTTAAGGGTACATATTAGTACCTAAAAGTACAAAAGTGTTCCTCTTAAAATGATTAGGTACTACTTTTGAAGTACCAATATGAACCCTTTTGAAAAGGTACCACCCCCCTGCTGAAAAAAACAGCATATGCTGGAAAGGTATGTTTTGATGCTGGTTTGCTGGTCTTGCTAGTTTCAATGCTGGTTTTGCTGGTCTTGATGCTGGTCTTGCTGGTTTCAGTGCTGGTCTCAATGCTGGTCTTGCTGGCCTGAGTGCTGGTCCTGACCAGCATTGAGACCAGCAAGACTAGCATTAAAACCAGTAAGACCAGCATCAAGACCAACAAAACCAGCATCGAGACCAGCAAAACCAGCACTAAAACCAGTAAGACCAGCAAACCAGCATCAAAACATACCTTACAGCATATGCTGTTTTTTTTCAGCAGAGCCAGTGACAGCTCTCGTGTTTGAAAACATTTCAAGCAACTCAAAATATGTGGCTTGTATTTTAAAAATGGATATAAACGTTAAGCCCATTTCTTTAAAGTCATTTTCATTCCCATTGCAATAAAACCGTCAAATTAAAATAATAAAAATAGAATTTAATACAGATTTTATTTTATATAATATTTAATAAACATATTTCTGTGTTTTTACTAATTTAATTAATTTACATTTGATTTTAAATATTTACAGTTGAGGTCAAATTGTTAGCCCTCCTGGGAACTTTCTTTTTAATTTGTATCTAAATGTTTTTATTTTTTTAAACCATTTTAAGGTCAATATTATCAGCCCCCTTAAGCATTATTAGTTTTGGATTGTCTACAAAACAAACCACTGATATACAATGACTTGTTTAATTAACCCAGTTAAGCCTGTAAATGTCTATCTTGAAGAATATCTAGTCAAATATTATTTACTGTCATCATGACAAAGATAAAATAAATCAGTTATTAGAAATGAGTTATTAAAACTATTATGTGTAGAAATGTGTTTAAGACAATCTGTTCTCTGTGTAACAGAAATTGGGGAAGAATATACAGGGGGGGCTAATAATTCAGACTGCAGAATTTAGTTTACTGATTTATGCAAAACAGTAGAAAAGACCTAAATTAATTAACAATTTATTTTAATGTACAGTTTAGGCTATTGTATTTCAATGTTGATAAATTATATAAAGATGCTGTAATAACATGCGCAATGAATGAAACGGGGTGGAAAGACAAGAAAGCAAGCGAGAAAAACAATCACAGAATTTGTATTGGTTATAATGGAAGTTGTGTGTGTTTTGCCTTCTATTGTGGTATGTAAACACGGAAATCCTAATGTAATATTACCCCAAACACACTGGAAATCACTAATATTTCAGAGTTTCTTGTTTTATTATGCTTTAATGTTATGTTGAAATCATTTTAATTTGGTAACTATTCAGTGTTGTGTAAGTTAGGCTACTTCAAAATAGCAATCAATTAATAATTAGCCTACATCAATACTGCTTAAAATAAATCTCAAATCACATAGAAATTAAATGAAAGATTTCTGAAAATGGCATTAAGCTTTATTAAAAATAGGCTGCATGACTAAAACTAAATAATATAAAATGTTTAAATGACACCATATTTATTTATTGTCATTATTTGTTGCAATTATTTTTTTTTAAGAATGTCCAATAATCTTGATAAATCACTAAATGGCCTAGGACCTCAATACATTACAGATATGCTCACTGAATACAAACCTAGAAGAACACTCAGTTCAGTCAAAGCAGGGTGAATCGGCTTTCAGCTACTACACCCCTCACTGCTGGAATCAACTCCCAGAAATGATCAGACGTGCTCCAACGTTAGGCACATTCAAATCCAGACTGAAAACACATCTGTTTAGCTGTGCCTTTACTGAATGAGCACTGTGCTACGTCCGACAGATCGCACTATTATGTTTTTCTCTTCTTTTTCATTCTTTTATAACCTGTTTTAACATATTTTTATCTGTTTTTATCTGTTTTTATTTTTTCTTATACTTGTCTTTTTTATTCTTGTTTATGTAAAGCACTTTGAATTGCCACTGTGTATGAAATGTGCTATATAAATAAACTTGCCTTGCCTTGCCTAGCCTAAATATAACATCCTTTATTTAAAAATAAAATTGCTCTGCAAAATATACCGTAATGTATTCAGTGTTGAAGATTTCATTTAGTGACTGTGCAGTTATTTCAGCACGCGGCTATTTTCTTGTAATGGTTTGTTGACTTTGATTCGTTTGAAGGGTTATTTGCGTAAGAGCCTGAGGTCATCTTCCTTATCTATTACCCTCAGGCAGAAACTCTGTATTTGTGCTGCTGACGACCCTCAATCAGACCTGTGCGTAAAACATACGTAGGCTAATAAAGCATATCAACTTTAACATATCCATACGTCTGTTTTTCATAATGTCTGACATGCCCAGTTGAATGTTTTGAGTGCTGAGAATTGATTTTGGAAAGCCTGTCGTGCTCATTGTCGTCAAACAACTTGATTAAACTAATCCAACCCTGATTGCACACCTACATCGCAGAGACGTGAAGTCTGTGTTTACATCTGGAAGAGGTATTTATGTTATCTTCAAAGCGTCTACCACACGTCACTTACCAAACGCTAAATATATGTTGAGAATTGTTATTTAGGATGTTTAAAACCTAGAATGTTCCTTTTAAAGGTGTTTATCAGACCACAGGAGATGTTTTGACACAGCAAGCGATCTTTAGATATATCTTGCATACATACATATCTGGGAAGTGAAACTGATTTCACAGCGATAACAGTTTAAAATAGGACAATCTTTTGTTTTTGGTCATACATATAATAATAAGACATTATTCGATCCTATTTAACAAAACAGTTTGTGTTCTGTCCTTTAGTTTGGGCCACAGAAGCTTTGTCTTGAACTCAAACGAAGTTCGGTCTACTTGTTTGCAGATAACTGACAATAAAATACATTAAAATTAAGATACAATTTATACCAAACAAACTTTTTCCAAAAAGAGGATTTTTCCAACAAAATATGTGAAGTGGTCAAAAATTATTCAATTCAATTCAATTTATCTGTATTTGTATAGCGCTTTTACAATGTGGATTGTGTCAAAGCAGCTTCACATAGAAGATTATAGTAAACGGAAAGTGTCAGTTCAGTTTTCAGAGTTGAAGTTCAGTGTGGGTTAATATTCACTACTGAGAGTCCAAACACTGAAGAGCAAATCCATCGATGCGCAGCTCTACAAGTCCCGAACCAAGCAAGCCAGTGGCGACAGCGGCGAGGAAAAAACTTCACTAATTGAAGTGAAGGATAAAAACCTCGAGAGAAACCAGGCTCAGTTGGGCACCACCATTTCTCCTTTGGCCAAACAGAGCTGCAGTCTAGGCGCCGGAGAATGCTGGACGTCAACGAAGACTCGTCTGTCCCTGGAGGTCACAGAAATCAGACGCATCCCACATAGCAAATGTTTTCTGGCCCAGCTCCGGGCCACACAATAACTTTTCCCTCTGCCCAAGTACCGCAAAGAATGATGGTCCTGAAGTGGCCCATAACTGGATTAAAGACAAGGGCCACACATGGGCCATAACCGGCCCAAATCTCAGCCAATTTATCACCCTTAACTGGGCCAAAACAGGTTTATTATTGGTACCCATTCTCAGCTATAAGTTAACCATATCAACACCACCCTTTAACCAGAAACCCCAAAAACTGAGCCATAACCCAACCTAATGTTGCCTAAACAATGTGAACAATCGCTACACTGATCTGGGCCACACACCTCCCATCCACAACTGGCTCAAATGTAGTTTGCCGTCATGCATGCAGTGTCATCATTGCCATGCATGGCCCACATTCGGCTGACGTTATGCATGCCAGTGCTGGCAACATGCCAGCAGTACCATAATGAGGCCACATTTGGGCCAAGTCTGTTTGCTATGTGGGACTGATCTGGGTCACACGCCTCCCATCTACAATTGGCCCAAATGTAGTTTGCCGTCATGCATGCAGTGCCATCATTGCCATGCATGGCCCACATTCGGCTGACATTATGCATGCCATAATGAGGCCACATTTGGGCCTAGTCTGCTTGCTATGTGGGATGCTCTCTACTCCTCCATGACCACCACAGCTGCTACTCAGGATACGGCCTGGTCTGGGATTGTGGAACCTTGAGATCATCTCTTCACAGAAAATTATGTCCGATCTACTACCTTTTTTTCTGGCCAACTGACGTCTACAATTATTAAACATGAAATAAAACATAAAAAAAGTATAGGTTTAAATAAATGTACTTTAAAAAGGTCTACAACAGTTTGCCTTTAATTAGCAGAGAGCAAAGCTTTTGAGTTTGTCATTTTTATATTCATTATATTTGCCATATTATTTACTTTTTTTATATACACATCTGTTTTTATTTATTTATTTTTAATATAGCCTATAAATTGTTCAGTTTAATAGTCCGGACTTCTGAACGAATCACTGGCACTACACCCTTCCCACGCTTCAAGAACTGTACTCTTCCAGAGTGAGTAAAAGGGCTTGCAAAATCACTCTGGACCCCTCACACCCAGCACACTCCCTCTTTGAACTGTTGCCGTCTGACCGGCGCTACATGAAGTTTATGTATAAACAAATTTCAAGAGGATCACGCTCTTATGATTGTTTTCAGCTGTTCCAGCATCAGCTCATGATCGATTATCCGATCAGACGACTACTAACTCACTATAAATAACCAGAGTTTTCTTATCTCAATATCTTCGTCTTGAAGAAACCCCCCCACACCCACCGCTACTTTCCCTTCTTTTCAGATGGGCGACACGGCGGCCCAGTGATTAGCAAGAATGCCTCTGGTTTAAGCCTCTACTAAACCAGATGACATATTTGTGTGGAGTTTTGCTTGTTCTCCCCATGCTCACGTGGGTTTTTCCCGGTTGACAAAATTGATACCATAGTCAAGCTCTTAGCAAGTACACCTCTCCCCAGTCATCCATTTCCATCATTTAGATAGAATAAGCCAGGGGAGTTCATCGAGATCTACCTGAGCTCAAACTCCCCTCTTGCCCTGCAAACAGGAGGGAGCCCAGGGCTCGAGGATCTCATAAGCTCAGGGCTCTCTCCCGGGACAGCATGCTAAACAAGCTTTATTATCAATCATCAGCTAAGTGTGCTAACTCTTTAAAGAGCACAGAGCACAAAAACAGCCAGACACAGGAAAAGTTTCTTTCCTCGGGCCATCTACCCCCCCCCCCCCCCCCCCCCCCGAATTATTAGCACCCCTGTACATTATTTTCCCCAATTTCTGTTAATCTGAGAGAAGACTTTTTTTTCAACACATTTCTAAACATAATAGTTTTAATAACTCATTTCTAATTTCTAATTGATCTTTGCCATGATGACAGTAAATAATATTTGACTAGATATTCTTCAAGACACTTCTATACAGCTTAAAGTGACATTTAAAGGCTTAACTAGGTTAATTAGGGTAACTAGGCAGGTTAGGGTAATTAGGCAAGTTATTGTATAATGATGGTTTGTTCTGTAGACTATCGAAAAAATATATAGCTTAAAGGGGCTAATAATATTGACCTTAAAATGGTGTTTAAAAAATTAAAAACTGCTTTTATTTTAGCCGAAATAAAACAAATAAAACTTTCTCCAGAAGAAAAAATATTATCAGACATACTGTGAAAATTTCCTGAATCTGTTAAACATCATTTGGGAAATATTTAAAAAAGAAAAACAAACTTAAAGGGGGGCGAATAATTCTGACTTCAACTGTACCCCGTGAACAGTTAAATATTCCCCTACACGCAATAAACATGTGCAACACTTTCACATCCGCATTTGTACACAACACCTTACAACAAATCTGTATACGATTCATCATCCAGAGCTCTTTGTCTAACTGCATCTCTGTTTAATGTTTGTCGTATTTTCTCATATTTATATTCACTTTATGTACACTGGAAGCTTCTACAGCCAAAACAAATTACTTGTGTGTGTGAAGCACACTTGGCAATAAAACCAATTCTGATTTTGAAACATATTTCATGTGTGAGATTTGCCGGTCCACCACGCCAGTGACGCCACTGTATCAGACCTGAAAATACACAACTAAAAGAAATGTTTTCCTTACTGACTTATACTATTGGGTTGTTTACCCTGCTGAAAAATCCAGCTTAAACCAGCCTAAGCTGGTTGGCTGGTTTTAGCTGGTCGACCAGCCTGGTTTTAGAGGGGTTTTTGCCATTTCCAGGTTGGTTTCCAGCCATTTCCAGCCTGGTCTTAGCTGGTCAGGCTGAGAGTTGACCAGCTAAAACCAGCTTGACCAGCCAAAACCAGCCATGTCCAGCTTAAACCAGGCTGGTCAAGCTGGTTTTAGCTGGTTTAAGCTGGTCATTTTCCAGCCTGCTAAGACCAGGCTGGAAATGGCTGGAAACCAGCTTGGAAATGGCCAAAACCCCTCTAAAACCAGGCTGGTCGACCAGCTAAAACCAGCTAACCAGCTTAGGCTGCTGTATTTTCAGCAGGGTTGCTTATTTTAAAGTGTTTGAAAATTAGAAAGGTTATTTCAAGGTACTAAAAAATCATTCAGATAGGCTAATATGAATCAGATTGTCTAAAAAAGAAAAAAAATAACTCACAATGAGACACAAGTTAATCGTTCAATCATTTTATTTGACATTTTAAAAAACACTGTAGAGTTAACCATACTAATATTAAACAATACAAAGCGAACATGACCGTCGCCTCAATGCTGTCAACAAACACTCAGGCAATACACTTTTATTACAGCATACAAATACAATCAGTGTTATTTAGCTTCTCCTAAGACCAGAGCTGAGACATTAAAGTGCAGTTCAAAGCTCAGCATCAGTGTTACAGGACGATTCATTTCCAGAGAGAAGCAAAGCCGCCCGATTCCCGCCGGTTGCAGCAGATTGCGCACTTATGCTCTCGTGTTTCCCGCCCACATGATCCTCTGAGGTGAGGATCTCACCGGACGGGCCTGTAAATCGCTGAACACCCAGTATAAACATCTCATTCAGTGTGTGCGATGGTGCGATTTGGTGCTTTTCAGGATTTGAGCCCCATCTGAGCCATCAGCTGCTCGTAAACCGTCCACGCCATCGCCGCCATCATGGTTCTCCGAAGAGAGCGAGGAACAGCACCGCGGAAAAAACCCACCAAACCGTGCTCCTGATAGACAGACAGACAGAGAGGTGCGTTTTTAAAACCCTTCTTCTAAGGTGAAGTCCAGATAGGATACATCTGCAGACACGCACATCAATATAGCATCATTTTTGTAACACTGTATAACAATAATTCATTAATTTATTGGTGATTTAATAAATAATATTAATAATACTCAGTACAACTACTGTTCTTACAGTACTGTGATGGCTGGGTTTAGGGTTGAGGTAGGAGGAGACGTTAATAAAATACAATAAATGGGAAATTTAATAAATAACACAAATAATTCTTAAATAAATAACACAAACAATTTATTTAGTCCTTGATTTATCTGGGGTAGCCTCAAGGAAATGAACCGCAATGAAACTTTTTCTAAAAATATTTGACAAAATTTCTACATTTCCTTATAATTTTTATCTCTATATTTTTATCTCTATACCTCTTATTAGTTTTTTGTAAAATTTGTATTTAAGGGTCATCATAACATACTTAATAATTAATTAAAAAATTAGATATTCTTTGTTACAAAAGTTCTTATTCGGGATGTCAAGATCCGATTGTCATGATCACCAGCGACATCCTACCACTAGAGACCGCTGGTACACACACACCCATTCACAAGGACTACAATTCTGCTGATATATGGACTACATATCCAGTCATGCACCACACACACACACACAACCAGTTCCTGATCCTGTTTAATTGCACACTCGCAACTGATGCTCATGTACCTTGATTGTGTAGACTATTTAAACCCCTCTGTTTGTCACACATGTTGCTGAGTATTGTTTAGCTGTTGCTGTCTTTACATAAGCGTTTATCCTGTTTACTGTTTTCTGTGTTTTTGACCCTGGACTGATTATTGTGTTTTGAACCTTTGCTGCCTGCCCTGAACCTTCTGCCTGTTTTTGGATTACGCTTCTGGGTTTTCTTCTACACTGTTAATGCTGGTTTTTGATCCCTGCCTGTCTGACCATTCTTATAATAAAGCTGCATTTGGAACTACCCCGGTTTGCATAGCTTCCCTTTCGCAACACCGATCACATGGTTTCAGACTCGATCGGAATCAGATGTGACCTCCAGATTAGGACTTGAATATACAGTTGAAGTCAGAATTATTAGCCCACCTGAATTATTAGCCCCCTTTTTATTTTTTCCCCAATTTCTGTTTAACAGAGAGCAGATTTGTTCAACACATTTCTAAACATAATAGTTTTAATAACTCATCTCTAATAACTGATTTATTTTATCTTTGTCATGATGACAGTAAATAATATTAGACTAGATATTCTTCAAGACACTTCTATACAGCTTAAAGTGACATTTAAAGGCTTAACTAGGTTAATTAGGTTAACTAGGCAGGTTAGGGTAATTAGGCAAGTTATTGTATAATGATGGTTTGTTCTGTAGACTATTGAAAAAAATATATAGCTTAAAGAGGCTAATAATATTGTCCTTAAAATGGTGTTTAAAAAATTAAAAACTGCTTTTATTCTAGCCGAAATAAAACAAATAAGACTTTCTCCAGAAGAAAAAATATTATCAGACATTCTGTGAAAATTTCCTTGATCTGTTAAACATCATGTGGGAAATATTTAAAAAAGAAAAAAAAATCAAAGGGGGCGAATAATTCTGACTTCAACTGTATATATATATATATATATATATATATATATATATATATATATATATATATATATATATATATATATATATATGCATGTGTGTGTGTGTGTGTATATCTGTATATATTCTCATTTTTCAACACATCTATAGTTATGCGGTGGCACAGAGTTAGACCTTATTGTTAACTTCACAAAGAAACAGCAACGCGCGCAGCATGACATCACTATGTTGCAGAGACGCTATTGGGTAAATGCCGGCAAAGTAGAGCACGGAAGCAGCTTGAAGCGGAAAGCGCGAGCATGTCTGCGGTCTGGAGTTTTATAAAGTTGATGACGACAACATTGCCATAGCAAACTGTGATGTGTGTAATATGTGTACTTGGGATTGCCTGTCAGGTATTTTAAGTTGAGGTGCTGCTTGATTTTATATTAGATTTTTTTATATATATTTACTGTTGCAGTAAAGTCCAAAAGTGAAGAATTTATGTTATTTATTACTTGACTGTTCAGGCTCACAGAAGTGCTCTGTTAGTTAACACAGTTGCTGAATGTTAAAGTAAGATGAACTGAATAAAAAATAAGGAACACCCTGGATCTGTTTCCTCGCTCTTCTTTATTCTTTTTTTTATGTATTATAGAAGTATCGGATCGGGTTTCGGTATCGGTAGATACTCAAAATCAAATGACTCGGACTCAAGGGCAAAAAAGCCTGATCAGGACATTCCTAGTTCTTACCTATGTATTATCCGCTTGTTAAGTGGTGACGTATGAAATACTGTTTCTGGGTCCAAGCCGCTGCTCATTTGAATAAAGATATTTCATCACTTTTTAGTCATATCACACATTAAAGTGAATTTTATATAAAATCATGGTTTACACATCAGTCTCTGGACTTGCTGCATCACAGACACCAATATTTGAACAATTTATAAAAACATTATCACTTTCTGGCCATCTGATATTAGGCATGGATATATATACTGTATATATAGAGAGCGAAAGTATTACATTGGTTTGTAAACAAATATTATTACCATATTTGTGTCTCCCCATACAGTTTGATACACTCAAAAATCTATATTTTTAACTTGTTCAAACTACTTAATTAAAATGAACTGAAACAACACAATTCTTATTCTAGAGATTTTATTGGGACAACTTCATTTTATTATGTTTAATCCACATAAATTTGTTAAAAGCGTTAAGTTAACTGTACAGTGTTTCCTCTAGGATTTTTTCCAGCTGTGGCGGCAGGCCTTCTGATCTACCAACTACCTTTGGCGTTATTTCAATGACAAATGTGACGCAGTCCGATATCGGATTTGTGTAATACGAGCATGCAAATCTTCATGCTTGCGCTAGGATTTCCTCTGTTCGCTGTTTTCCATCCTATCACATTTTTTAAATGATCAGTCCAGGAGGTGGCGCTGATCGACAACATTATTAGTTCAAAGATGATAAAAGCAGGTAAAATAGATTAAAACTGTTTCAAAGCTGTCCAGATGTGACCGTTTACACGCATCAGCTGCCGACCGGAAGTTCTTAGCATTCTCCTTGCGCATACACGCAAAGCATAATGGGTAATTTTGCGTTCCAAGAAAAAGGTCTGTACTGTTTTCTTGAAGTTCTTTAACATTTTATACTTTTAGATTTTTAAATTAGAACAAAACGGCAGGAAATGTCATTCATTCATTTCCTTTTCAGCTTAGTCCCTTTATTAATCAGGGCTGCCACAGCGAAATGAACCGCCAACTTATCCAGCATATGTTTTACACAGCGGATGCCCTTCCAGCTGCAACCCATCACACACAAACACTATGGCTAGTTTAGTTTATTCAGTTCCTCTATAGCGCATGTGTTGGGACTGTGGGGGAAACCGGAGCACCCGGAGGAAACCCACGCCAACACGGGGAGAACATGCAAACTCCACACAGAAATGCCAACTGAGGCTCAAACCAGCAACATTCTTGCTATAAGGTGACAGCGTTACCCTCTGCACCACCGTGGCGCCCACGGCTGGAAATGTAATCTAAAATAATCATTAATTTTTAATAAATAATAATGAATTAATTAATAGTTATTTTTTTTATAAATCTCTCATTGAAGAGGACTCCTATGTCAGCTTTTTGGAGTCTGTGGTATTTTGCTGAATGAATTCTATCGTAAAGCTGTCACGATCACCAGTGATCACAGCCAGAGATCGCTGGTAAACACACACACACACACATTCATATGGACTACAAATCCGCCATTTCATGGACTTCAACTCCATACACACACTCCGCTCACACACACACACACATGTTCTAGATCCTGACGGACTGCACTCTGACAGCTGAAGCCACTCATGAACTGATTACATGGACTATAAAGTCAGCACACAAACACACAATGTGGCTGAGTCTTGTTTCCTGTATAGTGAGCATTACGACGCGTTTTCCCTTGTCCTGATTCCTGTGTTTAGACCTTTGCTTTGTTTTGTTTGATTATCCCTGTGTGCCGCCTGCCTTGTGACAATCTGCCTGCTATTACGACTACGACTCTGGATTGCCCATACAGGCAGTGCATAATTATTTGGCAAATGAGTATTTTGACCACATCTTCCTCTTTATGCATGTTGTCTTACTCCAAGCTGTATAGGCTCGAAAGCCTACTACCAATTAAGCATATTAGGTGATGTGCATCTCTGTAATGAGAAGGGGTGTGGTCTAATGACATCAACACCCTATATCAGGTGTGCATAATTATTAGGCAACTTCCTTTCCTTTGGCAAAATGGGTCAAAAGAAGGACTTGACAGGCTCCGAAAAGTCAAAAATAGTGAGATATCTTGCAGAGGGATGCAGCACTCTTAAAATTGCCAAGCTTCTGAAGCGTGATCATCCAACAATCAAGCGTTTCATTCAAAATAGTCAACAGGGTCGCAAGAAGCGTCTGGAAAAACCAAGGTGCAAAATAAACTGCCCATGAACTGAGAACAGTCAAGCGTGCAGCTGCCAAGATGCCACTTGCCACCAGTTTTGCCATATTTCAGAGCTGCAACATCACTGGAGTGCCCAAAAGCACAAGGTGTGCAATACTCAGAGACATGGCCAAGGTAAGAAAGGCTGAAAAACGACCACCACTGAACAAGACACACAAGCTGAAACGTCAAGACTGGGCCAAGAAATATCTCAAGACTGATTTTTCTAAGGTTTTATGCACTGATGAAATGAGAGTGAGTCTTGATGGGCCCGTGGCTGGATCGGTAAAGGGCAGAGGGCTCCAGTCCGACTCAGACGCCAGCAAGGTGGAGGTGGAGTACTGGTTTGGGCTGGTATCATCAAAGAGGAGCTTGTGGGGCCTTTTCGGGTTGAGGATGGAGTCAAGCTCAACTCCCAGTCCTACTGCCAGTTTCTGGAAGACACCTTCTTCAAGCAGTGGTACAGGAAGAAGTCTGCATCCTTCAAGAAAAACATGATTTTCATGCAGGACAATGCTCCATCACACGCGTCCAAGTACTCCACAGCGTGGCTGGCAAGAAAGAGTCTAAAAGAAGAAAAAGTAATGACATGGCCTCCTTGTTCACCTGAGCTGAACCCCATAGAGAACCTGTGGTCCATCATCAAATGTGAGATTTACAAGGAGGGAAAACAGTACACCTCTCTGAACAGTGTCTGGGAGGCTGTGGTTGCTGCTGCACACAATGTTGATGGTGAACAGATCAAAACACTGACAGAATCCATGGATGGCAGGCTTTTGAGTGTCCTTGCAAAGAAAGGTGGCTATATTGATCACTGGTTTGTTTTTGTTTTGTTTTTGAATGTCAGAAATGTATATTTGTGAATGTTGAGATGTTATATTGGTTTCACTGGTGAAAATAAATCATTGAAATGGGTATATATATTTGTTTTTTGTTAAGTTGCCTAATAATTCTGCACAGTAATAGTCACCTGCATACACAGATATCCTCCTAAAATAGCTCAAACTAAAAACAAACTAAAAACTACTTCCAGAAATATTCAGCTTTGATATTAATGAGTTTTTTGGGTTCATTGAGAACATGGTTGTTGCTCAATAATAAAATGAATCCTCAAAAATACAACTTGCCTAATAATTCTGCACTCCCTGTATACATCTGTTTGTTCCTGTTTTGACCACAGCTTGCCTGACCATTCTAATAAAGACCTGCATACGGAGCCACACTACATTGTAGCGTCCATCCTTATTACAAAATAAATACCTTTTAAATTTATATATCATCATTTTTCTAGTCGAGATATTGTTTCAGTGTTTGTGGAAACATGTTATGTTTTAGAAATGACAGTTTTTTTGTCAGATATGTGTTCACTTATTATCACTTATGCTGCAGCATTATAAATCAAACAGCTGTGACCTGATTAGATGAGCTGTGTTTATAGCTGTTGTGTTGGCATGGTTGAATTCTTTATCAATTCACCACTTTACAACCATCTTATACAGTACACACTACCTGAGAAAAGTCTTGTCGCCTATACAGCTTTTAGGAACAGCAAATAATAACTGGACTTCTAGTTGATCATTTGGTATCAGAAGTGGCTTATATGAAAGGCAAAGACCTCTAGATGACGCTTATTTTAACCCAAACAAAATATGATCATGCCTTGATTTTGACTGATTTCATTAGTACAGTAAGCTCTGACTTTGCTTAGACAAAAGTCTTGTCACTGAACAGAAATAATGTCCAGTATAGAATATAAAGTCATGCTGCAGTGGAAACAGAATGAATATTGTGTCTGACTCCATCATGAGCTTGGAGGACTGCATCATACATCTCTGAATGACTCAAATCACGCATTAATCTGGAATGGCAAAGAAAGCGTCTTGCAGGACTCCCAGAGTTCATCAAGATTCTTTGGATTCATCTTCAATGCGTCCTCCTTCATGCTCAATAATGTTCATGTCTGGTGACTGGGCTGGCCAATCCTGGAGCACCTTGACCTTCTTTGCTTTCAGGAGCTTTGACGTGGAGGCTGAAGTATGAGGAGCAGCGCTATCCTGCTGGAGAATTGTCCCTCTCCTGTGGTTTGTAATGTAATGGGCTGCACAAATGTCTTGTTCCCTCGGGCTCTTGATGTTGCAGATCTCTCGCACGCCCCCATACTGAATGTAACCCCAAACCATGATTTCTCCTTCACCAAACTTGACTGATTTCTATGAGAATTTTGGCTCTAGTAGGTCTTCTGCAGTATTAGTGATGATTGGGATGCAGTTCAACAGATGATGATCATGGGAAAAATCGACCTTCTGCTACTTTATAAATGATCAACTAGAAGTCAAGTTATTATTTGTTGCTCTTACAACTGGAATCGACGACAAGACCTTTGTCAGGAAGTGTACATTCACTTTGTTTATACAGTAAACCCCCTCAATCATGGTAAAATCAGAGTAAAGCATGGTGTCTTTTGGCCTTCTTAGGGGAGAATGAGGCTTGAATGGCATCTGTTACCTTGTAAATGTAGCGCACCACATCTGATGTCCTGCTGAAGACGTCTGGACTCACTTGAACATGAGTTTTGACCACATCAGCCGGCTGGGTCAAAACCGAGGCCAGAACACCAGCCAGAATCCCGCAGCTGAAGTTGGCCATGGGTGCGTAAGACGACTGGCTGATCTCTGCAACACAGAGATACAGTATATCAGAACATGTTACACAATGACTTCCTGCTTGAGCCGGTCAGAATGACTGGTCTGCTTTCTTATCTCCTATGAAGAAATCTCTAGAGCAATGATCCTGCTACCTGTTATCTCAGCAAACCTCACTAGACTGTACAGATATGAGGATATAATGTGACATAGCAAGAAAACACACTTTGTGTTGACACACTAGCGTTTGCACTCTCACCAAGTATAGCATTTGACTATAAAACTTTAGGCCTGCACTATATATCGTTTCAGCATCGATATCGCAACGTGATCATTCGCAATAGTCACATCGCAAGTACACGCAATGTTGAGTCTGCATTATTAATGATCATTTCCCAACTGTTTTTGAGGCCTGTGACTGTGTGAGGGTTATAAAAGCATTCAGGCTAAGGCTCGTACACATCGGGATGCTTTTCGTTTGCATTTATCGTCAGCGTTTTTCGAGACATTTTTTCCGGATTCAAACCCAAGCGATTTTCACTGCCGTCGAGCAGAAGAGTATGCAAAATCACTCCTTGATGTTAGATGGCGCTACACAAATGTAAGCTTCTGACACCCGCTCGTAACACAGAAGAAGACAGAAAGTTGACACGCTTGTTGTTAAAATTACTGGCAAATAAGCATGGACGGTTCAAGTAGCAGCTCCAGCTCTAGCGATGAAGAAATGATTATTGTTCAGCAGTGCAATAAGCAGCTCCACGTTCATATCTCATTCAATGTGCGCTCGCATTGACAGTTTTGCGCTTAAGCGCCTTCAAGTGCTGTTTACTGTAACTTCAGCAGCTCTGTGCACGTGAACAAAAGTGCCAATCTGATTGGTGGAGAAGGTTTTGATGCGGCGTTTCTTAAAAAATGATGCTTTTACGCCTGGCGTTTTGCGCGTTGGTGTGCACGATCACATCAGCGCTCTTTATTTAGTCACGAGGCATTTAACGTCAACCAAAAACGCGAGGAAAAAGCGTCCTGGTGTGCACGGGCTTTAAGAAACTGCACTGTTTGTAACTTTGACACATTAACGACGATTGATTTTATTGAACTGTTTCTGAAACAAAGACTAGACTTACATTAACGCCCGCCAACCCGCCAAATGCGGGTAGATTTCAGCTCTGGCAGGTTAGACAGATACCTCCACTAGCCACTTTGGCTGGTTGGAAATCATTTTTAAATTGTAGTTTTCTTAAAAGCAGGGTTTGAAAATAAGCATGGCCCAATATTCGTGCAAATGCGATCTTAGAATCGAGAAGCAGCACGACTGACAAATATAATCGTGTTCATGCGGGCAAAAGAAATCCGGTTGATTACCGAATGAGAGGATAATCACTCGCGCCAACAGCTGACGTGATTAAAACACGTGCGCGCTCCCGTTTCCTTGCTTGAAACAACAGTGCCTGGAAACGCAGCTGGTGTGATCGGTTCCCTTTCAAATAGACTAGACAAAAAGTTGTTCATGCACCCACAGTCCTGCTGCTTTCAAGAGCTCCATATTGGTCTTTTTGTAAGCAACACAGTTGCCTTCGCTTTAACCATTATTTAAACAGGATATAGGATATTAACTTCCTATTTATATGTTTATTTATTTTTTTGTTTGTTTTTTTAAGAAATGTTTTGTTCAATAAAATGTATAGTATGCTGCTATATTTGCTTGTTTTGACACATTATTTAAAATTTGTGGCTAAGAAATAGTTATTTATTTATTTTTAGTATGGTTAGAGATAAATTTGCTAAATAGTTTAAGCTCTGAAAAGTCATGTGAATAAACCATTATGAAACCATGACCCATGTGCTCATGCTCATTGAGCAAGCTCATACACAACATACACAAAAAATAAAATGAATGAGGAGGCATTAGGACATTCCACAAAATCTAAATCATGTAATTTTAGCATGTCAGAGTCAAATTTATGCAAAGTCAAATTAATACATAACATATATTTTCCCAACAACAAAATTGTGGCAAGTGAAAATGGCGAGTGGCTAGTAATGTTGGAAAACTACCAGCCACAGTGACTGGTGATCAAAACAGTTAATGTCAAGCCCTGCTAGGCAGTATTATTTCACATTTGATTATTTAATTACTGTATACCTGAATAGGTCGTTTTCAATCACGTAGTTCTGATGACGTGCAAAATTCAGATGAAGGGCAGGAAGTAAAAACTCAATGGGAGATAGAGAGGAAAGCCTGTATGTTTGCGATGTATACCCTATTTCAAAGGAGATATGAATATAAAATAACCACATACAGTTGAAGTCAGAATTATTAGCCCCCCTTTGAATTTATTATTATTTTTTAAATATCTCCCAAATGATGTTTAACAGAGCAAGGAAATTTTCACTCTATGTCTGATAATATTTTTTCTTCTGGAGAAAGTCTTATTTGTTTTATTTCAACTAGAACAAAAGCAGTTTTAAATTTTTTAAAAGTCATTTTAAGGTCAATATTATTAGCCCCTTTAAGCTATATATTTTTTCGATAGTCTACAGAACAAACCATCATTATACAATAACTTGCCTAATTACCCTAGCCTGCCTAGTTAACCTAATTAACCTAGTTAAGCCTTTAAATGTCTTTTTAAGCTGTATAGAAGTGTCTTGAAGAATATCTAGTCTAATATTATTTACTGTCATCATGACAAAGATAAAATAAATCAGTTATTAGAGATGAGTTATTAAAACTATTATGATTAGAAATGTGTTGAAGAAATCTGCTCTCCATTAAACAGAAATTGGGGGAAAAAATAAACAGGGGCGAATAATTCAGGGGGGCTAATAATTCAGACTTCAACTGTATATTGTGCATGATCCTTATATCACGAAGATGGCCCAGTTTTCTACTGAACTAAAGTATATTAGCCTAGATACTGTATAAGCTATTACATTACATGAAAAAAATAAATACTATAGTGTTTGGAAGCAAACTATAGATAATTACTTGAATTAAACTGTCGTAGTAATTATATTGTTGCTGTGGTACGACACAACTGTAGTAATAAACAAATTATTCAGCAGGCTTTAGTTTTCTACGCTATAATTATACGCCATCACAATACACCACAGTTTACACTAACATTACAGTATTTATTACAGTTTACTATACTACAGCATTATACACTTTACTATGTGTTTCAAAAACATGTTCATTATAAATTACTATAGTTTTTCCCCATGCGGATATCTTCCAGACATCACGAGATAACAGATGAAAGCATACACAAGCGTGTTGCATATTCTGTATTATTATTTATTTATTTTTGTAACAGTGCTCCACAATAATAACCATCTAGTTTTGTCGCAAGGGTTGCATTTCTTTTTTTTTTCTGTCGATGAATTTACCATCAACAAACATTCACCGTTGCTGCGCATCTCGATGTTCAGGTTATGGTTCTTTATTCTGCCGAAACGCCAGTAAAGGATTATTGCAAAACAAAACGGAGATTTCATTGCATTCTTCACGCTACAAAGCAGGTTTTTATGTGGGAATTGAAACTGATATGCTGATATGCTGCAACAGGCTCCTTTACATACGAGATCAATGTAGCGAACTTTAATGCTCTCACCTCGCCTTCGGTGTGAACATAAAGTAAAACTTAATCTTGTCAACATTTTGTAAATTGTCTGTTTTCATTGGGATATTGTTTTAAAATGTTACTTTTCAAAGGGGGAGTACTCATTTTAACTCATCTTTAACTCAAGATTGTAATTCATTCTGTCTAACGTTAGGTATCTGTGCTGTTGTTCTATTGGAATTTTCATTCCAAAGTGGACGCCGCGTGACACTAGCGGCATCTAGTGGCTGTTTCCCAAATAGCAACAGAGTGTTGCCTCTTGGTGATTCTATGCTCTTTGCTAGCGGTCACTGTTTAGAGTTATGTGGAGCTGTATGACTTTACAAATTTTGAATATTATTTAATATTACAATTATATTACAATTAGCGCACAATACACCGCTGATTCAGTTGTTGTCTAGCGACATAAAAAGTGCAGTGCACTTCTTTTTTTCTTGTCAACAAAAATTGCAGTGAGGTGCACATCTTGTTCTCTGTTATCGGCCCCTAAGTGTCCAGTATGTGTTGAGTATGTGTTGAGTAAGTGTTGAGTATATTGCCAGACCTGGAGGCAGCAGGTGTTTGGTCTGGCTGTAGATCATGACGTATATCCCAGAGAACGGAGCATCTCTGAGCAGTGTGGCCGTCAGACCTGAGAACAGAGCCTTCGGTCCCTCCGTCCGACACACAGACCGCAACGCTCCAAACACACCGCTGTACCTGTAGCGGCCGCTCTAAAAACACATACACACACACATTCACATTTATTCATTTAGCAGACGCTTTTATCCAAAGCAACTGACAAATGAGGATAAAAGAAGCACTTGAGATCATCAAAGAGCAGCAGTATATAGATGCCAGGACAAGTCTAATGCCTAAAGCAGGTCGCACACCAGAAGCGCTGCGACGCGCAGCGCCACGCATTTCTGAATTCTAAACATAGGTTTCTATCAGGGCACACACACTGGCGCCGCAAGTCGGTGGCCGTCCGCGGATGTCCACGGCACCCAGCCACGACTCAGGACACTGTTTCATATTTCTGCCGCGCCACAGAGCGCCATCTGATTAGTTTCGTTTTAAATAACATGCGAATGTGCGCGTCTGATGTGCTATACTTTCAACTGTCATGTGCGCGCCGTGTCGCGGCGCATCCGGTGCGTGACGCCCTTTCGTGATACGTTTCAGTCCAGTACAGTAAAGTATGGTCCAGTACGGATGCCCTGATCAGGCATTTCTACCACCAATGGTACCCTTTTGGTAGACAAGGTGCAAAACAGAAAGCTGCAACAGACGCCATTCTCGCTTGAAAAATAAAGCCATACGGGTCATTCACATATCACGTGTATTAAGAGCTTACGGCTGAGCTCAAGTCAATTTTTTTCAGATATAGATTGAAGTATAAATAGTTTGGCAAGCAAACGCAATTAGAGAGAGAAAGCGAAACTTTCCTCACATTTTATCGACACCCTTATAAACAACAATAGAGGACACAGGTAGAGAGCAGATGCTGTTCTTCTCCGGCGCCTAGACTGCAGCTCTGCACAGGAAGTTTGGCCAGAGGAGGAATGGTCGTGCCTAACTGAGCCTGGTTTCTCTCAAGGTTTTTTCCTTCACTTTCGTCGATTGGTGAAGTTCGTTCCTCTTCACTGTCTCCACTGGCTTGCATGGTTTGGGACTTGGGGAGCTGCGCATCAATGGATTACTCTTCAGTGTTTGAACTCTCAGCAGTGAACGTTAACCACACTGAACTGAACTTCAACTCTGAAAACTGGACTGACACAGTTTCCATTTACCAGAACTTCTTTGTTAAGCTCCTTTGACATAATCTACGTTGTAAAAGCACTGGAGAAATAAAGATGAATTTAATTGTAAACAACAATAGAGGACACAGATAAAGAGCAGATGTTCTTCTTCTTCTTGGCATGTGGATGTTTGTCACAAGAAGACGAGGTTTGTTTTATCTCCATGGCTCATTGCTGTACGCCATCACTCTATCATTTAAGTGTCATGTCTCGACTGTGTATTAAAAAATGGCACTTCCTGCATACGTCGATTCTCTGGAAACCCACTTGGTACCATTCTGTTGTGCTAGGTTAAGGTTAATGGTGGTACGATTAGTTTTTTTGGTACCTTTGGTAGAGGAAACAGACATAAACGCATATTATACTGTACCAAACTCTACCGCTCAATGGAAAACAACCACAAGTTAGTTTAAAAGAGTTATTATTAGTACTGAGTCCTTGTAGGAAAGTGTCTGGTGCAGATGGAGAGGAAAAAGTGTGTCTCCTACAGGTTTAGGGTGGCTTGTCAAGCGCACTAACCTGCATGAAGCACACTCAGAATTGCACGATGTTTTCAAAATAATAGAGTGTTTATTATAAAGTGTCTGGTGCATATGGAGAGATAAAGTCTATCACCTACAGGTGGTTTGTCCAGCACACTCACCTGCGTGAAACACACTCAAAATTGCATGTTGTTTTCAAACAAATTGAGTTTTTATAGTGTCTGGTGCATAAGGAGAGAAAATAAGTGCGCCCCAGCATGAAGCACACTCAGAATTGCACAATATCCTCTTACACACACACAAACTCCCTCACAGAGTAAGTCTATGGCTCGTTTATTTGTCTACACACCTCGAAGCGTGTCTTGATGACCGTGACGGGCAGCATGAAAACTCCAGCCACACATCTGGCTCCGGCTCCCAGCAGCACCGCCTGCAAGGGCCCAGGGGTCCCGCTGGAGAGGAAATGCTGCTTTAGAGTGTAATAGGTGCTGAAGTAGATCCCGACTCCTGGAATACAGCGCACGAACGACTGCAGAGACGAAAACAGACAATATAATCAGACAAACATGCACATCGTTATCACAACTGCTGCCAGATTGTACAGGGAAAACCAACAACAATCAAGAATGCATGATTATAAGCTGTCGTGGCTTTGCAATTAAAACTAGATATTAAAGTTTGAGGACAAACTTTATGGTGGCTTGAGAAAACCTGCTAGAAGTAGTTTTTTTTCAGTTTGAAAAAGTATCAAGTTAGCTAAAAGAATGTTTAAGATGCCTGCAGTCAACAATGCAACCACTGTAAAGAGTGAAACAAGCCAGTCTAGCATGAATTAGCATGTTGTTAGCATGTTTCTAGCATGAATTAGCATGATTCTAGCTTGAATTAGCATATTAGCATGCTTCTAGCATGAATTAGCATGTTGTTAGCATGTTTCTAGCATGAATTAGCATATAACTAGCATGATTCTAGCATGAATTAGCATGATTCTAGAATGAATTAGCATGTTACTAGCATGATTCTAGCTTGAATTAGCATGATATTAGCATGATTCTAGCAAGAATTAGCTTATAACTAGCATGATTCTAGCATGAATTAGCATGACAGCATGATTGTATCATGAATTAGCATGTTGTTAGCATGATTCTAGCATGAATTAGCATGATATTAGCATGGTTCTAGCACAAATTAGCATGTTGTTAGCATGTTTCTAGCATGAATTAGCATGATTCTAGCTTGAATTAGCATATTAGCATGATTCTAGCTTGAATTAGCATATAACTAGCATGATTCTAGCATGAATTAGTATGATATTAGCATGATTCTAGAATGAATTAGCATGTTACTAGCATGATTCTAGCTTGAATTAGCATGATATTAGCATAATTCTAGCAAGAATTAGCTTATAACTAGCATGATTCTAGCATGAAACAGCATGATTCTAGCATGAATTAGCATGTTAT
The DNA here is from genome assembly GCA_903798195.1 of Danio kyathit. Lineage (NCBI taxonomy): Eukaryota > Metazoa > Chordata > Actinopteri > Cypriniformes > Danionidae > Danio > Danio kyathit. The sequence continues at coordinate 5,494,176 of LR812521.1, forward strand.
TAGCATGAATTTTAGCATGAATTAGCAAGATGTTAGCATGATTCTAGCATGAATTAGTATAACGTTAGCATTATTCTATCATGAATTAGCATGTTGTTAGCATGATTCTAGCATGAATTAGCATGATTTTAGCATGGTTCTAGCACGAATTAGCATGTTTCTAGCATGAATCTGCTTGTTTCTAGCATGAATTAACATGCTGTTAGCATGAATTACCATGTGCTAGCATGACTAGCATGTCATAAGCATGTTTATAGCAAGATTAGCATGTCAGTAGCATGTTTAAACTATTAGCATGTGTTAGAACAGCTAGTCACAGTCTATGGGACAGTTGCTAGGGTGCTGAAATTGGTTGCTAGGGAGTGGCTAGTAAGTTTAAAGGTCATCAGTGATTGGCTGCTGGCTAGACTGAGTTGAATGAGGCCAGACTCTAGTCTGTAGGACAGTCTGATGCAGAGTTATGACCTCACAAAGGTTGATCCAATGTTAAGTCAATGACAGTCTTTTACAATGGAAGTCTATGGGACAGTTGCTAGGGTGCTGTAAGTGGTTGCTAGGGAGTGGTTAGTAAGTTAAAAAGTCATCAGTTATTGGCTGCTTGATAGACTGAGTTAAATGAGCCCAGTTAGAAGTCTGTATGACAGTCTGATGCAGAGTTATGAGCTCACAAAATTTGACCCAATGTTAAGTCAATGGGACTTTTGGGAATTTTCTGGGTCGTTTTTCAGAAAGCCGAAAGTCGGATCAGTTAGAAAAAATATTGCAACCCGAGTCAGACCAGTTTGAAGGTTTGACAAAAGTTTGAAGGATGTAGCTTGAACAGCTCAGGAGGAGTTACACTTTAAAATTAGTCTCAGAAGACGGAAGAAGAAGAAGAAGAAGTTTATGTACAATATCAGAATGGTGGCTTTGTCAAGCCACCATAAAAATGTGGAAATAATGGAAGTCAATGGGGCAAAAACAGCCACCAAGATAATGAAAGCGTAGTCAATTTGAGAAATATTCAAGGGTTGAATATATTTTATGCCAAAAATAATTACAATATTAGGTAAAGATCGTGTTTCTATTATGATAATTTGTAAAATTAGTACTGTAAATATATAAAAACATACCTTTTTTCTTAATAATATGCATTAATAATTGTTAAAAAGGTCACTTTGTCAATATTTAAATGTTTCTAAACCCCTTAGATTCCAGATTTCCTAATAGCTGTATTGTATCAGCCAAATATTGTCCTAACAAACCACACATGAACGGAAAGCTTGTCTGTTCATCATTCAAATGAAGTGTAAACTCAGCACTGATGACTGTTTTTGTGGTCCCGGGTCACATCTGAATGTGTTACTCACCGGTGAGACGCCTCTCCACAGCCCGAGCAGCTTCTCCGTCCGCAGCACATTTACAAACACTGTGACCATCCCGACGCGTCCCGACCTGAGGCACAGAAAACACACACACTATAAAGCTCAGCTCAGTCAGACTGTAGTGTATGTGTCGGTCACAGCGTCTCGCATGAGCACTGACCCAGGCTGGACGCTGCTATGTAGGGTCTGCAGGCGTGTTTTCACCAGGTCCAGCGGCTGGAAGAGCAGTGTGGAGCACGTCCCACTCAGAGAACCACACATGAAGGCCTTCACCGCCGGATGAGCCTGAAACACACAAACACACTAGTCAGACTGATGATCATTTAAAGCCTGGGTGCTCAAACCTTTTCGTATAAAGGGTCAAAAACCAAATATCCGGGTTGGACCCCTTTTGCCTTCAGAGCTGCCTTAATCCTTCGTAGCATAGATTCAACAAGCCACTGGAAAGATTCCTCAGAGATTTTGCTCCATATTGACATGATAGCATCACACAGTTGCTGCAGATTTGTCGGCTGCACATCCATGGTGCCAATATCCCATTCCACCACATCCCAAAGGTGCTCTATTGGATTGAAATCTGATGACCGAGGAGGCCATTTGAGTACAGTGAACTCATTGTCATGTTCAAGAAACCAGTCTGAGATGATTCACGCTTTATGACATGGTGTGTTATCCTGCTGGAAGTCGCCATCAGAAGATGAGTACACTGTGGTCATAAAGGCATGGACATGGTCAGCAACAATACTCAGGTAGGCTGTAGCATTGACACGATGCTCAATTGATACTTATGAGCCCAAAGTGTGCCAGGAAAATATCCCCCACACCATTACACCACCAACACCAGCCTGAACCGTTGATACAAGGCAGGATGGATCCATGCTTTCATGTTGTTGAGACCAAATTCTGACCCGACCATCTGAATGTGGCAGCAGAAATGGAGACTCATCAGACCAGGCAACGTTTCTCCAATCTTCTATTGTCCAGTTTTGGTGAGCCTGTGTGAATTGTAGTCTGGCACCAACAACCATGCCACGTTCAAAGTCACTTAAATCATCTTTCTTCCCCATTCTGATTCTTGCTTTGAACTGCAGCAGAACGTCTTGATCAGGCTGTTTCTCAATAGGCGTTCTTTAGCGGTCTTGCGTCCTCGTGTTCTCGTGTAACGTCATCATCAGCTGCCAAAGTTCAGTTCCAATACTCAAGACCGCAAGAACAGAGGACGCGTGAAACTTCCCGGATGTGTTCTTGATATTGAGGACGCACCGATGCAGACTTGAGCACCGATCTCGCTCTAGAAGTCCCAGAAGTCATTGCGACTGGAGGTGGGAAGCGCAGCATTTTATTTAGATTTATTATTAAAGTTCAGAGATATCGCTTATTTACCTCAGGAGTTTCCCTAAATGAAACAGTGAATATAAACATCACCATGAACATCTTAATAAAGGCATAAACACATTAAGGGTGTTTATTTGCTGAAATTCGTATTAAAATCTGTTTTATTTATATTGTGCAGCGTATATTTATAATGTTTTTATGCAGAGTATATATTTTGAAAAGGGGAAAAACAAATCGCTGTATGAATGCTGTAATGTTTAAATAATTTTCAATTTAAAACGCGTGAAGGTCACGTGACCATCAGAAAGAATGCAGCATCTCATTTCTCACAGGACGCGTTCTCTGTTCTCGCGGTCGTTCGTTCTTCCGAGGTGACCTAGAAACAGTGGTGTAGTCCTAAAAAAAAAGGTGGTGTACTATTACGCCCGACCCAAATTTTAAATTAAAATAGGCAAAGAAACGATGAAAGTCAATGCTTCTTTGATTCATTAGCTATATATATATATATATTTATTTATTTATTTTTACGTCAGTTACCTGTAACCATTAACTTCCACAAAAGGAAAAACAAATACTATGTCAATGGTCAATGGTTACAGGTTTCCAGCTTTCTTCAAAATATCTCCTTTTGTGTTCAACAGAAGGATAAAAAGACAAACCGGTTTGGAACAAGTAAAGGTTGAGTAAATGATGACAATTTTCATTTTTTGCGTAAACTATCCATTTAAAAAGAAAAAAAAAAAATCAAACAAATTTGTTTGTTTTAAAGGGAGATGCTAATAGTCTAATCCTATTTAATGATTTATGTTTAGCTAATAGTGCCCCCCCCCCCAGCAGACTCAGAGATTGGCTGTATTTATACAGTATGTAGCTTATTTAATCATTTTAATATTGAAAAAAAGAGTCAATCAAGATAGTTAAAACAATTTAGTTGACATGGAAAGACAGCTTTTAACTTACTTTCTTTACTGGCTTATTACTTTACATTTAATAGGTTTCTTTAAACATCAATCAGCCGCTATTTTGATTCTCACATTCGTGCATGCTTGTTTTAAACCAAACTATTAGTAGTCGGTTGTCACTATTATATACTAGCAGATAAGCCGCGGTCACACTGGACTTTTCTCCCCATAGACTTCCATTCATACGCACGCGAATGCGTCAGACCGGAAACGCAGGGTCATGCGTCAGATTTCGCAGGTTGCTGCAGTGCAAAGTTCAAGCTTGGTGAACTCTGACCTGCGAAATCGCAACACTTGACTGCGTGAGACCAATCCAGGATCAAAACATGACCTCTCTGGACAGGAATTTAAAACATGGAGCAATCGCTCGCTTTTTTTAATGTTTAATCATCTTGTTTAATCCCGCCCCTTTTCACAGCACCGTGCGACAGAATTTCGCAAGCTCAAACTCTAGTGTGACCGCGGCTTTACCCTTTTAAATCGCATATTGTTACGCGATTTATGGTAGTCTACTAGTCTTTGCCTCATTGTTTTTAGTGTTTTATATATACTGCCGTTCCCTGTACGATTAAGACATGTGAAATACTGTTTTACATGGGCGATTTTAGGATTTCTCTCGCCCTGAACAGATGTGATTTGCTGATTAAATGAAAAACGAGCTGAAAACAGAGCGGCGGAAGTCTGCCACCGTTTTCATATCAAAATTAAAGGGAACTGAGGCGATCATTTAGTAGTGTACAGTTCATGAGCTAATCGCAAAACCTTTCAGGGGGCTGAATAGAAATATAGGAGGGCTAAAGCGACACCCATGCTGTTTCATAAATTTACCTGAACGTTTCAGCGAGACGTCATTCAGTTGACCTGTCGTGGTCTTCGAAAAACGTTCACGTAATTTTCTCACAGCTGCTGCGGTCTTTGGTATTCAGTTAAAGGGGACATAAATACACATAAATTAGGGAAGTTTAATCAGAAAAACAGATGAGTATACCGAGGGTATACGCAATTATTGATCCTCAGAAGTGGTATAGCAAGGACTACACCACTGCCTGGCAAGACCGGTCTCCACAAGAACGCAAGTCTGTTCTCTGCGTTTTTGGAATTGAGAAACAGCCCAGTATGCATGCCTAAATGCATTGAATTGCTGCCATGTGATTGGCTGATTAAAAGTTTGAGTTAACGAGCAGTTGGACAGGTGTACCTAATAAAGTGGCCGGTGAGTGTATCTTACAATCAAGTTGCCACAGGTCATTTCCTAATTTTTCATAATATATCTAAATAAACAGAAAGGAAATGATGCACAAATTAAAGCTCCGCTCCAAAATATTTTTGCTATATATGTTTCGTGTTTCGCTTTACAGACCAAATGAGATAACCGAATGATCGCATGATACATGGACATGATAGCTGTACAGGGGGGTTAACAAATCAGATGGGCAAATTCTGACTGAAGATTACCAAAACTAAACCAAAAACTAATTAATTCAGCAAAATGAACATTGACATGTTTAGTTCATGTGGACGATTTTGTAAACATTACTACCCAAGTAAAATGAAAAATGTAACATTTTTTGTTAAATTTTATTTTACTTATTGCTCAAGTTAAGAGACAAAACTTATTTTAATAGAAATGACAAAAACATAACTGAAAACACTGATTCAACGTATGAATACTGACAGTAATAGTGACAATAATGGCAATAGCTGTTTAAATAGGCTGTAAATCTGAGACTGATAATAAATGCCGTGATTCCTCAAGCTGCTGATATGACTGTGGTGTAACGCGTGATTCAGCAGATCTGCGGGGTTTCTGTGTCGATGATCTTTTAGCTGAGTGTGTTTGCTTGGCCACGCCCCTTTAAACCAGCGCCATAGAAACCGAGGAGCGCTTCACACGGACCAATCACACCGCAGGAAACAAGAGGCTCGGCTAAAGCCCGCCCCCTTCCAAAAGATTCGCCTCAGTAAATCACTCGAAGTAAACAACAAACTCTCGGAACACAGCCAGAGTCGGGTTTTTACTTTAATTTATCTTAAATAAATGATAATAAATAATGATTAAATGTTAAATATGTCGAGCTGAGACGTCATAAACCGCCTCTGACAGCGCACAGTGTGAGTATGTCATATACAGTCAGTCCCGCTATCAGTAAGCAGATAACACCGCTGATATCAACCTACAGAATAAGGGCAGGCTGATGTGACCCGATCAACACAGAGGTCAGAGTTCGGGGAAAACTGCAGAACAGACATTTCAACTAACTGGTACTGAATGTCTACATCATTCACACACACTCATTACTGATATTTGCATAATTCTGGATGGAGCAATAGAGACAACGCAGAGAGGAAAAATATTACTGCTTAAGTTCTCAAAAAAATGATTAATATACCACCACATGACAAATTAATATACTACAGATCAGTCTCAAACTTTTTTTTCACCAAGTACCACCTCAGAAAAAAATTGTCTCTCCAAGTACCATAATAACCAGTATTAAAGTACAGTAGCATAGTAGGCCCAATTATGCAGCTACAGTTTAAAAACGTGGCATTAATTCTTTTTATTAAGAGTATTTATGACTGTCAGCCACGTTACACATTATAAATAGTTTGAACATTAACACTGCATTGTGCTTACCGGTAAAAAAATAAATAAAAAGTCAACATTTTAATTAAAATGTGCTTTTAAAAGTTAAGTAAAATGGCACTATTCTTAAAAAGTAAATAAAAACCTGCTGTACTTAAATGTAAATTATTATCATAAAGTAGCCTATTCATCAAAACATGGAAATGTTCCTTGGACCTCATAAATATAGGCTATATGTTCATGTATAAACTTTTAAAGAAATTTTTTAATATACAAATAAATCATATACACACGCAACATATATCTTTGAAATCCAAACATTAACTTGTATTTTAAATATATGAATTGGATTTACATACTTAAATTTAAAATTAGATCTGCTTACTGCACATTAGAGTAGGCTTTGTGTGTCAGAAGAGCAAGTGATTAAACCATACCTGTCAACATTGGGATATAAAAATACAGGATACGCCCCCAACAACCGTTACAAATATGGAGAGGAAATTTGCTTCAAATGATGCAACACAAAACAAACATTAGAAAATTAAAAATAAAATTAAACGTTTAGCCTATTAAAATCAATTTACTGATCAGACCGGTGTTATTGTATGGGTTAAAATGGGTTAAAAGTGTGTTCATTTTTTTACTTTAATTATTCAGCGATTCCTCCGCGTACCACTAGAAGGAAGCCTGCGTACCACTAGTGGTACGTGTACCACAGTTTGAGAACCACTTGCTATAGATCATTACTATACTATAAGTTCATTTCTAGTAAATACTAAGCTATAGTGTTTTTGAACCATACTATCGTAAATTATGAATTAGCATAGCAACTATAGAATTACCAGAAGTTCTAGTAATTTTATAGTTGCTATTCATAGGTGTTTTGGTGATTCTATAGTTGCTATGGTAACACTAACTATGGTAGTATACGTAAACGACACAATATCGTAGTGTTCTATAACGGGTATGTTATAATACATCACCGTTTACTGTAGTAAAGATAAAGTATGCTGCAGTATTTTATATGTATACTATAGTTCCCAGGTAGCAAAGAATTCTGGCCCAGATTTGGCATAAATCTGGCACAGCAGGCATTCATCCGGCACTGGCATACAGCATGTGGGCCAAACATAACCCGGGTTTGGCAGAGGTGGCACCGTCTTTAGGGCGGCACACAATATTTGGGCCAGATGTAAAATGTAGTATTTGGCCCAGATGTTAATAAGTGATAGGTGGGCCATGTACGTCTTGACCCACTTTTCAAAATCAGGTCGCTTTGAGAAAAAGCACGCCCATAGCACACCTAAAGCACAATGATTCAAGGGTTTATCAATTTCATTGCAGTTGTGACACACCAACAAATCTGGCCCAGTTCAGGCTCAGTTATGGGTTATTAACTTGGCCCAGATATGGTCCATGTTTGGAAGCCAGACTTGGTCCAGTCATGTACCGTAATTCACTGGAGCATGTGGGCCAAGCAAAAGCTGATTGTGTGGGCCAGATCTGGGCCAGAGATATTTTGCTATGTGGGCTAATCGGCTACTACAGTATGCTGGAGCATTCATATTCAGTGTTGCAAATACACAGAAAAAATGAGGATTTACTAAATTTGTTTAGGTTAAGTGGTTGTAAACAATTTATTTGGGCTTAATTCCATTCATTCATTCATTTTCTTTTCGGCTTAGTCCTTTTATTAATCAGGGGTCGCCACAGCGGAATGAACCGCCAACTTATCCAGCACATGTTTTACGCAGCGGATGCCCTTCCAGCTGCAACCCATCTCTGGGAAACATCCATACACACACATTCACACTCATACACTAAGGGCAACATAGCCTATCCAATTCACCTGTACTGCATGTCTTTGGCCTGTGGGGGAAACCGGAGCACCCGGAGGAAACCCACGCAAACGCAGAGAGAACATGCAAACTCCACACAGAAACGCCAGCTGACCCAGCCGAGGCTCAAACCAGCGACCTTCTTGTTGTGAGGTGACAGCACTACCTACTGCACCACTGCGTTGCCCTAAGTATAAATTATACCTATAAATTATATATAACATCATTTTCTGTCATGTTTTGTATGATGAGTGTCTAAAAAAAATGAATGTAAATGTTTATTACATCTGCGCAAATATATCCCCCTCCTCAATCATGGTGAAGTCCAGCAGTCAAACTAGGTAAAGATTTAGTTTTAAAAACGAAATAGTTTATATCTCATTTTTATTTGCGAATTCATTTTAGGAAAACAAATGATTTAAAAAGTTTGACAACATGCTGTTATTATTATTTTGTATTAAGACAAAATGTAGAAAACCAGCAAAATAAATAAATGAAAACTAAATTAAAATAGGAGGTGTATTTTATAACTTTTGGGCCCCATTGCTGGAATCGCTTAGGGCCGCCAATTCACTAAATCCGCCCCTGAGTATAAGTAAACGACACAATATCGTAGTGTTCTATAACTATAGACTGTGTTATAATACATCACCGTTTACTAGTTAAAAAATAAAGCATGCTGCAGTATTTATATGTTCACTATTGGCTACTACAGTATGCTGGAGCGTTCATTTACAAAGCGTTGCAAATACACTGAAAAAAGGATTCAAAGATGATTCCTTGTATTTACTCAACTTGTTTAAGTGGTTGTAAACAATTTATTTGGGTTATTTGGGCTAAATTTAAACAAACATTAATTTAAACATGACTTAATAATTTTTTTTATTTCAACCCATATAAATTATTTGCAACAATTTTGTAGAAATGTTTTTTTCAGTGTGTTATAATACAGTTGCAATCAGAATTATTCAACCCCCTGAATTATTAGCCCCCCTGTTTATTTTTTACCCCAATTTCTGTTTAACGGAGAGAAGATTTTTTCAACACATTTCTAATCATAATAGTTTTAATAACTCATCTCTAATAACTGATTTATTTTATCTTTGCCATGATGACAGTAAATAATATTTGACTAGATATTCTTCAAGACACTTCTATACAGCTTAAAGTGACATTTAAAGGCTTAACTAGGTTAATTAGGTTAACTAGGCAGGTTAGGGTAATTAGGCTAGTTATTGTATAATGATGGTTTATTCTGTAGACTATCGAAAACAAATATAGCTTAAAGGGGCTAATAATATTGACCCTAAAATTGTGTTTAAAAAATTAAAAACTGCTTTTATTCTAGCCGAAATAAAACAAATAAGACTTTCTCCAGAAGAAAAAATATTATCAGACCTACTGTGAAAATTTCCTTGCTCTGTTAAACATCATTAGGGAAATATTTAAAAAAGGAGAAAAAAAATCAAAGGGGGGCTAATAATTCTGACTGCAACTGTATATCCAGCATAATGCACTTAACTACAGTATTTAAATTACTATTGTATTTTTCCCATCTTACAGTACACTAAAACCTGCATTTGCTGAATGTGATGTAAACAAAATATGTGGAATTAATGTTGTTGTAAGATCATTTAAGAAACATAAATGTAGTGTCCATACATATGAGAAGTTTGCAGACTCACCACAGAGAACTCCATGATGCTTCAGATGATCAGTAGTTCGTCTTTCAGGGCAGCTCAGCTTCTGAAAACAGCAGTGGTCTGAGAATGAATCCCTGAGCGCATCTCTATAGTTTAACACAGACTTCACGTGACCTGTTTGTCTCTCTTTATAACACCAGTGTTTATTATTCTGCCGGTGTGCGGCGTGACTCTCATCATGTGCGCATGGCTGAGGCTTTAAATTAAGTCTGAAATAGTTTAACAGCTCACATTGAGTCAAGAATAAAGTTCTGAAGTAAAAGATTCTCACCTCCTCTTCACTGTATGATCTATAAAATCCAGGTCAGATAAATGGGGTTGTCGATAAATAGTCCAAAATGTGAAATATAGGAACTTTCCTAATTACTTGAAATGTTATAAATAATGGAATAGGAGTACTGACGATAGGTGAAAGTAATGATGAAAGTAGTGGTGCTCGGTTATAAAGCGCTGCTGGCTTGTCCTGACGCGCACGCGCTTTGGCAGGTATAACAGAAAGGGGCGGAGTCTGGCGCAAGGTGCGTATAAACTCCAAATGATTGACAAATAACCAGACAGAACGTGCAGTGACAAAATGAAAAGTACAACGAATAAAGATGTACAAGATAAACAAAGCACAACTTGTACAACATTAAAAGCAGAACATTAGCCTACCTGAAAATGTCCAGCAAGCATTTTTGTGATAAAAAGAAGTCTATGTCTAACCACAGGCGTCTGGGCTTAAACGAAGCTAAATTTGGGCTAGCAGTGAAAATCTAATAAGTTAGGTGTAAAAGAATAGCCCAAAGCTAGACCTGTCATCAGGAATACATGATTACACATGTGAAGTACGTCTATTCTGTCTGATTGGTCTAATTTTGGGTAATTATATTCTATACATCTATCAGATGTTCACTGACAACCCAGATTTAGCCCTGTTTAAGCCATGATATCTATTCGTGGACGTCTAATAAACGCAAAATTGCTTGATGGGTGTCCACCTGGAATTGAGAATGGTGACATTCACTGCAAATCTCAGTGCTTCTCTCTCAATTTTAACATTATTGTAAAAATATATAGACAAAAACGCGATTATAAACCCACACATAAAAAAGTACACACTTGATTCAATGAAAAGCAGATAAATCCACTCAGAACCAGTTTGGACTCTCAGCTCTCGACGGTGGCGTGATCTGCGTGCGCGCTCTTGTGGCAGAATTGAAGAACTGTCAAAAGGCGCGCGAGCCATCCTTTAACTTGCCAAATAATTAAAGATTCCTTATAAAGTGTTAAGGATTAAATACATGCATACAGTGGCCAAAATAAATGAGCACAGCCCTTACAGATCACTTTTAGATATACTTGGGGAGAAAAAAAATTACATATATACAGTTGAAGTCAGAATTATTAGCCCCTTTTTTTTTTCTTTTTTAAATATTTCCCAAATGATGTTTAACAGAGCAAGGAATTTTTCACAGTATGTCTGATAATATTTATTCTTCTGGAGAAAGTCTTATTTGTTTTATTTCGGCTAGAATAAAAGCAGTTTTTAATTTTTTAAGCACCATTTTAAGGTCAATATTATTAGCCCCTTTAAGCTAGATTTTTTTCGATAGTCTACAGAACAAACCATCATTATACAATAACTTGCCTAATTACCCTAACCTGTCTAGTTAACCTAATTAACCTAGTTAAGCCTTTAAATGTCACTTTAAGCTGTATAGAAGTGTCTTGAAGAATATCTAGTCAAATATTATTTACTGTCATCATGACAAAGATAAAATAAATCAGTTATTAGAGATGAGTTATTAAAACTATTATGATTAGAAATGTGTTGAGAAAATCTGCTCTCCATTAAACAGAAATTGGGGAAAAAAATAAACAGGGGGGCTAATAATTCTGACTTCAACTGTATATATATATATGAATGAATGAATGAATATGCTAGGGAAAATTAAATGAGATTTTAATAAAGTGGAAAAATAAAGAGAACCATAATTTTTTTTATTGTTTAGTTGTCATTTTGAATGAGATTTTATCATTTTTTCCCTAAAGATGTTAGGGAAGCACACGTATATTCATTAAAGCAGTTTTGTTTAAATGCTCCAAAATATCTCATCTATGTTCACTGAGAAATGTATGAAACAGGGCTGGGCGATTTGGCCTAAAATCTAAATCTCAATGAATTGAACATTTTAACTCGATAACGATTAATGAAAGATTTTATTCCGCCCTCATAGTTCACCGAGAAGTTTTGTACATTAAATATGCTCACATATTACAAGTCAGACATTTTTGAAATAAGGGTGCATTACTTGATTTCAAAATTATTGAAAGAAACACACACGAGCTACTATCTGTGATTATTTACTGAACATCAACTTTGAACAACTGAAATTACAGGCAGTGCAGAATTATTAGGCAAATGAGTATTTTGACCACATCATCCTCTTTATGCATGTTGTCTTACTCCAAGCTGTATAGGCTCGAAAGCCTACTACCAATTAAGCATATTAGGTGATGTGCATCTCTGTAATGAGAAGGGGTGTGGTCTAATGACATCAACACCCTATATCAGGTGTGCATAATTATTAGGCAACTTCCTTTCCTTTGACAAAATGGGTCAAAAGAAGGACTTGACAGGCTCCGAAAAGTCAAAAATAGTGAGATATCTTGCAGAGGGATGCAGCACTCTTAAAATTGCCAAGCTTCTGAAGCGTGATCATCGAACAATCAAGCGTTTCATTCAAAATAGTCAACAGGGTCGCAAGAAGCGTGTGGAAAAACCAAGGCGCAAAATAACTGCCCATGAACTGAGAAAAGTCAAGCGTGCAGCTGCCAAGATGCCACTTGCCACCAGTTTTGCCATATTTCAGAGCTGCAACATCACTGGAGTGCCCAAAAGCACAAGGTGTGCAATACTCAGAGACATGGCCAAGGTAAGAAAGGCTGAAAAACGACCACCACTGAACAAGACACACAAGCTGAAACGTCAAGACTGGGCCAAGAAATATCTCAAGACTGATTTTTCTAAGGTTTTATGGCCTGATGAAATGAGAGTGAGTCTTGATGGGCCCGTGGCTGGATCGGTAAAGGGCAGAGAGCTCCAGTCTGACTCAGACGCCAGCAAGGTGGAGGTGGAGTACTGGTTTGGGCTGGTATCATCAAAGATGAGCTTGTGGGGCCTTTTCGGGTTGAGGATGGAGTCAAGCTCAACTCCCAGTCCTACTGCCAGTTTCTGGAAGACACCTTCAAGCAGTGGTACAGGAAGAAGTCTGCATCCTTCAAGAAAAACATGATTTTCATGCAGGACAATGCTCCATCACACGCGTCCAAGTACTCCACAGCGTGGCTGGCAAGAAAGGGTCTAAATGAAGAAAAACTAATGACATGGCCTCCTTGTTCACCTGACTGAACCCCATAGAGAACCTGTGGTCCATCATCAAATGTGAGATTTACGAGGAGGGAAAACAGTACACCTCTCTGAACAGTGTATGGGAGGCTGTGGTTGCTGCTGCACACAATGTTGATGGTGAACAGATCAAAACACTGACAGAATCCATGGATGGCAGGCTTTTGAGTGTCCTTGCAAAGAAAGGTGGCTATATTGGTCACTGATTTGTTTTTGTTTTGTTTTTGAATGTCAGAAATGTATATTTGTGAATGTTGAGATGTTATATTGGTTTCACTGGTGAAAATAAATCATTGAAATGGGGATATATTTGTTTTTTGTTAAGTTGCCTAATAATTCTGCACAGTAATAGTCACCTGCACACACAGATATCCTCCTAAAATAGCTCAAACTAAAAACAAACTAAAAACTACTTCCAAAAATATTCAGCTTTGATATTAATGAGTTTTTTGGGTTCATTGAGAACATGGTTGTTGTTCAATAATAAAATTAATCCTCAAAAATACAACTTGCGTTATAATTCTGCACTCCCTGTAAAACACACATTGCCTAAAACAACTTTGTTTTTTGTAAAAAATAAGTAGCTTGCACTTTTGGAAACAAAATTAATTGATTTCAATGTTTTTAATATTAAAAGTGGAAAATAAGCAGTGTCTTATCTAAACAAAATGACTCCTGCTTATCCTGTAAATAATATTTTAAACAGTGCATTTCTTACACTTTCTGTGAACAAATATATTTCATGTAAATAATAGTTTTAATGTAATGGAAAGTGTCATCTCAAGGCATCTCTGGCGCATTTTACAATCATCGTCAATGTAGTGCAAATGTGCGGTTACATTTTTTTGAGAAATGCACAGGTATGAGACCGCGTGAAGGCTGCACTGGACCATACCCGTGCATTCGACGCAGAAGTATAAATCAACCTTAACAGAGCGAGGATACGTGACTCCACACACGATAGGGAAAGTAACTGAAAAAAAATTTGATCGATTATAGGTTCTGGATGTCGATTTAGATTAGGCTACTTTTCGATTAATCGCCCTGCCCCAAGTTAAACACATTAATTTTCAAAGCGGAGTGTACTCATTTATGCAGTATACACTTACTAGTACCGGGTTTGACCCCCCTTTTGCCTTCAGAACTGCCTTAATCCTTTGTGGCATAGATTCAACAAGCTACTGGAAATGTGGTCTTCTGCTGCTGTAGCCCATCTGCCTCAAGGTTGGACGTGTTGTGTGTTCAGAGATGCTCTTCTGCAGACCTCGGTTGTAACGAGTGCTTATTTGAGTTACTGTTGCCTTTCTATCAGCTGGAACCAGTCTGGCCATTCTCCTCTGAACGCATTTGCGCCCACAAAACTGCCGCTCACTGGATATTTGCTCTTTTTCAGACCATTCTCTGTAAACCCTAGAGATGGTTGTGCGTGAAAATCCCAGTAGGTCAGCAGTTTCTGAAATACTCAGACCAGCCCGTCTGGCACCAACAACCATGCCGCGTTCAAAGTCACTTAAATCACCTTTCTTCCCCATTCTGATGCTCGCTTTGAACTGCAGCAGATCGTCTTGACCATGTCTACATGCCTAAATGCATTGAGTTGCTGCCATGTGATTGGCTGATTAGAAACTTGCATTAACGAGCAGTTAGACAGGTGTACCTAATGAAGTGGCCAGTGAGTGTATGTTGAATTACAGAAAGATTTTCAAGATTTCGGAAAACAAATGAACAGAAAAGCTGTATTAATTTGATGTAAACACTCATTATATTTATAACTAAATTATAAGGAAACGGAATTTACACAAACAAACACCAAAAAGATCAATTCAAGAGCTCAAACGCTTTCTAAAGCGGTTTTGAAAAAGCCATTTTATTGCATATTATACCAAAGATTGATGACAAATCTCTCCAGATATCATTTATGAGCTGCAGAGACAGAACATAACATCACAAGGTCATTATAGGAAGACAAAGAGAATGAGTACGAGAAATGCTCTAGCTATCCTTACATGATCAATAATAGTCATTTTCTCTCACTTCCCAGCAGTGTGAGCGAGAAGCAGAAGCCGAGCACGAGCGTCGAGGAAGGAGATGATGGAAAACAATGGCCCAATCAGATCCTTTTTACAGGTCTTTATGTAATAAACAGAATGCATTATTGACTTTTAAACCTTAATGGCGCAAGATTTTAGCCGTAAAAACAGGTGTCAGTTTTATTTGTATTATATTTATAGCCATAAACACGCTTGTCAGTAGTATTCTGACTATTTACTGCTTGCACTCGCAGTGAGAATAAGGTGAACATATCGCGGAATGTCAAACATGATGTCACAGAATTTTAAACGTGATCAGAGGTAGCCACGGAAGCCGCGTTCTACATTTCGAAATAACTTCCGCCATTTCCGTCCGTGCTCGGCGCGTACAGTGTGTGCGTGAGAGAGAAACTCGTGCGTCGATCAACCTCCACCTTCATGCCCTGAACATTAACAAACACGCATATAAGACGGACAGGAAGCATCCGAAGAGAAGATTTAAGGCGATAGTGCATAGTGCCATGTCTAAAATGAGTTCGTGCATCGCTTACTCCATCTTTAATCCTTCAATCTGCTGCAACAGCGCGGGAAATTATAAAAACAAAACACTTTTATTGCTCAGAACAAACAGGCACGACTTATTCCCCCATTTCATTTGCATATATCTACGGTGGGGTGACGGTCTAATATTTTCTGTGCTGGCTCCATTCACTAAATGCCTTATAGCCCAAAAAAGCGTAAGCTCCTATCTGTAGATATTATCATCACAATCTTTTATTTATCAGAGAGAGAGAGAGAGAGAGAGCAAGCGCTACGTTCATCCTTATACCATTATAAAAACGTAGGAATAAAATACAGTTTCGTAGAAAGCAAGGTTGCTTTGGTCCCCTTCAAATAACTTCTTTTCTTCACTTTTTTTCAGACATTTCTGTTTTAATCTACACTTCAGTTAGAAAAATAGATCCAGAATTCGGGACGATCACTGGCGGAGACGTGTTCATACAAAAAATATCCCTCCGCACTGCTAATCTAGACAATAAATGACATGGAAACACAATTTTGGTCCTCAGTGTGAGCGGAGCTGTTGTGTGTGATTGTCGAGAGAACCACTGAGAGTGTGTGTGTGAATACACTATGGCACTAAAATAAGATCAAAATGAAGACTGGAGAGGGACACTCTGAGTTTGTAATGGACGTGGTCGTCCTGGACTTGTATGTGTGTGTGTGTGTGTGTGTGTGTGTGTGTTGGCGAGGAAGCGCTCTGGGTTGGCTTCTTTCACTCTGGTTTGGGTTCAGGAGTTTCACTCTTGGCTTCGGGATCTTCATCGCTCTCGATTCCTGAGCGGCTGACGATGCGGCGCATGGTGAAGGGCAGATCTCCACGTCTGCACACACAAAACACACACAATATTGACACACAAGATTGGAGGCGGCTGCTGACGTCTAGAGCAGTGGTCCTAAACCACCGGGCCGTATCATGAATTATTTAGTCTGAACGAGCTTTTATTTTGAAAAATAAACTTATTCTCTTGCTTACATAGCCGGCAGCTAGCTCTCTGCAACTCTCACATGATCACCCACTGAAGCTAAGCAGGGTTGAGCATGGTCAGTACCCTGGATGGGAGACCACATGGGAAAGCTAGGTTGCTGCCGGAAGTGGTGTTAGAGAGGCCAGCAGGGGGCGCCCAACCTGCAGTCTGTGTGGGTCCTAATGCCCCAGTATACTGACGGGGACTCTATACTGCTCAGTGAGCACTGTCTTTCGGATGAGACGTTAAAAATCCCAGGATGTCCTTTGAAAAAATCAGTAGGGGTTTAACCCTGGCATCCTGGCCAAATCTGTCTATCATGGCCTCCTAACCCTCCCCATATCATAATTGGCTTCATCACTCGGTCTCCTCTCCACCAATCAGCTGGTGTGTAGTGTGCGGTCTGGCGCAATATGGCTGCTGTTGCATCATTCAGGTGGATGCTGCACATTGGTGGTGGATGAGGAGATTCCCCCCAATGTGTAAAGCGCTTTGAGTGTCTAGAAAAGTCCTATATAAATGTAAGGAATTATTATTATTAATATTATTATTATTATTATTATTATCATCAAGCTGCTGCTGTGTAGTTGCTTGGTGACAGTACGTGCATCATGGTAATTCTTCTTTTAATGAATCAAAGACAAAACACAGAAGGCCAGTGTCTGTCTGCCGCAGCGCTATAGAGAACATCACGAACATCACGCAATATCAGTGGAAGTTGGTTTTGGAGGAGACGAGCAGAAATCACTGTGTTTGCACTGGGTCAGTCCCGCTTGTCGTAAATGTAGGTGATATGCAGACATACACACGAATGAAGGCTATAAAACCCAAAGCAGGGTTTCTACAGGTTTCATCAAGTCAAATTTAAGACTTTAAGTCCATGATGAATGAAATTTCAGACTTAAAGCTCGTACACACCGGGACGCTTTGAGACGTTTTTCTGGATTCAAATCCAATCGATTTTCACTGGCGTCGAGCAGAAGAGTATGCAAAATCACTCCTTAACGTTAGATGGCGCTACACAACTTTAAGCTTCTGACACCCGCTTGTAACAGAAGAAAACAGAAAGTTGACACGCTTGTTGTTAAAGTTACCGGCGATTCGAACAAGCATGGATGGTTCAAGTAGCAGCTCCAGCTCTAGCGATGAAGAAATGATTATTGTTCACCAGTGCAATAAGCAGCTCCACGTTCATATCTCCTCTGGGCATTTCCTTCAATGTGCGCTCGCATTGACAGTTTTGCGCTTGAGCGCCTCCAAGTGCTGTTTACTGTTACTACAGCAGCTCCGTGCACGTAAACAAAAGTGCCAATCTGATTGGGTAGAGAAGGTTTTGACGAGGCGCATCAAAACAAAAAAACAAGCATGAGGCGTTTCTTAAAAAATGATGCTTTTACGCCTGGCGTTTTGAACGTTGGTGTGCACGATCACATCAGCGTCGTTTATTTAGTCATGAGGCGTTAAACATCGACAGAAAAGCAAGCAAAAAGCGCCGTTTATTTAGTCATGAGGCTTTAAACGTCGACAGAAAAGCAAGCAAAAAGCGTCGTTTATTTAGTCATGAGGCTTTAAACGTCGACAGAAAAGCAAGCAAAAAGCGTCGTTTATTTAGTCATGAGGCGTTAAACGTCGACAGAAAAGCAAGTAAAAAGCGTCGTTTATTTAGTCATGAGGCGTTAAACGTCGACAGAAAAGCAAGCAAAAAGTGTCGTTTATTTAGTCATGAGGCATTAAACGTCGACAGAAAAGCAAGCAAAAATCGTCGATTATTTAGTCACGAGGTGTTAAACGTCGACAGAAAAGCAAGCAAAAAGTGTCATTTATTTAGTCACGAGGTGTTAAACGTCGACAGAAAAGCAAGCAAAAAGCGTCGTTTATTTAGTCATGAGGCGTTAAACGTCGACAGAAAAGCAAGCAAAAAGTGTCGTTTATTTAGTCACGAGGTGTTAAACGTTGACAGAAAAGCAAGCATAAAGCGTCGTTTATTTAGTCATGAGGCGTTAAACGTCGACAGAAAAGCAAGCAAAAAGTGTCGTTTATTTAGTCATGAGGCGTTAAACGTCGACAGAAAAGCAAGCAAAAAGCGTCGTTTACTTAGTCATGAGGCGTTAAACGTCGACAGAAAAGCAAGTAAAAAGTGTCGTTTATTTAGTCATGAGGCGTTAAACGTCGACAGAAAAGCAAGCAAAAAGCGTCCCGGTGTGCACGGGACTTTACACGAAGCAAAACGCTAAAGATTTTTTAATGGGCAATTTAAAACCTTAAAAAAAACATTTAAAACATGTGTTATTGTAAGGAAGATAATGAACCCATTTTAATAAGTAAATAGAGTTAATAAATAAACAATTCGTAAAACTTTTATTGAAATATATTGTTAGTTTTTGGGTGGGTGTTGGGCCAATTGGATATAGCTTTACATGGATATAGCAAAATGAAGACCCGATTAAAATGATTTAAGACCTACAACACAATATTTCATCGACTTTAAGACTTTTTAAGACCTAAAATTTGGTTGTTAAAATGAAAGAGTTTTTAAGACCCCGCAGAGATACCCAGTAAATTTTGTTTTACAGTCAGTGTTAAAGTTAGCGTCATCAACATGGATTCACTTCATTTGATACGATAGCATTCTTATCAGAAGTGTACCGTACCAGAGTTTGCGCGAACTGTATCCCAGACCACCTCTTTCAGGCGGACTCAGGAATGGTTTGCAGGTGTGCAGAAGACAGCGTTCACACACTAGCCAAACAAACTAAATGAATCTAGGTGCAGACCAAAAGTGCTAGTGTTAAAGCACCCTTAAACATCTGCAAACATATTATGGCATTTCGATTTTAGAAGAGTCAAAAACTTACACACAGCACCTTTAAGCTAAATTCGAAATGCTGCTTTTGTTCGACATTAGCTAAAACGTAGTTAACCTTAATTGTATCTAACATTTTAAAATGATTTTAGTTATAAATAACAACATCCCTACTTTCAAATGTAAATAAATCTATATGTTTATTTCTAATCGTGCTCATTATTTGAAGTTTGTGCTCTGAGCGTAATATTTCCCATACCTGAGTTTGCTCTTGAGGCTGTTGACCTCTCGGTTCATGGCGTCCGCAGACTCGGTGGCGTCCTCCAGCTCTCTCAGCAGTTTCCTGCGGTTAGCGTTAGCCCGCTGCGCCTCCTCCTCAGCCTCCTCCAGCTGACGCTTCAGCTGCTTCATGCGGCTGTTCAGCTTGTCCGACTGCAGACACGCACAGTCTCAGTCCTGCTTCAGCATCAGCAGTGTGTGTTTATATAGAGTAGGATTCGAGTCTCACCTGGTCTTTATACTGCTCTGTGTTGCGTCTCTCGTCATCCACCTGCAGAGACACCTCCTTCAGCTTCTTCTCTGTGCGACGCACCAGTTTTGAGGCCTGCTGTCGCTCCCTGAACACAAACACCAATCAGAGTTTATTAAATTTAATGTAAAAGTCAGTAGAAGACTGATGTGTCTTCAGCCTGTGTGCATGTCTTGTTTAATGTAAGTAAATGTGTACAGCATATGTTTTATTGTAAAAATGCTTCTGTTGTTGATTTGCATCTCCATTAAATAAAGGACAGAAGAAGTAATTGATTATTGATGGTATTAATAATTGTTGGTGGTCTCACTGGCGCATATGTGACCAAGACAGCAAGTCTTTGAGATGTATCAAGAGCCGCAGTATGCAGGCTAATGTCCACCATAACTACCGAGAAGAACCACATCCAACAGGAGTAACTGTGGACACCAGAGGAAGCTGTCCGAAAGTGGCTGCGAACCCTGATTGTGCCCACAAAAAACCCCCACAGCTGATCAACTAACTTCAGAACTAAATGTGCAGCTCAACTCTCCTGGCTCCACCAAAACGGTTGGTCGGGAGCTCCACAGGGTCAATATACATGGCTGGGCTGCTGTAGCTCATGTCAATGCCAAAGCCGGTTTCAATGGTGCCAGCAGTGAAAATCTTGGGCTGTGGACAATGTGAAACACGTATTGTTCTCTGATGAGTCCACCTATACTGTCTTTCCCACATCCAGGAGAGTTACGGTATGGAGAAGCCCCAAAGAAGCGTCCCATCCAGACCTTTGCATGCCCAGAGTGAAGCATGGGGGTGGATCAGTGATTGTTTGGGCTGCAATATCATGGCATTCCCTAGGTCCAATACTTGTGCTAGATAGAGCATCACTGCCAAAGACTATTGACCCATTCTGGAAGACCATGTGACCCAATGGGTTAAATATTGTATCCTGAAGTTGGTGCCGTGTATTAGGATAACAATGCACCGATACTCACAGCAAGACTAGTGGCAGAGTGGTTTGATGACCATAAAAGTGAAGGCCTGCACAGTACCCGGAACTGAATATTATTGAACCACTTTGGCGTGTTTTGAAAAAGTCAGGAAACATTTTCCTCCACCTGCATCACGTAGTGACCTGGCCACTATTCTATATATAAGAATAGCGCAAAATCCCTCTGGCCACTGTGCAGGACTATCAGTCATTCCCTAATTGATGCTGCAAAAAAGGAGGCCCTACACCAGGGCTGACCAACCCGGTTCCTGGAGATCGACCTTCCTGCAGATTTCAGTTGCAACCCATATCAAACACACCTGCCTGTAATTATCAAGTGCTGTTCAGGTCCTAATTAATTGGCTCAGGTGTGTTTGATCAGGGTTGTAGCTGAACTTTGCAGGAAGGTAGATCTCCAGGAACAGGGTTGAGGACCACTGCCCTACACCATACTAATGAATTATTGTGTTGTGTGTGTGTGTGTGTGTTGCTCTGACCGGGTCTCCACATCGAGCTGCTCCTCCAGCTGGCCGATCTTGGCCTCCAGGGCGGCGATGGTGGCCTTGTATTTGCTCTTGACGGTTCCCTCCAGCTCGGTGAGCTTCAGCTTCAGCTCTTTGTTCTGCCGCTCCTGCTGTGAGCGCACTCCCTCCAGCCGCTGAGAGGTGCTGCGCTCCGCCGTCAGCTCCACATTCATCTGGTCCGTCTGTGGGAGAACAGTGACGTGGTCATGAGGGCTGATTATGGTGATGGTGCAGGTGGTGTTGGTGGGGATGTTTATGGTGATTGTGACGGTGAGGTTTATTGTGATGATGTTGGTGATGGTGCTATTGATTAGTGATGTTGGTTATGACGGTGTTGTTTATGGTGATGGTGTTATTGATGTTGGTGTATATGGTGAGGGTGGTTATGATGGTGTTGTTGGCAGTGTTGGGGAGTAACGGAATACATGTACCGGCGGTACGTATTTAGAATACTATTCATGAGTAACTGTATTCCGTTACAGTTACTATTTTTAAACAGGGTATTTAGAATACAGTTACTTTCCTAATACCATTGGAATACTTCGGGCGATGCGTGTCTGGCCCATAATAATATTACTAAATTGCCGCCGAAACCATAGAAACAGAAGCTACACTCCCGACTGCAATCACCAGCATTAACTCAGTGAGACTCACGCAAATGACCCTGTTCTCATGCTCTCACGCCACACCTCCATTTTCTCACGCAGCAAAAAGGACGATCGCAAACACCGAACAACCGGACAACAACCATGATTTTCAAATAAACTGCTTTGTTTGCCGTCATTGTTCGTGAATTCGCTGCTTGATGTTTCGTTTGCGCTTTTAAAGGTTTCATTTACGCTTCTTAAATTTACGTTCGCTTTTCTGACACAAATGTGGGCGGGACTTTTGGGCACCTTAGCCAAAGTTGGCAGCCCTGGTTAACTTGAGTGTACAAATATGGAGGATTCAGACCAGGGGCTCGAGGGGTCGGAGCCGCAACCGAAGCAACTTTCTAGCAGCAGTAAAGGAAAAAATGCATTCACGTCTTGGAAGTTCAAGCATTGTTTCTCTTTAAAGAATGCGAGGGGTGAGCGAAACCTGACAGTGCAGTGCAATCTCTTTTTCTGTGCAGACTGTGAAATACAAAGGGTAAGCAAAATGCATATTATATACATATACTGTATATTACAGACGGTAATGCTGTCTATGTTCAAGCACTTTTTATCTTTATTACAGAAACAGAAATTGAATTTGTTGACACTTTTATAAATAAACATTATTTAATAAACATAATTATATTGTTTTATTTATGTATCAGTCAATAATGGGCATTAGAGGCCCTCTGTTTTCCTGTAGAAATTGCTACCAACGCATAGTGTGACACTTTAATAGACTTGAAGGCTGTTTTTAAGGGCAAGTATTCCAAGTATTTAGAATACAGAACCAGGATTAAGCAAAGTAACTGAATACGTTACAAAATACATTTTAAAGCAGGTATTCTGTATTCTGTAACTAAATACATTTACAAAGTATTCTCCCCAACACTGGTTGTTGGTGATGGTGTTGATGTTGGTGTTATTGATTAGTGATGACTCTGATAATAAGGGTGGCATTTATGGTGATGGTTTTGGTGTTATTGATGGTAATGTTGATGATGGGTTGTTTATAGTGAGCTGGTGTTCGTTTTTGGTGATGGTGTTTCAGTTTAATGTAGATTATGATTGTGAATATGGTGCTGATGATGTTGGGTGTGTTGTGTGTGTGTGTGTCTGACCTGCAGCAGGGATCTCTTGAGGCGGTCGTTGACCAGCTCAGTGTTGTTCTGCTCCTCCTCCAGCTCCTCCTCCAGCTGAGCGATGCGCGCCTCCAGACGCCTCCTCTCCTCTGAGCCCAGAGCACTAACACACACACAGGAGACACCTTTACTGCTGCACTCCACGGGAATCACACACACAGCCTACACACCACCAGCACCACACAACTACTGCTATACATGATGACCATCTACAGAAGATCACGTGTGTATTTCTGATAATCCTCACCCTTTGGCCGCCTGGTTGTTGATCTCGTCCTGCAGCTCGTCTCTCTCCTGCTGCGCCTGTCTCTTAGCTCGCTCTGCAGCCGCCAGCTCCTGCACACACACATACACGTCAAAGATCATGTGACATAGAAGCACACACAGACACACACTCAAACATGTATACACACAAACACACAGTCATGCTCATATTCACACACATACATGCAGTCACATGAACACACACACACACACTCCCAGTAACACACAATCATACACACACTCTCTCAAACACACACAGTCACTCACTCTCATGCACACAGATCCTCAGACTCTCACGCACACATATTCATGCACACACACACACTCTGAAACACTCAAGCACAGCAACAAACTCACACACACAGAAACTCGCGCACTCACACGATCACTCTTTCACACATGCACACACTCACTAAGCCACATCAACACACTCAAACACCTTCTCACATGCACACAGGCTGTACCTCCTGCATTTGGATCATCTCAGCCTCCATGCTCTTGACCTTCTTCTCGTTCTCTTTGCTCTGGGCCAGAATCTCCTCTCGGGACAGACGCGTGTCCTCCAGCTCCCGCAGCAGATCCTTCATCTGAGCCTGAACACACACAGTGGAGCATTACAATACACACACACCAATCATGTGCTCAAACCTTAAAAACATGAGCCATCCGAGTCATTTAGTAGGTCTAACCAACATCTGTAGGTTTCTTAATACCACACAGTATGACATTTAAGACCAACTGTATGGTGTAATTTTATAGTACCAAATTTGCCAACACAATCAGCAAAAAGAGGGAGAAATAAACAATAAACAGCCCCCCACTGCCCACCTACACACAGAATAACTTCATCCAATCACATCAAATCATTTCTCATATTGACGTTATAGAAATGTAGAGTTACAATGGCTGATGATGATAATAAATGCTCCATTTTCATCTAGTTATTCTTTTATTCCTCTATACAGGGAGTGCAGAATTATTAGGCAAGTTGTATTTTTGAGGATTAATTTTATTATTGAACAACAACCATGTTCTCAATGAACCCAAAAAACTCATTAATATCAAAGCTGAATATTTGTGGAAGTAGTTTTTAGTTTGTTTTTAGTTTGAGCTATTTTAGGAGGATATCTGTGTGTGCAGGTGACTATTACTGTGCAGAATTATTAGGCAACTTAACAAAAAACAAATATATCCCCATTTCAATGATTTATTTTCACCAGTGAAACCAATATAACATCTCAACATTCACAAATATACATTTCTGACATTCAAAAACAAAACAAAAACAAATCAGTGACCAATATAGCCACCTTTCTTTGCAAGGACACTCAAAAGCCTGCCATCCATGGATTCTGTCAGTGTTTTGATCTGTTCACCATCAACATTGCGTGCAGCAGCAACCACAGCCTCCCAGACACTGTTCAGAGAGGTGTGCTGTTTTCCCTCCTTGTAAATCTCACATTTGATGATGGACCACAGGTTCTCTATGGGGTTCAGAACAGGTGAACAAGGAGGCCATGTCATTAGTTTTTCTTCTTTTAGACCCTTTCTTGCCAGCCACGCTGTGGAGTACTTGGACGCGTGTGATGGAGCATTGTCCTGCATGAAAATCATGTTTTTCTTGAAGGATGCAGACTTCTTCCTGTACCACTGCTTGAAGGTGTCTTCCAGAAACTGGCAGTAGGACTGGGAGTTGAGCTTGACTCCATCCTCAACCCGAAAAGGCCCCCACAATCTTTGATGATACCAGCCCAAACCAGTACTCCACCTCCACCTTGCTGGCGTCTGAGTCGGACTGGAGCTCTCTGCCCTTTACCGATCCAGCCACGGGCCCATCAAGACTCACTCTCATTTCATCAGTCCATAAAACCTTAGAAAAATCAGTCTTGAGATATTTCTTGGCCCAGTCTTGACGTTTCAGCTTGTGTGTCTTGTTCAGTGATGGTCGTTTTTCAGCCTTTCTTACCTTGGCCATGTCTCTGAGTATTGCACACCTTGTGCTTTTGGGCACTCCAGTGATGTTGCAGCTCTGAAATATGGCAAAACTGGTGGCAAGTGGCGTCTTGGCAGCTGCACGCTTGACTTTTCTCAGTTCATGGGCAGTTTATTTTGCGCCTTGGTTTTTCCACACGCTTCTTGCGACCCTGTTGACTATTTTGAATGAAACGCTTGATTGTTGGATGATCACGCTTCAGAAGCTTGGCAATTTTAAGAGTGCTGCATCCCTCTGCAAGATATCTCACTATTTTTGACTTTTCGGAGCCTGTCAAGTCCTTCTTTTGACCCATTTTGCCAAAGGAAAGGAAGTTGCCTAATAATTATGCACACCTGATATAGGGTGTTGATGTCATTAGACCACACCCCTTCTCATTACAGAGATGCACATCACCTAATATGCTTAATTGGTAGTAGGCTTTCGAGCCTATACAGCTTGGAGTAAGACAACATGCAGAAAGAGGATGATGTGCTCAAAATACTCATTTGCCTAATAATTCTGCACTGCCTGTATAGTTGGCTGTTATTTCAGCTTCAGTTTTGTAATGTACTAAAATAATTGAAAATATGAATTGTTTTCTTGACTTGCCAACAAACTATTAAAAATCAGCACATATTATGCATGAAATCATTAATAATAGACAACGGGTGATGTTGTGGCCTGGGAAACTTGAATTTCTGTGTTGTGTGTGTCAGTGAAATTGCAATCCGTTTTTAGTGTGTTCCAATTTGATATATGTCCGCTTTTATTGTCTGTTCTCCATTTGTCTACCATCAGTTACTCACATCTGAGGTTGGAGAGTGGGACAGGTACAGTAGGAATGTCGCACGACATACATTGTGCACATGTAGCTTTCAATATCACTTTAGTTAGACAGACTAGGTAAGGGGCATGCTTCACCCGCTGTACTTTTGTTTTTCTCCTATATATCAGAGTAGGTTAGATGCGTAATAGACGTGAAGATTTTCTTTTTAATAGCTGCTATATTTTTCTTTTAGATAGTTAGGGTAAAGTTTGGGCCAATAGATTGTTTTGTTTTATTTATTTCTATTGTTTGGACGCCGCCCGCGTCTCACCTCTCCAACTCTCCCATCTATCTGTTCAAACATTCGGTGTCCCATTCATCGTCTGTAATTCTCAATATATTCTTGTAAATAATTCTTGTTCTTTCTATATACATATCGTTGCACTTATTAATATCACTATCTTTGTAAATAAACTCACTAGTCTTGGTATTTTGTCCCTCACTTGTTAATATTGTGTTTCACCCAAAATTAATGTTACTCTCCTTCACCTTGACTGACCATCTCTAAGATTGCAACAACACCCAAATATGCATTATTATTATTATCTAATACTATGGTTCTCACACTGTTTTTGGAGTTTATTAGTCAGGTTGTCCTAAAACATGTCCTGTGTGTAACACTAGTTTCTCACACATCTCCTCCAAAGCCTTCTGCTGTGTTTTGTTGTGATTTCAGACTGTTGTAGCTGTGCAATAACTCTAATCATTCAGCGGAGTGATATGGAGCTGCAAAACCCGCCGGAACTACTTTAGCTGTGCTTTTATCCAATAATATCCAGCTGCAGACCCGCACACAATTCAGGACACACGATCTAGGCAGGGGCAAACCATATAAGGTTACGAAGGATGTTAGTGTTATTAATGTCTTCTTGGACCTTGTCATCAATATATTTTCATATATATATATTGTTAATAAATAGTGTACACAATAGACAATAGTGCGAGACGGGCGAATGGGGAGTGCTGTTTCCGATCGCCATTCAATATAATAGACTGATCAGTTTTCTATCAGTCATCAGTATAGCAGACTCTCAATTGAGGGCTTTGCTGAAACATTTTTCACAGATATATAAACGATCGAAATTAGACAGGTTTAATTTATATAATGCAGTGTTTCCTCTAGGATTTTTCCCAGCTGTGGCGGCAGGCCTTTTTTTTACACAGATCTGCCAACTATTTCAAAGACAAATATTACACGCAGTATTACAAGTCGAGATAGCATTCATGTAATACGAGCATGCGAATCTCTTTGCTTGCGCGCCGATTTCCTCGGTTCGTGCACAGAATTTCTTGCACGCACTCAAATTTACACGTTCAAGTGCAGATCTTCTTGTGCGCTCTCCAGTAAGTGCTGCTGAAGCGCGATTTAGTGTGTTTTTGTGCGTTTTCTGACATTAATGCGTCCTGAAGTAAAGTGAAACGGCATTAAACTCCAGCAAGATAAAGTCATTGTATGCAGAGCCATTGACCTTTATCAATAAAGTATACTTATGGAAACTGTGTTCATCTTAACTGAAAGCTACGCGGTGTTTGCTGGACTCACGCACCTGTCAGTCAGTCTGTCAGAGAGTCAGTCAGCATGTCACCTTAAAGGGTTGAACAAATAGCGCACAGCACTACTACGGTTACAGAAAAGTTTGCGCTGTTTACCTCTAATATGTTTTGGTGCGATTATAATCCGCTATAAAAAACACGACTAAATGTTTTAAATGAGAAGTTGTAATGTAGCCGTGGCCCGCCACGGATGAATGAATGTAGCGGAAACCTTGCAATGGATTCATTAAAATGAAGGAAATAGTAGCAAGTCAATATGTATTTATATAGGCTTTATATATCTTTATATGTAATCAAAATCTTTTAATAAATGTATAACACTATATTAATATTGTACTCCAGCGATTGAATAGTATTTATTTGCTTAATCAAATAATAGTCATTAGTGTTATACCTAATTATTTTTAGTTATATAATATGAGTACCAAAAGTGCACAGATGTTAAAATGATTGTTATCATATAATAATGAAATAATGACGGAAATGGGAACCAGAGGTGGACAAACTATGGCCCGTGGGCCATATGCGGTCCGCTAAATTATTTTATCCGGCCTGCGAGTGAGTTTTTAAAATGCTGCTTCTGAGTAACGGTTTGGTTTCATAATTAGTAGATGCAATACAAGTGAACGCCATTTGATGGCAGTATTGCATGCGGTACAGTTAGCGCAACCAGTAAAATTACAACACACTCTCAGATATTAAAATACACTCGACCGTTAATGACTGAAAATGAGTCAGGCAAAAAAGAGAAAAATTGACTCTGAATGTCGTGTGTTTAAGGAAGAATGGACAACAAAATACTTCTTCACCAATATCGAACAGAAAGCGGTATGTCTAATATGGCAAGAAAGTATTGCTGTTTTTAAAGACTACAACCCAAGTCGGCATTTATCACGCAAACATTATTTTTAATGTGTTAATATGAGTTTTTTTTTTTATCAGACAATATCTTTTCTATTCTCCACTGTAAAAATTATTACATTATTATTATTATTATTATTATATTTTATAAGGGATTATTTTATTGTTTTATGATGATTGATAAGTAAATATAAATAGCAGTGCAAATTAATTTGACTTGTAAATATGACTCAATAATAACTATTAAAAAAAATGTGTGTTAATGTGAAAAGTTTCTGTCCGATATTACATGATCCACGCATACTGCCACTATAAACAAAAGTTATTTTTGAAGGATTTTGACATGTGGCCCTTCACTTGGTTTGCAAAACTTGATGTGGCCCTCGAGTTTAAAAAGTTTGCCCACCACTGCCCTAAACTGTTCACAGTCTAATAAATGCACGGACAGCCTCGATCGCCACATTTGTGAAATACAGTAGGTGGCGATAATGCTCATAAGGAGTTGTTAAACAAGAAAAAAATAGAAGACTGATCCATTAACCTTAAATGGTTCGCCCCAGCCCAGATCGTGTGTGTGGGTCTGGATATATCTCCTTTTATCTGACAATAACGGCACACCTTAGAATGCTCATCAGCCAATCCGAATTAAGCATTTAACAGAAGTCTAGTATAAATGTTTAAAGCCTGTGTGTGTGTTTTACCTGCACTTTCTTGAGCTGTTTAAGAGCCTCGTCTCGGTTCTTGTTGGCCTGGTCGATGGCCGCCTCCAGCTCCTTCAGGTCCAGCTCCATCTTCTTGCGGGCCGCCATCGCCAGAGTGCGCTGTTTGCGCTCGTCCTCCAGCTCCATCTCCATCTCACGCACCTAAACACAAACACAACTCCTTCAGCACTACTCTATATACTGATCTGTGAGAAAAAACACCCGCCATCTCAATACCAATCAATCACAACAAACAAAAACGAGCATTTTTTGTTTCTGTATATTTGATAAAAAGAATATTAAAAAGGTTTATTTTTCACCACATTGTTTTTCTAAAAATAAAAAAAGTTGACAAAAAATTCAATTAAAAAATACAGAAAAAGCTGTACTTAAAATGATCACTGATTAATCGGTTAATTGTTTATTTCCTTAATTAATCAGCCATTTAGAAACATCAAAGTATATCAGTTTGTTTAAAACGTTTAAATATATTTTAATTGACTTAAAACAACATGGCATAACAACAAAATGTACACAATTTTTTAAAAAGACCACTTATTTATATAGTTATTATTTTTTTTATTTTTTTATTTTATTTTTATCTTTTTTTTAACTCACAACATCTGATAAAACATGTCAAGTGTTTTAATATAAACACAACATTCCTAACACAAATATTTACAGTTGAAGTCTGATTTATTAGCCCCCCTGTTTATTTTTTCCCCAATTTCTGTTTAACGGAGAGATTTTTTCTACACATTTCTAATCATAATAGTTTTAATAACTCATCTCTAATAACTGATTTATTTTATCTTTGTCATGATGACAGTAAATAATATTTGTCTAGATATTTTTCAAGACACTTCTATACAGCTTAAAGTGACATTTAAAGGCTTCACTAGGTTAATTAGGTTAACTAGGCAGGTTAGGGGAATTAGGCAAGTTATTGTATAATGATGGTTTGTTCTGTAGACTATTGAAAAATATATAGCTTAAAGGGGCTAATAATATTGACCTTAAAATGGGTTTTAAAAATTAAAAACTGCTTTTATTCTAGCCGAAATAAAACAAATAAGACTTTCTCCAGAAGAAAAAAATATTATAAGACATACTGTGAAAATTTCCTTGCTCTGTTAAACATCATTTGGGAAATATTTAAAAAAGAAAAAATATCAAATGGGGGCTAATAATTCTGACTTCAACTGTAGTTCATTTTAATATTTTAATTAAATATTGATTCATTGTATTTAAACGTAATAATAAAAAAAATTCTGGGAAAAATCTTGGAAAACCTGATTAATATAAATATATTTAAAATATGATCATTATTTAAGAAAAGTTAAGCAAGTAAAGGTTTATTTATATAGCACTTTTCCCATACATTGAGCCACAAAGTGCTTTACAATAAGAGAAAACAAGTAAAAGAACACATAACAATAAAAGAAAACATGTTAAAACATATTAAAACTAATTAAATATCCAAATACAGAAACACTAATACTGTTAATTAAAAGCTTGACCAAAAAGATGCGTCTTTAAATGCTTTTTAAAGATCAACTGATCTCAGAGATCTCAGTGCTATAGGAAGAGAGTTCCAGAGCCGTGGGGCCACCACACAGAAGGCACGCTCACCTTTAGTCTTAAGACGAGTTCCGGGAATAACTAAAAAGGTCTTTGCCAGAAGACCTCAGAGACCGGCTACATGAATGAGTGTGTAAAAGATCTTGAATATATAGGGGTGCTTGACCATGCAGAGCTCTATATGTAATGACCAGAATCTTAAAATGTACTCTGAAATTAATAGGAAGCCAGTGAAGTGCCTTAAGCACAGGAGTAATGTGTGACCTCCTACTAGCAGGCTGTTTACTTCTCTAATCCTCTATAATATACACACTAAATTAAATAGCCCATGCCTTATGACTTACTCTAGTTTTTACTCAAAACATCTGATATGTAAAGTTGAAAAATGGCTCAGGATAGAAATGTCAAGTACATGAAATAAAAACAAAACATTTTCAAATGTAATTGTGCAATTAATTTCCTGGTTTAATCATGTAATACGTAAAATCTGACATTTATAAAAACCTAATTAATCAAGAAATCAATGCACAGATTACTGTCTGACTGAAAAGCAGTGTTAAAGTACACATCAAATCCAAACTAACCGTATTGATTTTGTTCGCTCACATTGCTAGTTTTGCGATGAACAATTTTTCTATGCATGTCATTACGAAAACAAAATCGTTTGTCCTTGTAATCTTTCATTTAAATCTGAAATGCACTTCCTGATTGTTTTCAGTTAAATACTCAGATTAGGTCTGTCTGAGGTATTGGGCGTGGCTAACACACTTAACCACGCCCCTCCAGCTGTCCGTCAACAAACAGAAATGGTGAGCAGGAGGAGTCTGTTAGGCTGTAATAACTCTCCACAAACCCTTTTCCCCATCATTCTGAATGAAACGCCTACTTTACTACATCCAATCAGCTTGCAGGAGAAAAAACAAGCCACGCCCACTGTTTACTTATCTAATATTCTGTTTCTCGAGGAACTGCGTCACAATACAAAAAAAACAAATCAAAGCGGTCGCAGCTTCTGGTTCATGAGGACTTTAATAATGTAATATAATAGTGAACTAGATATTAAAGTTTGAGGACAAACTTTATGGTGGCTTGAGAAAGCCGAGTCTGAAAGTTTAAAGTAGTTTTAAAGTGTAAATAACTGAAGTAGTTTTTATGAAGTTTGAAACAGTCGGCATAGATGAGTACATATATGTTAGCATGTTTCTAGTGGTTGCTAGGCAGTTGCTAACATAAATTAGCATGATTCTAGCATGAATTAGCATGTTACTAACATGTTTCTAGCGTAAATTAGCATGTTACTAGCATGTTTCTAGCATGAATTAGCATGTTATTAGGCATGATTCTAGCATGAATTAGCATGTTGTTAGCATGAATTAGCATGTTACTAGTGTGTTTATAGCATGAATTAGCATGTTGTTAGCATGATTCTAGCATGAATTAGCATGTTACTAGCATGATTCTAGCTAGATTAGCATGTTACTAGCATGATTCTAGCGTGAATTAGCATGTTGTTAGCATGATTCTAGCGTGAATTAGCATGTTACTAGCATGAATTAGCATGTTACTAACATGATTCTAGCGTGAATTAGCATGTTACTAGCATGAATTAGCATGTTGTTAGCATGATTCTAGCATGAATTAGAATGTTGTTAGCATGATTCTAGCATGAATTAGCATGTTACTAGCATGAATTAACCTGTTACTAGCATTTTTCTAGCGTGAATTAGCATGTTACTAGCATGAAATAGCATGTTACGAGCATGATTCTAGCATGAATTAACATGTTACTAGCATGAATTAGCATGTTACTAGCATGATTCTAGCGTGAATTAGCATGTTACTAGCATGTTTCTAGCATGAATTAGCATGTTACTAGCATGATTCTAGCATGAATTAACATGTTACTAGCATGAATTAGCATGTTACTAGCATGTTTCTAGCATGAATTAGCATGTTACAAGCATGATTCTAGCATGAATTAACATGTTACTAGCATGAATTAGCATGTTACTAGCATGATTCTAGCGTGAATTAGCATGTTACTAGCATGTTTCTAGCATGAATTAGCATGTTACTAGCATGATTCTAGCATGAATTAACATGTTACTAGCATGAATTAGCATGTTACTAGCATGATTCTAGCATAAATTAGCATGATTCTAACATGAATTAGCATGTTACTAGCATGATTCTAGCATGAATTAGCATGTTACTAGCATGATTCTAGCATAAATTAGCATGTTACTAGCTTGTTTCTAGCACGAATTAACATGTTGTTAGCATGATTCTAGCATGAATTAGCATTTTACTAACATGATTCTAGCATGAATAACATGTTGTTAGCATGATTCTAGCATGAATTAGCATGTTACTAGCTTGTTTCTAGCACGAATTAACATGTTGTTAGCATGATTCTAGCATGAATTAGCATGTAGCTAGCATGTTTCTAGAATGAGTTAGCATGTTGTTAGCATGATTCTAGTATGAATTAGCATGTTATTAGCATGAATCTAGCGTGTTACTAGCATGATTCTAGCGTGTTACTAGCATGATTTTAGTGTGTTATTAGCATGATTCTAGCATGAATCAGCTTGTTTCTAGCATGAATTAGCATGTACTAGCATGACTAGCATGTCACTAGTGTGTTCCTAGCATCTTTCTACCAAAAATTAGCATGTCAGTAGCATGTTTAAACTATTAGCATGTTTTAGAATAGCTAGTCACAGTCTATGGGACAGTTGTTAGGGTGTTGTAAGTGGTTGCTAGGGAGTGGCTAGCAAATTTAAAGGTCATCAGTGATTGGCTGCTGGCTAGACTGAGTTGAATGAGGCCAGACTCTAGTCTGTAGGACAGTCTGATGCAGAGTTATGAGCTCACAAAGGCTCATCCAATGTTAAGTCAATGACAGTCTTTTACAATGGAAGTCTATGGGACAGTTGCTAGGGTGCTGTAAGTGGTTGCTAGGGAGTGGTTAGTAAGTTAAAAAGTCATCAGTTATTGGCTGCTGGCTAGACTGAGTTAAATGAGCCCAGTTAGAAGTCTGTAGGACAGTCTGATGCAGAGTTATGAGCTCACAAAATTTGACCCAATGTTAAGTCAATGGGACTTTTGGGAATTTTCTGGGTCGTTTTTCAGAAAACCAATAGTCAGATCAGTTAGAAAAGATATAGCAACCCGAATCAGACCAGTTTGAAGGTTTGACGAAAGTTTGAAGTATGTAGCTTGAACAGTTTAGGAGGAGATACCCTTTAAAATTAGTCTCAGAAGACGGAAGAACAAGAAGAAGAAGAAGTTTATGTAGAATATCAGAATGGTCTCAAGCCACCATAATATTAAGTGAATAACCGCTGATGTATATACAATATAAGTACCTGTTTGAGCAGCTGCCTCTTCTTCTCCTCGCCCAGCTCGTCGCGCCCCTGCAGGTCTCTCTCGTACTGCGCCTTCATGGCCTGCATGTTGACCTCCAGACGCAGCTTAGCGTCTTCAGTGGCCTGCAGCTCGTCCTCCAGCTCCTCCAGTTGAGTCTTCATCTCCTCCAGCTGCTGCTCCATCGCACGCTTCGACTTCTCCAGATCGTGCACCTGCCAAACACGCACGGTTGAAAATTATTATCCTTATATTAGTCAAGTCATTGTATTAGAGTGTAAAAACAAATATAGCTTAAGAGGCTAATTATTTTGACCTTAAAATGGTGTTTAAAAAATTAAAAACTGCTTTTATTCTAGCTGAAATAAAACAAATAAGACTTTCTCCAGAAGAAAAAATATTATAGGAAATACTGTGAAAAATTCCTGAATCTGTTAAACATCATTTGGGAAATATTTATATATATTTTAGACTTACGCTCTTGCCCACGTCGTCTTTGGACGACACCAGATCCTCCATCTCAGCGCGCAGCAGTTTGTTGGTGCGGTCCAGCTCCTCCTTCATGTCAGTGAACGTCTCTAGCTCACGCGCTAATGCTAGCATGCGTGTTTCCTTCTCGCGAGCCTCGGCCTCCGCGCGGTCACGCTCCTCAGCGTATCTGGCAGAGATTGACTTCTCCTCGGCCAGCATCTGAGGAAAACACACACAAAACATGAAATGATGGTTCTTACGTTTACAAGACTGAATAAAACTACAAAAATAATAAACAATAATAATAATAAAGTTTGATATTACTAGAAAGATACAGATCTCATTCATTTTCTTTTCGGCTTGGTCTCTTTATTAATCTGGGGTCGCCACAGCGGAATGAACCATTAACTTATCGAGCATTTGTTTTACACAGCGGATGCCCTTCCAGACGCAACCCATCTCTGGGAAACATCCACGAACACTCATTGACACTCATACACTACTGACAATTTAGCTAATTTCTTATTTTGAAATGATCGTAACTTTATTTTTAAACTCACGATACCTGATATACTATTTAATTTAAATTTGATTTATATTTTTAAATGATTAAAAACAACAAAAACACAACAATTTAGCACACTGGCACGGTTAAAAATAATATATTAAATTGCTTTTATTTTTATGTAATGTAATGTGTATTTATATACAGTAGCGCATTTATTGTGTATGGCCATACACCCAAAGCGCTTCACAATCACGAGGGGGGTCTCTCCACACCACCACCAGTGTGCAGCATCCACTTGGATGATGCGACGGCAGCCACATGACAACGGCGCCAGTGCGCTCAGCATACACCAGCTATTGGTGGAGTGGAGAGACAATGATAGAGCCAATTCAGTGGATGGAGATTATTAGAAGGCCATGATCGTAAGGGCCGATTGAGGGACTTTGGCCAGGACACCGGGGTTACACCCCTACTCTTTACGAGAAGTGCCATGGGATTTTTAATGACCACAGAGAGTCAGGACCTTGGTTTAACATCTCATCCGAAAGACAGTGCTCACTGAGCAGTGTAGTGTCCCCATCACTATACTGGGGCATTATGACCCACACAGACCGCAGGTTGAGCGCCCCCTCCTGGCCTCATTATCACCACTTCCAACAACAACCTAGTTTTCCCATGTGGTCTCCCATCCAGGTACTGACCAGGCTCAGCCCTGCTCAGCTTCAGTGAGTAACCGCTCTTGGGCTGCAGAGTGATACGGCTGTGGCTTTTAGTAAGAATAGCAAAATAAACAATAAAAGACGATACATAATAATAAATGTATGTTAGAGAAATACTCGTAGTACATGTTCAGATACTTTTGAAACACACTGATAAAATAAAATGTATAAAAATAAACAATTGTAAATAATAAAAATCTGTTTAATTATTTTAAAAAGGTCACACAAGAACAATTTTTGTATCCATAATGTAATCACTAAACATAAAATGAATAAAAATATCAATATTATCAATAAAAAAAGCTAAATATAGCTGAACACAAAACGTATATTAATATTAGTTTTACTGTCTTTCTTAAATGTGACCCCTGACCACAAATCCAGTCACAGATGTCTTTATTTATGTAACGTAATGTGTATTTATACAGCGCATGTATCGTGTATGGTCATACACCAAAAGCGCTTCACAAATATGAGAGGGAGTCTCTCCCACTTCCACCACCAGTGTGCAGCATCCACTTGAATGATGGGACGGCAGTCACAGGACAATTGCGTGAGTGCGCTCACCACACACCACCTATTGGTGGAGTGAAGAGACAGTGATAAACTCAATTCAGTGGATGGGGATGATTAGGAGGCCATGATGGGTAAGGGCCGATTGAGGGACTTTGGCCAGGACTACACCCCTACTCTTGCGAGAAGTGTCATGGGATTTTTAATAACCACAGAGAGTCAGGACCTCGGTTTAACGTCTCATCCGAAAGACAGCGCTCACTGAGCAGTATAGAGTCCCCGTCACTATACTGGGGCATTAGGACTCACACAGACCGCAGGTTGAGCGCCCCCTGCTGGCCTCATTATCACCACTTCCAACAGCAACCTAGTTTTCCCATGTGGTCCCCCATCCAGGTACTGACCAGGCTCAGCCCTGCTAAGCTTCAGTGAGTAACCGCTCTTGGGCTGCAGAGTGATACGGCTGTGGCTGTGTGTATTTATGCACCATTTGAAAGCTGAAACAATCTTTCCATTAATGTATTTCGTTTGTTATGATAGGGCGATATTTATCTGCAATGCAATTATATAATCATGAATCTGAGGGTTCAAAACAAAATCTAAAAATTGAGAAAATCAGCTTTAAAGAGGACATTACTCGTCTAAAATTGAGTTTTGATATATTTACAGTAGGAAATGTACAAAAATATATTCAGAAACATAATCTTTATTTAATATTACAATTATTTTTGACATTATTTAATGCATAAAATGTATTTTTGGCTATTTTCAAAGCTATACCTGTGCATCATACCTGTGCTCCAGGGTCACAAACATTATTATTTTACTCAATTTCTATCTGATCAGATGATTTACAGCTGTTCTTTTCAATCTCTACTAAATCACACTTAAACATACTTAATATTCTAGTGATTTTGGCATTAAAAATATAATAATTTCGATGCATAAAAGGTGTTTTTGGCTATTTTCAAAACTACACTGCATACATTCAACATAAGTTTTGTGTCTTCCTCAAGACGCCAAGAATCCCAGACCATTAAAGCTGAACTCAAATGTTTATTTGAAGAGATACATTAGTACAGGGGTGTCCAAACTCTGTCCTAGAGGGCCGGTGTCCTGGAGAGTTTAGCTCCAAACCTAATCAAACAAGCTAAACAAGCTCTTACTAGATATACTAGAAACGTCCTGCCAAGTGTGTTAAAGCAAGTTGGAGCTAAACCCAGCAGGACACCGGCCCTCCAGTACTGAGTTTGGACACCCCTGCATTAGTACATTTTATTGACAGCTCTTGGGGTTTGTGTGTTTGTCTGATTGTCTCTGTTGTTTATACTATTTGAATATCTTTACTATAATAACCCTGAAGTCAAATCTTAATACAGGGTATCTGCAAATTTTTTAACAGCAAATTTAATAACTTTTAAGACCTTTTTAAGTCCTCTAAAAGAGAAATTTAAGACTTTACCTTAAAAAAAAAAAAAAAAAAAGAAAACAGAATATGTAGGTATGGGGCAACACCAAATCGTGCTAAATATGCTGTTTTGTCCCTTCCACATGTGAACTTACTCGCACACTCCGAGTCAGGGAACATTGCTTGAAAAACTAGGTGGATGTCCCCATTTGAGGTGTACGAGTGGTGGCGGCTTACGGTTTGAAATCCCCACAGTATTTCAGCCTTAAGTGTAGCTACATTCACATAGCTGCAGAAGGCATTGCTTGAAGTGGATGGCCTTGTGGAAGGCTGAGAGGTCGAAGTGCTCGATGAGAACATACTTATGGGCAAACTACTTGCCTGCGACGACACATACTTCTTGTGCTTCTCTGCTTTCATGTGTGAATCAAGCGCTTTGCGGCCCATTGTCCCCAGTTTTATCGTCTTTTTACATAAAGCACACCTTCCTTCATGATTACTGGCTGTTTTCTTCAGCCACCCCTGATACTTTTCGTCCTCCAACCAATCGTCATCAAACAAACATTTGCCAATGCTTGCGATTTTGCAAAATGCCGTGATGGCGAACCATCAACGCAACGCATTCTCATCAATCACTTACTCGTATGTCACCTATGGAATGATGCAGGTTGCACCCACGAAGTGCTGCCCCCAAATGTTGCGCCGGTCAAATTGCGGTTGAAAAAAAATAAATAAAAATGACGAGTCGGACATGAAATGTAAGATCCCACATGAAATGTAAGACCTCCTTAAGGAAAATTACAGAATTCAAGACATTTTCAGAACCTAAAAATCGAAAATTTTATTTAAGACGTTTCAAGAATTTTTAAGGACCCGCGGGGACCCTGTAATATGAAGCTGGTGTTTAGCGAGGGTTTGTGCTGACCTGGTCAAACTTCTTCTGCTTCTTCTCCAGGTTGGAGACGATCTGCCGCAGGTGGTCCTGGTCCACCAGCATGTCGTCCAGCTCCTGCTGCAGGCGGGTCTTGGTTTTGTCCAGCTTGTCGAAGGCGGCGTTCCTCTCGTCCAGACGCTGAGACACGGCCTCCAGATCCCGCTGCACTCGCTTCCTGCTCTCCTCGGCACACTCCAGAGAGCCGGACTCCTGCTCCACCTTCTTCTTCATGTCCACCAGCTAAAACAAAATAAACAACATGTAGATAACCATTATTTGGTCAGTCTAATATATACACACAAGTAGATATAGAAAAGCTGCTGGATTAAGATAAACAGAAAGCAGATATTGGTAATGTTTGATCAAATCAATTTCATATTTACATACAGCAGGGCTATTCAATTGACAGCTCGGCCCGCGAGGCAATTTGTTCCGGCTCTCCAAATAGTGCGACCAAGACGTCAAAAATAAATTTAGTTCAGTCGAAAAACGACCGCTATAGTGATGAAGTGATGTGCGTCTGTTTAATACAGCACGAGCTGTGCAGAGCGTGAGTCACCTGACATTCAGTGCCAACTTAGCGACTTTTCAGACCCCCCTAGCGACAAATTTTCAAAAAAGCGACTAGCGTCAAATCTAGCGACTTTTTTTGTGTGTTACTGGAGATTGTTATAGACTGTCATTTGTCCATACTGTACCGTCCCTACTCTACTCAACGAGCTGCGGGTGATGCCGCCGGCCCCTCCCCCGCCTCAGACCACTTCACACTGCCGGTCCTCATACAGCAGCCTCTTCCACCTGCAGCCTGACAGCAGATCACCCCTCTGCGTACTGACGGCAAATGATTTAGCACCGGCAGTGTGAAGGTATCTCCCTTGTACAGTCAAACCGATCTGCTTCTCCTTTATTTTAACAATTTGATTTGACCGTTTATTCTTTTCTTGTTCACAATCAGAGATGTTTTAAGTGAGAGTTTCAGAACTTGTCTGAGTTTATTACGTCTGAGCGATTACTGCTAATTCATCTATATTTATATACTATATTAAAACAGCAATTATTCATTCATTCATTCATTTTCTTTTTGGCTTAGTCCCTTTATTAATTCGGGGTCGCCACACCGGAATGAACCGCCAACTTATCTAGCATGTGTTTTACACAGCGGATGCCCTTCCAGCCGCAACCCATCTCTGGGAATCATTTACACACACTCATTCAAACAGCAATTAATTTAGTTAAATTGACATGCTTACGTAAAGCATAGTGCAAATATAAATACCCCTTTATTGACCATAGGCTGTTAAACAAACAGAAATAGTAGAACGTGAGGACGTGAGTAATATGCAAATTAGCGTATGACGTAATCTAGCGACTTTTAATGAATTTTCGGGCAGAGCTTAGCGCCTTTTCGTTGAAAATAGTTGGCAACAGTGCTGACATCAAGCGAGAAAACCGAAAACATTTGGATACTTAAGCTTAAAGGCTTCTCAACGCCGCGTTTCTGTTCGTTATTCCCAATATTAGAATATATGCCAATATGCGCGCGCAAGCGGAGCGATGCACTCATGCCTTCCAGACGCACCGCATAGAAAACATCTCACGACGTAGCGGTGAGAGTTGTGCGTGGCTTTCAGTGCAATGTAAACAAAAGATATATTAGACCAGGGGTGTCTAAACTCAGTCCTGGAGGGCCGGTGTCCTGCATACTTCAGTTCCAACCCGTTAAACATACCTGAACCAGCTAATCAAGCTCTTTCTATGTATACTAGAAATGTCCAAAGGTGTGTTGAAGGAAGTTGGAGCATAACTATGCAGGACACCGGCCCTTCAGGATCGAGTTTGGACACGAATGTGTTAGACGAATGATTACAAATGATTATGTATGTATGAAGGCAGATGATAACAACAGTTGATTTAAATACTCACCTAATATAAAGCTTAAATTTACATTAGACGTGATAACCGTGAAACCAGGATTATTCTTTACACTATATAATCGTACAACCAAAATCTATAATCGTTGCATCCATAATTGTTATGCATTTCAAAACATCACATATGTGGCCTACATAAGCTCCAAACAGCGATTTTTAATGCCCTTAATCCGACTAAAGTCATAACTGAACTAAACAGAAATGGAATTAAGACGTGGAGTATGCATATGCATATATCGCGAAATGCTGAATTTCTTTTTCTTTCTATTTGGCGTGCGTTATTAAACTCCATAACACTCTCACCAGTCCTTACTCCTTATTTGCATCTAATTCCCCAGTTTGTCACGGGGGCATGAATGAAATGTTCATGAGTGAATGTGAAACTTCCGAACTGCAGTTAAAGTCACCCAAAATGACAGGAAACTCTTACATGAAAGCACTTCACGTAAACACCTTCATTATATTATTGTTTATTAAGGCAGATTACAGATGTCCATGTCAGCGTAGTCAGTAGTGTCTTCACAGTAAGTGAAAGATCCAGAAGGGCATCCTCCTGATTTGATTCAGAAGGGCTCTGTTTTGTCAGACGGCTCACCGGTTTGACTTTCATTCAGCGTCATTCATTTTAAAAAGCAGCCGCTCCATTTTACTCGTATGTGTTTTACTGGAACGCATAAACTCTACAGGTGCCTGATAGTTAGATGTGGAGCTCACATTAATCAGATTCACTCTAGTGAACTGCATCCATGTTAGCACGTCATGTTTGATTTGGTAATTTCACAGTAGGAATACACACAGGTTCGAAGACTCATTCTCGCCCCCTATAGTGCAATTCGGTCAGGTATACATCCACGCTAAAACATCAAGGTGAAAGTCATCATAGCTTGCGTAGAATAGACCCAGCTCCCAACCCAACTTTGAGAATAGAGTAACGGCCATATATATTTTTTTTAAATCACCAAACAAGAGTCTCGAGTTAATGCCGCACCACTAGTTCACACGTTTACATGCGTGCGTTACCATGTGCATTTATTTATAAGTCACTTGTTTCTGTATGTGTGTGTGTATTTATGCATGTTCTTCATTTATTTGTGTGAGAGTGTATTTATGTATTGTTGCGCATTCATGTGTGTGTCTTTGTGTTGGAGTGTGTGTGTGTGTACCTGCGCCTGCATGGTCCCGATCTGCTTCTCCAGGTTCCTCTTGGCCTCCTCTTCCTCCTCCAGCTGCTCCCTCAGGCTGTGCTGCTCGTCCTCCAGCTGACGCAGACGAGTGTTCAGAGACAGCTTCTGACGAGTCTCCTCCTGCAGCACTTCCTGTGGACACACACACACATTCGGGGTAAGTAACACACACACACACACACACCTGCAGATGCCCCATGATGTCTCTGCTGTACCTGCACGTCCTGCAGCTGTGACTCCACAGTGGAGCAGTCCTTGGATGCTTTGATGGACTTCCCTTCAGCGTCACTCAGCAGAGTGTTGACGTTATCC
Source organism: Danio kyathit (assembly GCA_903798195.1). Lineage (NCBI taxonomy): Eukaryota > Metazoa > Chordata > Actinopteri > Cypriniformes > Danionidae > Danio > Danio kyathit. The sequence goes on from LR812521.1 coordinate 5,536,632, forward strand.
AGCTCAGCCTGAACACACACACACACAAAGACACACACACAAAGACACACACACAGACAGACAGACAGACAGACAGACAGACAGACAGACAGACACACACACACACACACGTTAGCAGTAGCAAATCATTGTAGCTGGGTGTTGCTAGGCATTTGCAATGTGGTTTCTAGGCAGCTGTGTCAGGGAGTTGCTGTGGTTTTACTATGTGGTTGCTAAGCAGCTGCTAAGGTTTACAAAGTGACTATAATGTCACTCTTAGGCAGTTGCTAGGGCATTACAATCAGTGTTGTCAAGGTGTATCCGTATTTTCAAGCACACTCCAATGTAGTGGTTAGGGTGTTGCTTGGCAGTTGCTATAGCATTAGAATGTGGTAAATAAGCAACAGTTAGTGTTTGAACACACTTTCAAGAGTGTTCTGAGTGGTTGCTAGGGTGTTGCTAAGGTATTACTAAGTGGTTTCTAACATGCTGTTAAGAGGTTGCTTGGCAACTGTTAGGGTGTTCTGAGTGATTTTGCACTTTCAATGGTGTTCTGAGTGGTTGCTAGGGTGTTGCTAAGGTATTACTAAGTGGTTTCTAACATGCTGTTAAGTGGTTGCTTGGCAACTGTTAGGGTGTTCTGAGTGGTTGCTAGGGTGTTGCTAAGGTATTACTGAGTGGTTTCTAACATGCTGTTAAGTGGTTGCTTGGCAACTGTTAGGGTGTTCTGAGTGGTTGCTAGGGTGTTGCTAAGGTATTAGTAAGTGGTTTCTAACATGCTGTTAAGTGGTTGCTTGGCAACTGTTAGGGTGTTTTGAGAGGTTGCTAGAGTGTTGCTAAGGTATTACTAAGTGGTTTCTAACATGCTGTTAAGTGGTTGCTTGGCAACTGTTAGGGTGTTCTGAGTGGTTGCTAGGGTGTTGCTAAGGTATTACTAAGTGGTTTCTAACATGCTGTTAAGTGGTTGCTAGGGAGCTGCTAGGGTGTTTTGAGTGATTTTGCACTTTCAAGGGTGTCCTGAGTGATTGCTAAGGTGTTGCTAAGGTATATCTAAGTGGTTTCTAACATGCTGTTAAGAGGTTGCTTGGCAACTGTTAGGGTGTTCTGAGTGATTTTGCACTTTCAATGGTGTTCTGAGTGGTTGCTAGTGTGTTGCTAAGGTATTACTAAGTGGTTTCTTACATGCTGTTAAGTGGTTGCTTGGCAACTGTTAGGGTGTTCTGAGTGGTTGCTAGGGTGTTGCTAAGGTATTACTAAGTGGTTTCTAACATGCTGTTAAGTGGTTGCTTGGCAACTGTTAGGGTGTTCTGAGAGATTGCTAAGGTGTTGCTAAGGTATTACTAAGTGGTTTCTAACATGCTGTTAAGTGGTTGCTAGGGAGCTGTTAGGGTGTTTTGAGTGATTTTGTACTTTCAAGGGTGTTCTGAGTGGTTGCTAGGGTGTTGCTAAGGTATTACTAAGTGGTTTCTAACATGCTGTTAAGTGGTTGCTAGGGAGCTTATAGGGTGTTTTGAGTGATTTTGTACTTCAAGGGTGTTCTGAGTGGTTGCTAGGGTGTTGCTAAGGTATTACTAAGTGGCTTCTAACATGCTGTTAAGTGGTTGCTAGGGAGCTGTTAGGGTGTTTTGAGTGATTTTGTACTTTCAAGGGTGTTCTGAGTGATTGCTAAGGTGTTGCTAAGGTATATCTAAGTGGTTTCTAACATGTTGTTAAGTGGTTGCTTGGCAACTGTTATGGTGTTCCGAGTGATTTTGCATTTTCAAGAGTGCCCTGAGTGGTTGCTAGGGTGTTGCTAAGGTATTATTAAGTGGTTTCTAACATGCTGTTCAGTGGTTGCTATGCAGCTGTTCTGGTGTTTTGAGTGATTTTGCACTTTCAATGGTGTTCTGAGTGGTTGCTAGGGTGTTGCTAAGGTATTACTAAGTTTTTTTAGCATGCTGTTATGTTGTTGCTAAGCAACTGTTAGGGTGTTCTGAGTGGTTGCTAGGGTGTTGCTAAGGTATTAATAAGTGGTTTCTAACATGCTGTTAGGTGGTTGCTAGGCAACTGTTAAGGTGTTCTGAGTGGTTGCTAGGGTGATTTAAGAGTATTACTAAGTGGTTTCTAACATGCTGCTATGTGGTTGCTAGGAACCTATTAGTATGTTCTGTGTGATTTTGCACTTTCAAGCATGTTCTTAGTGGTAGCTTTGGTGTTATCCAGGTGTTATTAAGTGGTTTGTAACATGCTGCTATATGGTTGCTAGGCAGCTGTTAGGGTGTTCTGACTGTTGTAACTCCTGGCCAGTTGTTATGGTGGAGCTATGTGGTGGCTTAGCGGTGGCTATGGTACTGTGACTGGTTACAACAGTGTTGTTAGGCTGTTATGATATGGTGTTGAAAAGGATGAAAGGTTGTTGCTATGTAGTTACTAGGGTGTTCTTTTTTATTAAAAAGTGATAGGGTGTTGCTAAGTGATCCCAAGGTGGATCCTAAGGTGTTTCTAAATGGCTGCTATGAGACTGCTAGGCTGTTGCTATGGCATTAGTGTTGTGAAGTGTGATTGTGCGCACCTGCATCTTGGTGAGTCTCTCTGCGAGCTCGATGCGCTGGCGTTCGCTCTCGGTGTGTTTGACCTGCAGCTCCTGCAGCTGTGCCTCCGCCTTCTTCCTGCGGTGCTCAGACTCTCCTTTCCCCTGCATCAGCGTCTTAAGCTCGATCTGCAGCTCGTTCCTCTCCGACTCCAGAGCCTGCTTACTCTTCTCCACCGACACCTTATTCTGAGGGAGAGCGGAGGGAAACACCACTTACTGTGAAGATCATGATGGGGGGGGGTGTGTTTGTCTATTTGTGTGTGCGTGTGTGTGTGTGTCTTACCCGTTTGACCTGCTCCAGCTGCTCGTTGAGCTCATCGAAGGCCTGGCTGTGCTTCTGTCTGACCTCCGCCATCACCTGCTCATGAACTTTAGCATCTTCCTCCAGAGTCTTCTTCAGCTGCGTCACCTCAGTCTCACGCTTCGTCCTGCAGCATTACACACATCCAGACCAAACAACAAACTTTAACTCTGTATACTATTATAGTAGCTCTATTTGTTACACGTAGAGAGCTGTAGTTGAGTGTGTGTGTGTGTGTGTGTGTGTGTGTGTGTGTGTGTGTGTGTGTGTGTGTACCTGAGCTCCTGTTGTGCAGCAGTAGAGTCGAGTGTGTCCTCCAGCTCAGTCTTCAGTGCCTCCAGCTCCTCCCCCAGGTCTCTGCGGTGTTTCTCGGCTTTGGTTCGAGCCACTCGCTCCAGCTCCAGATCCTCCTGCAGTTCACTGAGCTGAGACTCCAGCTCGCGGATCTTCTTCTGGGCCAGATTCTTCTGCGCCGCCTCCTCCTCGATCCTGCAACAGCACACGCCACAATTATGTTGATATTACAGGAACTGCATTGGCTTGGATCCGAATGAATCAATTAATCAATCAATCAATCAATCAATCAATCAATCAATCAATCAATCAATCTATCTATCTATCTATCTATCTATCTATCTATCTATCTATCTATCTATCTATCTATCTATCTATCTGTCTGTCTGTCTGTCTGTCTGTCTGTCTGTCTGTCAGTGTTTAGTTAATGAAGAGGCGTCATACCGATCAAAAACACACTGTGGGGTACCACAAGACTCAGTGCTTGGTCCCTAAGTTTTTACACCATAAACTATAAACAAACTAGCCTAGATTTCCATCTGCTGTTAGAAGCTAGCCTAGATCACCGTCTGCTACTAAAACAAGCCTAGAGCGCTGTCTGCTGTTAAAAACTAGCCTAGAGCGCCATCTGCTGTTAGAAGCTAGCCTAAATCACCGTCTGCTACTAAAACTAGCCTAGAGCTCCATCTGTTGTTAGAAGCTAGCCTAGATCACCGTCTGCTACTAAAACAAGCCTAGAGCGCTGTCTGCTGTTAAAAACTAGCCTAGAGCGCCATCTGCTGTTAGAAGCTAGCCTAAATCACCGTCTGCTACTAAAACTAGCCTAGAGCGCTGTCTGCTGTTAAAAACTAGCCTAGAGGGCCATCTGCTGTTAGAAGCTAGCCTATATCACCGTCTGCTACTAAAACTAGCCTAGAGCTCCATCTGCTGCTAGAAGCTAGCCTAGAGCTCCATCTGCTGTTAGAAGCTAGCCTAAATCACCATCTGCTACTAAAACTAGCCTAGAGCTCCATCTGCTGTTAGAAGCTAGCCTAGATCACCGTCTGCTACTAAAACTAGCCTAGAGCGCCATCTGCTGTTAGAAGCTAGCCTAAATCACCGTCTGCTACTAAAACTAGCCTAGAGCGCCATCTGCTGTTAGAAGCTAGCCTAAATCACCGTCTGCTACTAAAACTAGCCTAGAGCGCCATCTGCTGTTAAAAACTAGCCTAGAGCGCCATCTGCTGTTAGAAGCTAGCCTAAATTACCGTCTGCTACTAAAACAAGCCTAGAGCGCTGTCTGCTGTTAAAAACTAGCCTAGAGCGCCATCTGCTGTTAGAAGCTAGCCTAAATCACCGTCTGCTACTAAAACTAGCCTAGAGCTCCATCTGTTGTTAGAAGCTAGCCTAGATCACCGTCTGCTACTAAAACTAGCCTAGAGCGCCATCTGCTGTTAAAAACTAGCCTAGAGCGCCATCTGCTGTTAGAAGCTAGCCTAAATCACCGTCTGCTACTAAAACAAGCCTAGAGCGCTGTCTGCTGTTAAAAACTAGCCTAGAGCGCCATCTGCTGTTAGAAGCTAGCCTAAATCACCGTCTGCTACTAAAACTAGCCTAGAGCTCCATCTGCTGTTAGAAGTTAGCCTAGATCACCGTCTGCTACTAAAACTAGCCTAGAGCGCTGTCTGCTATTAAAACTAGCCTAGAGCGCAATCTGCTGTTAGAAGCTAGCCTAGATCACCGTCTGCCATTTAAAAATTAGCCTAGAGCGTCATCTGCTGTTACAAACAAGCCTAGAGCGACGTTTGCTGTTAAAAACTAGCCTAGAGCACCGTCTGCTACTAAAACTAGCCTAGAGCGCTTGCTGATGTTAGAAGCTAGCTTAGATCACCATCTGCTACTAAAACTAGCCTAGAGCGCTGTCTGCTGTTAGAAGCTAGCCTAGATCACCGTCTGCTACTAAAACTATCCTAGAGCACTGTCTGCTATTAAAACTAGCCTAGAGCGCCATCTGCTGTTAAAAGCTAGCCTAGATCACCGTCTGCTACTAAAACTAGCCTAGAGCGCTGTCTGCTATTAAAACTAGCCTAGAGCGCCATCTGCTGTTAAAAGCTAGCCTAGATCACCGTCTGCTACTAAAAATAGCCTAGAGTGCTTGCTGATGTTAGAAGCTAGCTTAGATCACCGTCTGCTACTAAAACAAGCCTAGAGCGCTTGCTGCTATTAAAACTAGCCTAGAGCTCCATCTGCTGTTAGAAGTTAGCCTAGATCACCGTCTGCTACTAAAACTAGCCTAGAGCGCTGTCTGCTATTAAAACTAGCCTAGAGCGCAATCTGCTGTTAGAAGCTAGCCTAGATCACCGTCTGCCATTTAAAAATTAGCCTAGAGCGTCATCTGCTGTTACAAACAAGCCTAGAGCGACGTTTGCTGTTAAAACCTAACCTAGAGCACCGTCTGCTACTAAAACTAGCCTAGAGCGCTTGCTGATGTTAGAAGCTATCTTAGATCACCGTCTGCTACTAAAACAAGCCTAGAGCGCTTGCTGCTATTAAAACTAGCCTAGAGCTCCATCTGCTGTTAAAAGCTAGCCTAGAGCACCGTCTGCTACTAACACTAGCCTAGAGCGCTGTCTGCTGTTAAAAACTAGCCTAGAGCGCCATCTGCTGTTAGAAGCTAGCCTAGAGCACCGTCTGCTACTAAAACTAGCCTAGAGCGCAATCTGCTGTTAGAAGCTAGCCTAGATCACCGTCTGCCATTTAAAAATTAGCCTAGAGCGTCATCTGCTGTTACAAACAAGCCTAGAGCGACGTTTGCTGTTAAAAACTAGCCTAGAGCACGGTCTACTGTTAAAATTAGCTTAGAGCGCCATCTACTGTTAGAATTAAGCTCAAAATCAATTGCAGATAGAATCACGACACACTCATAATTGCTAACAATAATTACATAATAATTAATGAGTAATGTAGTGTGTTGTGACCTGGCGAGCGCCTCCTGCAGCTCCTCCTCCTTCTTGGCGAGCTGCGCTTTGAGTTCTGCGATCTGCGCCTGGAGCTCTGCGATCTGGTCAAGCAGCTCCGTCGAGTCTCCCTCCAGCTTCCTGCGGTTCTTCTCCAGCTCCTGACGCTGCTTCTCCTCACGCCGCAGACGGTCTGGCGGGGGACAAAACACATTTAAAACACATTCACACCTCCAGAGCCATGGTACAACCTGACTAGTTATACACACACACAGTCATTACACATCACTGTAATATTATTACACATTACAGAAAACTCATGTCGAACATTATACCAAAATATGAACAGAACATTAGAAAATCCTCCAATAAAAGCCCAGTAATTATGAATTTAAGGAAATAATCGCTCTCACGAAAAGGTGTAAGCATCTGCTAAATGAATGTAATGTTGAAAGTGAAAGTGAAAGTGTGGTTCTCACCCTCCAGGTCGGTGATCATGGCCTCGTGTTTGTTCTTCAGTTTCTGCAGACTCTTGGACTTTTCCTCCTCCTCTGCCAGGTTTGTGGTGAACTCTGCGATTCGCTCCTCCATGAGCTTCTTCTCCTGCAGGACCAGAACACAGACAGCGTTCATACAAACCCACATCAAAAAAAGAATACAGTAATTAATCGTAAATACTATGTGTTTTTGAATCATACCATAGTTATACTGTATTTATTATAGTATTTAAAACACTTTGTTACTAAATGCTCAAGGATACTGTAGTATTAGCTACAGTGAACTAAAAAAAGTAATAAATACTGCAGTATACTTTAGTTTTACTACAGTAAATTGTGGTGTGTACTCTATAACTGTAAAAATTGAAAAGAAAATGTTTATATTACTATTGATGTTGTTGTTGCCATAGCAACTATAGAATCACCATGACAGACTAATGACTTGAGTTTGTGTGTTACCATAGCAACTATAGAATCACCACAACAGAGTAATTACTTTAGTTTTTGTGTTACCATGGCAACTATAGAATCACCAAAACAGATTATTTTGGTTGTTGTGTCACCATGGCAACTATAGAATCAACACAACAGATTAATTACTTTGGTTGTTGTTACCATAGCAACAGTAGAATCACCACAACAGATTAATTACTATAGTTGTGTTACCATAGCAACTGTAGAATCACCACAACAGATTGATTATATTGGCTGTTGTTGTTACCATAGCAACTGTAGAATCACCACAACAGATTAATTACTATAGTTGTGTTACCATAGCAACTGTAGAATCACCACAACAGATTAATTATATTGGCTTTGTTGTTACCATAGCAACTGTAGAATCACCACAACAGATTAATAACTATAGTTGTGTTACCATAGCAACTATAGAATCACCTCAACAGATTAATTACTATAGTTGTGTTACCATAGCAACTGTAGAATCACCACAACAGATTAATTATATTGGCTGTTGTTGTTACCATAGCAACTGTAGAATCACCACAACAGACTAATTATATTAGCTGTTGTTGTTACCATAGCAACTGTAGAATCACAACAGATTAATTATATTGGCTGTTGTTGTTACCATAGCAACTATAGAATCACCACAACAGATTAATTACTTTGGTTGTTGTTGTCGTTACCATAGCAACTGTAGAATCACCACAACAGGTTAATTACTTTGGTTGTTGTTGTTGTTACCATAGCAACCATAGAATCACCACAACAGATTAATTACTATAGTTGTGTTACCATAGCAACTGTAAAATCACCATAACAGATTAATTACTTTGGTTGTTATGTTACCATAGCAACTGTAGGATCATCACATCAGATTAATTACTTTGGTTGTTACCATAGTAACTGTAGAATCACCACAACAGATTAATTACTTTGGTTGTTGTGTTACCATAGCAACTAAAGAATCTCCACAACAGATTAATTGAAGTACTTTACTATAGTATGCTTCAAAAATCTAATTTGCTCAAAACTTTAGCAATATTCTTTTTTAAATTGATTAAAAAAAACTATTGCGAAAATGACAAGGTTTCTGTTACCAATATTATGTGACTAAAACTCGTCCTCTCACAATAAGTTGTTTCAATAATGATTGTGACAGATATTGGTTTATTCATACTATTCAACTATTATTATTCACAGAAATAGGTGTATGTGCTATACAGGTTTTAACGGCATTTTACTTTTTTCGCATGTCATGTGACCTGTAAATACGAATAAAAACATTTTTGTTGCAGTTTTGCCAAATGTTATTTTTTCGAATTCACTGAAAAAAAAACCCTATGTGTGAGTGTAATTTGCTATATAGAGCAATACATTATTTTATTTATTTATTTATTTGTATTTAAATATAAATATTTTGCTATATATGGGTGTTTTTGCCAAATGGACACATTAGTAGTATTTTAAAATATGCAATTTCCATTAGCACAATGTTTAGGGTGATGGAAACATGGGTACTGTTACTATAATCCTATCAGTGCACAGACCTTGGACAGTTTGTTGTTCTGGTCGTCCAGCACCATCACCTCCTCCTCCGTCTTCTTCAGTTTGGCCTCCATCGTGACTTTCTCCAGCTGCAGCTTCTGTCGCGCTGCTTCCTCCTCGTCCAGCTGCTGCTCAAGATCCTATTGGACAAAAAACACACAGTCATTTCCTACTCAGCTAATCACAGCGCATAACTCAGCCCCTGAGCCAGTGAAGGGTGAGGAAATGATGACAGAATTTTCAGTTTTGAGTGAGCTACCCTTTTAAGCCAATCATAGGGCATCACTCAACCATTCAGCCAATTACAGCACATTACTCAGCCATTCAGTCAATCACAGCGCATCACACATTCTTAAAGCCAATCACAGCGCATCACTCAGCCAATTACAGCACATCACTCAGCCATTTAGCCAATCACAGCGCATCACACATCCTTTAAGCCAATCACAGCGCATCACTCAGCCAATTACAGCGCATCACTCAGCCATTCAGCCAATCACAGCGCATCACACATCCTTTAAGCCAATCACACCGCATCACTCAGCCAATTACGGCGCATCACTCAGCCATTCAGCCAATCACAGCGCATAACACATTTTTTAAGCCAGTTACAGCGCATCGCTCAGCCATTCAGCCAATCACAGCGCATCACTCATCCTTTAAGCCAATCACAGCGCATCACTCAGCCATTCAGCCAATCCCAGTGCATCACTCATCCTTTAAGCCAATCACAGCGCATCACTCAGCCAATTACAGCACATCACTTAGCCATTCAGCCAATCACAGCGCATCACACATCCTTTAAGCCAATCACAGCGCATCACTCAGCCATTCAGCCAATCACAGTGCATCACTCATCCTTTAAGCCAATCACAGCGCATCACTCAGCCAATTACAGCACATCACTCAGCCATTCAGCCAATCACAGCGCATCACACATCCTTTAAGCCAATCACAGCGCATCACTCAGCCAATAACAGCGCATAACTCATCCTTTAAGCCAATCACAGCGCATCACTCAACCATTCAGCCAATCACAGCACATCACTCAGCCAGTCAGCCAATCACAGCACATCACTCATTCTTTAAGCCAATCACAGCGCATAACTCAGTCAATTACAGCACATCACTCAGCGATTCAGCCAATACCAGACCATCACTTAGCCATTCAGCCAATCACATCGCATCACACATCCTTTAAGCCAATCACAGCGCATCACTCAGCCAATAACAGCGCATAACTCATCCTTTAAGCCAATAACAGCGCATCACTCAGCCATTCAGCCAATCACAGCACATCACCCATTCTTTAAGCCAATCACAGCGCATAACTCAGTCAATTACAGCACATCACTCAGCGATTCAGCCAATACCAGACCATTACTTAGCCATTCAGCCAATCACATCGCATCACTCAGCCATTTAGCCAATCACAGCACATCACTCATCCTTTTATCCAATCACACCTCATCACAACCAATTACAGCACATCACTCATCCTTCAAGCGAATCATAGTGCATCAATTAGCCATTCAGCCAATCACAGCACATCCCTCATCTATCAAGCCAATCACAGCAAATCACACTGCATCTCTCAGCCAATCACAGCGCATCACTCAACCATTCAGCCAATCACAGCGCATCACTGATCCCCTTAGCCAATCAGAGGAGGCGTAGTTTACCGCGATGTTCTGCTGCATCTTCTTCTTCTCGGTCTGCAGGTGGTTGGCCCCGCTCCTCCTCCTCCTCCACTCGAGCCTCCAGGTCGTGCAGGATCTCCTCCAGCTCCTGCTTCTTGGCCACCAGCCGGTTCCTCATCTCATCAGCCTCAGCGCACAGATCCATCTCCGCCTGCAGCTGCTCCTGAAGAGCCATCTTCTCTGCGTTCAGCTGAAATCAACAACATTTACACACTCATACCGTCACATCACACTGGGGGAATTTGCCTGGTGTACTGTAAGAGTACAGTAGTGGTCAGAGTTTCTCACCTGCTGCTGTTTGACCTCCATCTCCACCAGCTGCTGCTCCGCCACCTGCTGCTTCTCCCGCACTTTACTCAGCTCCTCCTCTTTGGCCTGCATTTCCTCTTCCTGTCGGCTGACCTGCAGCAGCGGCTTCACCTGAAACACACACACAGCATCAGTACACAACACACACACACACACACACGCAGAAGCACGGCTCATCTGTCAGTGTGTAAACCTTAGTGAAGAGTCTCCACCACTGCCAGTTCCTCAGCTTCAGGTAAGCAGCACAGTTCCTCTGGATCACACGCATGGCCGTCAGCTGCTGCTGCCGCCTAGCAAACGCTCTGCAAAACACACACACACACACCATTATTTACAGATGTTAGAAGTTTTAGAGCTAAAACCAATCCAGCATGCCATAGTAACCTCTCAGAAAAACCTAACGATTGGCTAGCCTCACCCTAGCAACTACCCAAACACCTGTCAACCACATAACAATACCCTAGCATTGAACTAGCAACATCGAAGTAATGAACACCCTAGCAACAGCATCTACCTTAGCATCACTAGAAACTGGCTAGCAACCAAACAGCAATTACGGTTTAGCAATTGTCTGGTGACACCCTAGCAACCACCCAAAACAACCTAGAAACTAGCTGAAAACCACAGAGATAAAAGCCCAGAAACCCCAAGCATCACCCTAAACACTTGCTAAAAACCACACAGTAATTATGGCCTAGAATCTGCCTAGCAACAACCTAGCAACCACTCTAGAAACTGGCTAGCAGTACCATACACATAGCAATTATGGTTTGGCAATTACTTTGCGACCTAAAAACTGCATAGTGACACCTTAGCAACCACTCAGAACACCCCAAAATACTGTAATAACTAGCAACCAGAACAACTGTCATTCAAACAGAGCAGCTTCCCTGTAGCTGATCCACTCTAGCAGTAAATGACAACCTATTTACAGCCTAACAACTGCTTAGTGACACCTTAGCAACCGTCCAGAACACCCCAAAATATTGTAATACCTAGCAACCAGAAAACACAAACTGTCAATCAAACACGGAGCAGCTTACCTTTAGCTGATCTACTCTAGCAGTAAATGACAACATAACAATTACAGCCTAACAACTGCCTAGTGACACCTTAGCAACCACCCAAAACAACACAAAATAATGTATTACCTAGCAACCAGAAAAACACAAATTGCCTAGCAAACACGGAGCAGCTTACCTTTAGCTGATTAACTCTAGCATTAAACAACAACATAATAACAGCCTAACAACTGCATAGTGACACCTTAGCAACCGCCCAGAACACCCCAAAATATTGTAATACCTAGCAACCTTAAAACACAAACTGCCTAGCAAACAGAGAGCAGCTTCCCTTTAGCTGATCTACTCTAGCAATAAATGACAACATAACAATTACCGCCCAACAACTGCTTAGTGACACCTTAGCAACCGTCCAGAACACCCCAAAATATTGTAATACCTAGCAACCTTGAAACACAAACTGCCTAGCAAACAGAGCAGCTTCCCTTTAGCTGATCAACTCTAGCAGTAAATGACAACATAACAATTACTGCCTAACAACTGCTTAGTGACACCTTAGCAACCATCCAGAACACCCCAAAATATTGTAATACCTAGTAACCAGAAAACACAAACTGCCTAGCAAACACGGAGCAGCTTACCTTTAGCTGATCTACTCTAGCAGTAAATGACAACATAACAATTACAGCCTAACAACTGCCTAGTGACACCTTAGCAACCACCCAAAACAACACAAAATATTGTATTACCTAGCAACCAGAAAAACACAAATTGCCTAGCAACCACGGAGCAGCTTCCCTTTAGCTGATTAACTCTAGCAGTAAATGACAACATAATTACAGCCTAACAACTGCTTAGTGACACCTTAGCAACCGTCCAGAACACCCCAAAATATTGTAATACCTAGCAACCTTGAAACACAAACTGCCTAGCAAACAAAGCAGCTTCCCTTTAGCTGATCTACTCTAGCAGTAAATGACAACATAACAATTACCGCCTAACAACTGCTTAGTGACACCTTAGCAACCATCCAGAACACCCCAAAATATTGTAATACCTAGCAACCAGAAAACACAAACTGCCTAGCAAACACGGAGCAGCTTCCCTTTAGCTGATCAACTCTAGCAGTAAATGACAACATAACAATTACCGCCTAACAACTGCATAGTGACACCTTAGCAACCACACAGAACACCCAAGCAGTATCCGCTCTAGCAGTAAAATTTAGCTGAACCCAGATCAGATGTGCCGGCACTCACTTGCGGGCGACGTATCCCCGGCACCAGGCCTGGAAGTTGATGATGACGTCGGTGATCTTCATGTCCCGCTCCTCCTCCAGGTGAGCCAGAACTCCGGCACGGAAAAACACTTTGCTCTGACCGATGCGGTACAGGTTAGGGTCCAGCTCCAGAGCTCTGATCTGCCACACAACAAACACAGACAAACATTAAAAACGGCATAGAAAACTTCAAACCAACAATAAAATGATTAAATTAATCAATAGGAAAAAATGATGAATTAAAAACTAACTAATTTAACATATTAGTAACTACTTTTGAGGTATATTAATAATACTGAAGTAACACTAGTAACGATAATAGTCATTTTGCAGTTTTGTTAGAGATGCACCAAAGGAAACATTTGACCCAAAACCAATAATTCTGGATGGAAAATGCTTTGTAATAATTATTTATTATTTTATTTATTTATTAGGAAGAACGAACAATAACTTCACTTCTAGTTGATCATTTGGTATCAGAAGTGGCTTATATGAAAGGCGAAGGCCTCTAGATTACGCTTATTTGACCACAATAAAATATGATCATGCCTTGATTTTAAATGATTTAACTAGGACAGTAAGGTCTAACTTTGCTTAGACCAGGGGTGTCCAAACTCGGTCCTGGAGGGTCGGTGTCCTGCATATTTTAGTTCCAACCCCAATTAAACACACCTGAACCAGCTAATCAAGCTCTTTCTAGGTATACTATAAACTTCCAAGGAGGTGTGTTGAAGGAAGTTGGAGCTAAACTATGCAGGACTCCATCATGAGCTTGGAGGACTGCATCATACATCTCTTAAATGACTCAAATCACTTATTAATAAAGTCATCTGGAATGGCAAAGAAAGCGTTCTTGCAGGACTCCCAGAGTTCATCAAGATTCTGTAGATTCATCTTCAATGCCTCCTCCATCTCAATAATGTTCATGTCTGGTGACTGGGCTGGCCAATCCTGGAGCACCTTGACCTTCTTTGCTTTCAGGAACTTTGATGTGGAGGCTGAAGTATGAGAAGGAGCGCTATCCTGCTGAAGAATTGTCCCTCTCCTGTGGTTTGTAATGTAATGGGCAGCACAAATGTCTTGATACCTCAGGCTGTTGATTTCGCCGTCCACTCTGCAGATCTCTCACACGCCCCCATACTGAATGTAACCCCAAACCATGATTTTTTCCAAACGATCAACTAGAAGTCAAGTTATTATTTGGTGCTCTGGGATCGGCGACAAGACTTTTGTCAGGTAGTGTATATGTGTATACGTGCCGCACAGATCATTAAGGGTGCTTTCACACCTGTAGTTCGCTTCATTTGGTCCGGACCAAGGGCAACAAATGGTACATTGCAGCATTTTCTGCCGTCTTTGGGTCCTTTTCACACCTTTGGTCCTTTGCTTTGCTTTGGTCCGAACCAGTTGAAAAGAACCAAAATGCATTCATGTGACAAAATCTACATCACTCATTGGCCAGATGTTGTTGAACATATTTCCTAAACTGCTTTTCGATTGGCCAGAATTCACGTGCGGGAAAATGCCGCAAATAAACAAACGGGCAGACACAAAATGTTGCTTTTCACTATGGAGGGACGACTGCGCTGGCTGATAGTATCCCTGGTCATAGTATACTATATAGTTTGTATACATCAATTTAGACAAACTATACATTTCGAGAATGAAGCACGGCTGTTGTTGGTAAATGTTTTAGGGCATTGAAAACGGCGAAGGTGCATCATACGTCCCTTCAGGAGGAGGCGTGAATTAATTTAGCTAAACTGCAACATGGTCATCTTCCGGAAATATTACCAACGATCCATCAGGTAATGTTTTCCCCCTCTTGCTCTCCTTTGGTCAAGTGCTGTCAACAAATACTTTTCCTCCACATTCCATTATGCACAGCGCATCGGCCTACGGCAGCTGGATTAGTCCTAAAAGGCGCAGTACTTTTTGCGGTTGGGTCTGTTTTAGTTCGGATCATGTTCTCACCACAAACGATCCGCTCCAGGGTTCGTTTGAAAGCGTACCGAGACCCACCTCTTCAAGAAGGACTCGGTATGCTTTTTTGGTCCGCTTTTAGTGCCCACTCGAGTACGATTGCTACATTCACAACTGCCCCAACGAACCGTACCAAGAGGGAAAACGAATTCTAGTGCGATTCAACCGAACTAAATAAGGCAGGTGTGAAAGCACCCTAAAATGAACGAGTTTCATAGAGCAGTGCTTTCCACATCCGCTCTGAAAGTCGCTAACATCAGCTTATATTTTTATGCGTTTTTCTCTTTTGACCGAAAACCGAAATTTGGGCGAAGCCTTTCAAACAAGACAGGTCAGAACCATTAAAAAAAATAACGTGATTAATATCCCAATAATTAACACAATATAAAAAGATGGGCAACATATTAAGTTGCGTGTTGTCATCTGTCGCCGTCTTCTGGAGAAGAGTAGTACTGCATGTTCAATTCAATTCATCTTTATTTCTATAGTGCTTTTACAATGTAGATTGTGTCAAAGCAGCTTCACATAGAAGTTCTAGTAGATTGATTATTAAATAGATCATTAAATAATCAGGATACTGGATTTAAATAATTATTTATCGCTCTTGAGTTGTGCCTGTTTTCACCAACAGTCTTCACATTTATAATGTACATTGTTTGGTTTGTATTGACAATGACAGTTTATTTATATAGCACAATAAAAAACAACCCAAGTTGACCAATGTGCTGCACAATAACTAAAAACCACACACAAAAGGAGTACGTCGTAGACAAAATCAAGTCAAAGAAAACACTTTTACCTGCTCGTAAGCCTTCTGTTGCTAATGGACCTAGCGTCTGGATAATAAGGTTGATTAATGATGATTATTTCATTATTTACTTTCCCTTCGCTTTTGTCAATTGGTGAAGTTTGTTCCTCGCCACTGGCTTGCTTGTTTTGGCACTTGTGGAGCTGCGCATCGATGGATTTGCTCTTCAGTGTTTGGACTCTCAGCAGTGAAAATTAAACTGAACTGAACTTCAACTCTGAAAACTGAACTGACACAGTTTCAATCTACTATAATCTTCTATGCGAAGCTGCTTTGACACAATCTACATTGTAAAAGCGCTATGCAAATAAAGATGAATTGAACTATTTGATTGGAGTTTGCTTCTCCGGGAAGCATGTGCAGATCCCTTTTGCCTAATTTTTTCTGATTTGATCAGCTCCCTGCAGTTCCCTTATGATCCACCAGGGGTTTAAATGACGTTTAATGATTATATTTATATCGTTTAAACATAAAACTGCTCTTACCATCAGCATACAGGCCTGTTTGCCGTCCATGAATCCTTTGGGAATGGAGTTTGGCGTGAGGATCTCATACCTGAGCGAAAAACACAAACCACCATTAAACACGAAGTCAGAATAATTAGCCTATTTTATCTTTGCCATGATGACAGCACATAATATTAGACTAGATATTCTTCAAGACACTAGTATTCCGCTTAAAGTGACATTTAAAGGCTTAACTAGGTTAATTAGGGTAAAGTTAGGGTAATTAGGCAAGTCATTGTATAACAGTGGTTTGTTCTGGAGACAATCCAAAACTAATATAGCTTAAGGGGGCTAATTATATTTACCTTAAAATGGCTTTTAAACTAATAAAAAGGGCTTTTATTCTAGACGAAATAAAACAAATAAGACTTTCTCCAGAAGAAAAAATATTATAGGAAATACTGTGAAAAATTCCTGAATCTGTTAAACATCATTTGGGAAATATTTATCAAGAACAATAATGTATTTATCATAATTTTGACTTCAAATGTATAATTTCGAGTTGTTCAAACAGAGCCCCTGAGAGATTATATAATGCTAGAAATAAAGGTATCTCTCATTAAAAGCAAGCGTTACCTCTGTCTGAACTCCTGGAAGACGATGCGGTTGGGGAATCCCTGTCTGCAGATGCGGATGCCCTCCAGCACACCGTTACACCGCAGCTGATCCAGGACCAGGTGAGGATCCAGCTTACCCGCCTGACACACATAAAGACATGTACATTGACATTTGCATTGCTCAGTTATTGCATGCACAGTATTGCCTGCAGATGTTTTGTGCATGACTTTAATTTCATCATCAGTCAGTGAATACAAAACATGATGTTTGTATGGACACTAGTGCTGTCACGATACTGGAATTTGGTACCAATCGATACTGAAATTTTAAAAACGTCCATTTCCAGCTAACATTTGAGCGCTGTTAAGCCCATTCCTAAACAGCACTTTTCAAAGTTACGTCGAACAGCTGGTTTGTATATAAGCTGACATACGAGTGATCCACTGATGAATCGCTGCTTTAAAATGCTTCAGTGTCCCTGTCAGTTGTCATTTACATTACTTTTTTATTCTCAAGTCTGTCGTTTGTTGTTTTCGATACAAAAATTTTATCAAAAATGTATCGTCTGTTGTCAAGGACACTAGTTGTTACTCTAAAGTTTGTCATCTGTTGTTATGGACGTCAATTGATATGGACATTATTTTTATTCAAAAAGTTTGGGGTCAATTGATATGGACATTATTTTTGATCTAAAAGTTTGTTGTCAATTGACATGGACATTATTTGTATTCTAAAAGTTTGTCGTCAATTGATATGGACATTATTTGTATTCTAAAAGTTTGTCGTCAATTGATATGGACATTATTTGTATTCTAAAAGTTTGTCGTCAATTGATATGGACATTATTTTTATTCTAAAAGTTTGTCGTCAATTGATATGAACATTAATTTTATTCTAAAAGTTTGTCGTCAATTGATAAGGACATTATTTTTGATCTAAAAGTTTGTCAACAATTGATATGGACATTATTTTTTATCTAAAAGTTTGTCGTCAATTGATATGGACATTATTTGTATTCTAAAAGTTTGTCGTCAATTGATATGGACATTATTTGTATTTTAAAAGTTTGTCGTGAATTGATATGGACATTATTTGTATTTTAAAAGTTTGTCGTCAATTGATATGGACATAATTTGTATTCTAAAAGTTTGTCGTCAATTGATATGGACATTATTTGTATTCTAAAAGTTTGTCGTCAATTGATATGGACATTATTTTTATTCTAAAAGTTTGTCGTCAATTAATATGAACATTAATTTTATTCTAAAAGTTTGTCGTCAATTGATATGAACATTAATTTTATTCTAAAAGTTTGTCGTCAATTGATAAGGACATTATTTTTGATCTAAAAGTTTGTCAACAATTGATATGGACATTATTTGTATTTTAAAAGTTTGTCGTCAATTGATATGGACATTATTTTTATTCTAAAAGTTTGTCGTCAATTAATATGAACATTAATTTTATTCTAAAAGTTTGTCGTCAATTGATATGACATTATTTTTGATCTAAAAGTTTGTCGTCAATTGATATGAACATTAATTTTATTCTAAAAGTTTGTCGTCAATTGATAAGGACATTATTTTTGATCTAAAAGTTTGTCGTCAATTGATATGAACATTAATTTTATTCTGAAAGTTTGTCGTCAATTGATATGAACATTAATTTTATTCTAAAAGTTTGTCGTTAATTGATATGAACATTAATTTTATTCTAAAAGTTTGTCGTCAATTGATAAGGACATTATTTTTGATCTAAAAGTTTGTCGTCAATTGATATGAACATTAATTTTATTCTGAAAGTTTGTCGTCAATTGATATGAACATTATTTTATTCTAAAAGTTTGTCGTCAATTGATATGAACATTAATTTTATTCTAAAAGTTTGTCGTTAATTGATATGAACATTAATTTTATTCTAAAAGTTTGTCGTCAATTGATATGAACATTATTTTATTCTAAAAGTTTGTCGTCAATTGATATGAACATTAATTTTATTCTAAAAGTTTGTCGTTAATTGATATGAACATTAATTTTATTCTAAAAGTTTGTCGTCAATTGATAAGGACATTATTTTTGATCTAAAAGTTTGTCGTCAATTGATATGAACATTAATTTTATTCTAAAAGTTTGTCGTCAATTGATATGAACATTAATTTTATTCTAAAAGTTTGTCGTCAATTGATATGAACATTAATTTTATTCTAAAATTTGTCGTCAATTGATATGACATTATTTTTATTCTGAAAGTTTGTCGTCAATTGATATGAACATTATTTTATTCTAAAAGTTTGTCGTCAATTGATATGAACATTAATTTTATTCTAAAAGTTTGTCGTTAATTGATATGGACATGGATAATTTAATTCTGAGTGCGACCAAAGTATAGTTGTTATAATTCCAATTGTTTATGATGTGGATGCTAATAACGTTATCATCATTATAGCTATTTCGTTAATTATTGGCCTTCTGTGAATGCTCATATAGTCAATATCCATCATTACAGATTATCAAATGGTTTTTAATTTTAGCACATTTAGTGTTACATGTTTACAGTTTTAGCTAGCTTTAAAAAGTGAACATTCTTAACACTAGAACTACTGAGGCGCTATTTTGACCGTTTTTAATATTTGCAATTTTAATACGTTTGTAGAAATAAAACACGCATATCTATAACTCCCCAGACTTTTACTAAATGTGTGTATATTTCCTTCTAGCATTGTTATTTCATTATAATTACATGTCTTTCTGTGTCTGCTACTTTTCCTTTAAATTTTGCATGACTTTAATTATAATTTATGCATGCCTCTGTTGCCTAGCAACTTCCTGATATGAAAAACCATAACTTTCCACTGGCAAAAATGTAACTTTATTTCAGAGGTGTCTTTCAGCATATATAAAGTGCTGCAATAAAAATTAAATGAAAATTAAAGTGAGTCGCAGACATCCGTGTGTGGTCTAATGTAGCCCAACCTCACAGTTATAGGCAGCATTACCAAAAAGATCATATTTTTATGGTGATGACTTAATTAAATATGATGACAGACATTCAAAGCTTAATTTTAATATCTCAGTAGAAGCTTTGAATGTAAATATGACGTGACAATATGACGTCTTATATGAGAAACGGTCAGAATAACTGTAGTTAGTTCCAGTGTTAAAGTGAAAGTTAATATCTCACAGCTTGCTTTTGCGGTGTGTATGTTTCTCCTGTAATAATAACTGTAGTAATGCTGAGGACTGTGTGTACCTTCTTCTCGTGGTTGGGAATGATGCAGCGGACGAAGTTTGGGTTGGTGTTTCTGAGCGTGGCCATGAGTTTGGAGAGCTGCTCTTTATAAAGCTGCCCGACGGTCCGGAACATTCCCTTACGGGTCTTAAAGGCTCCCGGCAGTTCTGACATCCCAGCAACCTTATCCAGACCCACGATGCGGTCCACTGAGACACAAACACACACATGTACAGTTACTGTGATGTAGACACTTGATCTCAGTGCGCATGCAGTCTGGTCATGAGGCGAACACTTCCCACAATTCAGTAGGGCAAACACAATTCAGCACTGGTGACAAATCACAGACACACAAACACACACACATATGATGCTGGTGAAGAGTGGAGGAGAAAACACACACGGGGAGATTATCCAACTCAATGCAGTGCAGGTGAGACGGACGTGTGTGTGATCATGTGTGTAATGTGCAAATGTGTGAGGAGGTCCAAAATAAACACACCTTCCTCATGAAAACACAAGCTGAATCGAATGACAGATCTCGAGTAATTAATTCTGCTTGTGTTTCATCAATGAGGCTCAACGAGCACAAAATAAATCTAATACACGTTTGAGAATATTATTGATTTTCTCAGCTGGCCCGAATGTTTTTTATTGAAAATATAATGTGGGAAAACTAAAATTATTATCAACTGCACATAAAGTCAATCTAAACTAAAATTAAACCCTTGAAAGTACAAAATTGTAAAGAATTATTTTCATTATATATATATATAATAAACCTTAAAGTCTGGTTTATACTTCTGCATCAAGTGATCGCTTGACCCACGGCGCCTGCCTTGCGCGTAGCCGTGCATTTATACTTCTGTGTGCTGTTTGTGTTGCTCTGCAGTAACACTTTCGAAACACTAGAGGGCAGTAGGTATTTATGTTCCTCTTGGTTGGGTTTCTTTGCGGGTGTTTTGTTTTTTCTGAATTTTACCTTAATGTACAAGTAGCTAAAACTCGCGCATTTAGAAAGGGGGAACCAGCGGACATGCAACAACTTTAATAATAAGGTAAATGGGAAACAACAGTTTCCACCTGGAGCTCCTTTAACGGGCCTCGACACTTGTAAACACTCACTTTAAAGGGTTTGCGCAGCTCTCGGTTCCGCCCACACTTGTCAGTGCTACCAAGCCGACCAATCACAGAGCTTCTGCTACGAGTCGTTGTGACTCGTAATTAAATTTTTTGAGAGGTGCGCATCAGCGTCGGCAAGGGGTATGCAACCGCGCACAGGCAGTGCCGAAACATAAACGTGTGTTTAAAGCAGAAGTATAAATCAGCCTTATAAGATAGATTAAAATTATGACATAAGCAACCTAAGAAATGAGTACATATTAATAAATAAACGTATATATATATATATATATATATATATATATATATATATATGAAAAATTATAAAACATCGACACCAATTCAACATGTCTAAAAAAACAAAACACAAACATGCATCTTTAATTAAATAATAATATGAATAGGGATATATATATATATATATATATATATATATATATATATATATATATATATATATATATATATATATACTGTATATACTGTATATAAATAATAAATATACTGTATATAAATAAATAAATATATAAATATATATATATATATATATATATATATATATATATATATATATATATATATATATATATATATATATATATAAATATATATATATATATATATATATATATATAAAAAATTATGAATCCTAAACATAAGATAAATTAGTCATTAAATTTTTAAGGCAAAAAAAGATTTAAGTTTAAATATATTTAAGTCGAAAAATACGATTTTTATGTCATTTCCTAACAAACCATACAAAACTCGCGCATTCAGAAAAGGGGAACCAGCAGACGTGCAACAACTTTAATAATAAGGTAAATAGGAAACAACAGTTTCCACCTGGAGCTCCTTTAACGGGCCTCGACACTTGTAAACACTCGCTCCAACGGGTTTGCACAGCTCTCGGTTCCGCCCACACTCGTCAGTGCTACCAAGCCGACCAATCACAGAGCTTCCGCTACGAGTCGTTGTGACTCGTAGTTAAATTTTTTTGAGAGGTTCGCATCAGCGTCGGCAAGGGGTATGCAACCGCGCACAGGCAGTGCCGAAACATATACGTGCGTTTAAAGCAGAAGTATAAATCAGCCTTATAAGATAGATTAAAATAATGACATAAGCAACCTAAGAAATGAGTACATATTAATAAATAAACGTGTATATATATATATATATATATATATATATATATATATATATATATATATAAATAAATATATGAAAAATTATAAAACATCAACACCAATTCAACATGGCTAAAAAAACAAAACACAAACATGCATCTTTAATTAAATATTAATATTAATAGGGGTATATATACTGTATATACTGTATATAAATAAATATATATATATAAATTATGAATTCTAAACATAAGATAAATTAGTCATTAAATTTATAAGGTAAAAAAGATTTAAGTTTAAATATATTTAAGTCGAAAAACACGATTTTTATGTAATTTCCTAATAAACCATACATTTTTTTAAATATATATATTAATAAATAGTTAATAAACATTTTAGTGTAGTCTGCATACAATGCAGAAAATATAAACAAGTGTAAAACTGCTACATATTATTAATTGGAGTCAAATATTATTATTTAAATGGACCAAACTTTATTTACTACAGTAGCTATAAAACAAAACACTACATTTAACACTAACTAGCACTACATTTCCCAAGACATAAATGATAATATATTTCATAAACACACTACAATCAATTTTGCGCGGTGTGAATTTTGGACCGGTGTGTGGCGGTGTGAATTTTGGACCGGTGTGTGTGTGTGTGTGTAACTGCATACTGTGGTCATGTTTCACTGGTGAGAACAGAACCAAACCCATGCAGTTTATACCCATTTCTGTAGTACCACAGATGGACAGCGGGGGCGCCAAAGCACACTATATCACACAGAGAGGAGAAACAGCAGAAAAATCAGAGAAATACACCTCAGATATACACACACACACACACACACACACACACACACACACACACACACACACACACACACACACTCACACACTCACACACTCACACACTCACACACTCACACACTCACACACTCACACACTCACACACTCACACACTCACACACTCTCTCACACACACACACAGCTAATGGATGGAGTGGAGGGAAATAAAATAAAAGGGGAGAGAAAAACCGAAGACGTCACCTGGCTCTAAATGAAGGAAAGGAAAACGCTGATAGAAATAAGCTCTCTGACAGTTCTGGAGCTCTGAGAGAGAGATTCGGACAGACGGGACGGAGAGAATAAAGGCCCAGGAGGACACAAAACAAGGGACGCATGGAGGGATGGAGAATAAAAGAGGAGCGAACACCAACGACACGAGCAGAAGAGAACAAATCCGGTCAGTTTCCAGAGAGAGAAACAAAAACAGACGCCCAAGAGTGCTGAAACATTAGCAGGACTTCATGCAGGGCTGGACGACATCAGGTAAAACTAAAACATCGATTACCTGACGATTTAGTTTTGGTTACGACATAATTGGTGGTGTGTGTGTGTGTGTGTATAGCACATGGAAAGTTAACGGCTGCGTCCGAATTCGCCTACTACCCAGTAGGTGCTGCATTTGAATTTACGTGTACTACTCGACCGTTAGAAAAGTACGATCTATACAGTATGAATGGAAGTGGGATGTACTACATCCGCCATTTTATTATCATCGGCTTAGTCCCTTTATTAATCAGGGGTCGCCACAGCGGAATGAACCACCAACTAATCCAGCATATGTTTTACGCAGCGGATGCCCTTCCAGCTGCAACCCATCACTGGTAAACATCCATACACTCTCATACATACACTCCCTTTCGTTATAAGAGATCATGTGATGATAAAAATGTGTGTAAATGGACAAACCAGCAGACTGAGCACATCTGAAACCACTGGAAATGTTGTTTTGGTCATTCTAAAACACCTTACCGTTTAAGTATTAGTGTTATTATATTATTAATGACCTCCAGAATCAAGAGTGTCTGTGCTCCGCGTCTGACCCCTTCAAATGCCACCGCGGGTTCACTGCGTGTCAGTATTGCCTTCTGAGGCGCAAGTCATTTATTAGATGAAGAAAAGATTGACGCAGCTTCTCCTACTGCAGCAAATTCAGTTTTTACTGTTGATATTTGGCGCCAGTTAATCAGGAAGTGACGATTTTGTTCGCTTTGACTCGTTGGATGGAAACGCAGCTTTATTCGCACGTCTTTTATGTGATAATCCAGTTGTGCGCAATAAAGTTCATTCGCATTTTTGGATGGACACATAGCTACTGATAATAAAGACATATTTTTATTTATTGTGAAAGATCCTTTTCTTACTTAACAAAATAACCGACTATTTTTTGCAAACAAAATAAATGAATATTACAATTTCAAATGTTAGGAGACAATAACTTGTATGTCTAAATATTACTTTAATAAATGCTATGTGAGAAAAGAAGAAAATAATAACTCGTGTGCCCTTTAAACGAGCGTTTTAAATGTCTATTATGCGTTTTAAAAGTGTCTAGAAATAAAATTAAATTGAGTCTATAACTAAAAATAATAATAATAAAATAACCAAAATTTGGTGAGTTAGAGGGTGTGAATTAGGCTTTTTAAGTGAATCGTCCAGCCCTACGGTCCGCTCTACATTTGCTGCTGTAATGTTGATCGTAAAGCTGAAACTCACCGTCTTTCCACAGCTCAGACACAAATCTATCCGTGGACTGATTGAGTAAAGTGGCCACATTATCATTCAGCGGGTCCATGTTCTTCATCAGCCACTCGTCTGCCTTATAATCCACCTGACAAACACAATCACACACGTTTAAAGGCGTGAAATGACATATACAGTCTAACTATAAATGCATTCAGATTCCAGACATCATTTGTACTAGCGGGGTCCAGGACATCATCAAGATTCATTTGTTCTGAAAGTTTCTGCTCATATTTTATTAAACTATGGCGAATATACAGTGATAATATGAGAATTGCTGAAGGCGTCGGAGAGAATTTAGGTTTCACGGTGATGCAAAAATCACTTTCATAAGGGGTTTAAACACAGTCACGGTGTGTGAGTATATCCAGCCTGCAATGCTAATCATGCATTAATTCTATTTCTTCTAATCAGGCTTGATAAAAACAGTCTGCGGAAACACCTTGATTGACATTCTCCCTTTGTACGTGTCATCAGATGGGAGAAACCCCACCCACTAGTCACCATCTCTCCCTCATTAGCATAAACAGCAGCCCTGGGTGAGAAGCAGCCGTCTGTCCATTAGCCATTCGAGTGTTTGAGCTGCTGAAGATAATGTCAGCATAGACTAAGAGGATTATAGATGTGGAGTTTAAGATGAAGCACGAATGAACAGCGACATAGACTGACAGAAGCATGAAGCACACACTGATGTTCACTGCCACTATGCTGACACACAGGCATTTGGAGGTCCGCCTTTTGAAAACAGCTCATTTGCATTTAAAGCGACAGTCACCAAAACGCCACAATTAGGATCAAAGCCTAAAAGGGTCAGTTTCAGAGAGTTAGAAAACATTATTTGTGTGGTAATTTGAGTTGAAACTTCACACACACATACACTCTAGGGACATCAGAGACTTATAGTACATCTAAAGGCTGATTTATACTTCTGTGTCAAGCGCACGCATATGCTACGACGCAGCCTACGCGTGGACGCATAGCCCTCGCCGTCGGTGACTTTGACGTGCACCTCTCAGAAAATGTAACGCGTAGTGCAAGCTCTGTGATTGGTCGGCTTGTTAGCGCTGACAAGTGTGAGCGGAGGTGAGAGCCGATGCAGCGAGTGTTTACAAGTGTGGAGTCCCGTGAAGGAGCTCCGGATGGAGACTGTTGTTTTGTGTTTACCTCATGATTAAAGTTGTTGCACGTCTGCCGGTTCCCGCCTCAAAATGAGCGAATTTGAGCCACTTGTACATTAAGGAAGTGTTTAGAAAAAACAAAACACCAGCAAAGAAACTCGACACAGAGAAACATAAGCACCTACTGCCAGCTAGCGTTTCGGAAGTGCATTGCAGAGAAACAGAAACAGCGCGCAGAAATATAAATAAACGGCTACGCGCGAGGCTTGCAGAAGTATAAACCAGGCTTAAGTAGTCCCCTTTAAAGTGCTCTTCTGTTTAAGATACTGTTAATCACCTTTCCAGCATAGTGGATGATGCAGAAGTCTGCCTCGTCCTTCAGTTTCTTGGGTTTGTGGAATTTGGGATGCGTCCCCTGCTCCTGCAGGACCTTCTCCACAAAACTCTTATCTGTGGCTTTAGGGAACCAGCACTCCTCGTCCAGGAGAGCCAGGATTCCCGGGGGACTCGCCTGTAAAAAAGCAAACAATAAAATAATGAATTCCAAGATCTTAATTCCCAATCTTAAACATGGCTGACTCTAGAATTGCTGGTACATCCTAGATAAATCTTCTATTATTTTACAGAAACGTTTTTTTTACGGTAACAAAAATAATGCCAAATCTTAAAAAGTAATGTTTGTATGTGTATTTTAAGGTTATTTTGTCTTGTAACTATATATTTAAAGACCCATGTGTCCATTCTTCTGAATCATACATTCAACCTCAATGTTCATCTTTTTTTTTTTGTCGTTACTTTACTAAGCTCACTAAACATTTGCATGGAACATCTATTTTCTGTTTTATTTGTTATTTCAGTAATAAAAAAATACATTTTGTGTCTGTCTCTATGTTTTGGTCAACTCTGTTACATCAGTTATTAAAAGACAGAACAATCTGTAAAGCACTGATAGAAAAAGCATGTGACTTGCTCCAAGTGATGTCAAAATCTAGAAGGCACTGATGAGTGTCCTTACTTTTCTCTCATTCATTTGCGCAAAAGGTTTAGGATACCTCAAGAGTAGATAAATTCAACTTAAGTCAACTCTGTTACTGTGATATTCTCATTTACTTTTTAAAAACAATAATATGATGAAAATACATATAATTGAGTTTTAGACACGCCATGTGGAGTCTGGTTTGAGGTTAGCATGTTAAGTTAAAGCACAAAATGCTGGAAAATGTCAACTCTGTACTGTTAACTCTGTTACCGGTAACTGACAACTCTGTTACCATCAAATTCTGTTACCAGTAACCATCAAACTCTGTTACCTTTAATGAACTCTGTTACTGGTGTAAGTCAACTTTGTTACCAGTTAGCTTCAACATTGTTACCATTTAGCATCAATTCTGTTAATGTCAGTCAACTCTGTTATGCCTAGTTCACACTACAGGATTTTGAGCCAGATTTGGAAGTTAACGAGCTCGCCGACCGATCAGGCTGTGATCGGGGAAAAATCTGCGGGTGCACGGCGCTCGTCAGTCTTTATATGTGAACCACTGAACAACGCGTCAAAGAGGCTCGCTGAAGCGTCGCTGACACCTCGCAGACGGAAATCCAATATTTAGCATGCTGAATATTCCAGAGCAGTCGGCCGACTCGACCCCACGTGTGGTCAGATGTAGTGACGAGCTGCAGCCAATGAGAGAGCATATCAGCATGAGCTGAATGGCTGTGTGCTCAGGAGCTCAACAGAAACGTCTGTGATTGGCCAGAATGGGCATCCATGCACTCGCTTCATTCTGTTAACACAGACACAGGAGTAGGCTATATTTACAGTGGAACTAGAATTCTGTAACTATTAGAATTACCATAATGGTCATTCTGACCTTTCTCACATCATATTTACATTCAAAACTTCTATTGCGATATTAAAATTAAGCTTTGAATGTCTGTCATCATATTTTATGACAGCATTACCCTAAAAATATTATTGTTTTTGGTAATACAGCCTATAAATATGTAGTTAAGATACTAGAACATGCAATGGTCTGAGCCTCGCTTTCATTTTCACATTTAAACAGGAGCTATTTCGCGGCACAGAATATGCTGTTTTGAAATATATATCTGAAGTAAATTTATGTTTTTGCTATCAGAAAGTTTAGTTTATTTTAGCAGGAAGTTGCGAGGTAAAGAAATGCATGCATATATAAAGTCACAGCGAAAAGTAGCAGATATGCATGCAGTCATGTTGACCAATATGGTAATTAAAGATAGACATGCTCAGTTCTTTGCTGTTTTGTAATTTAAAAAAATGACAATGTTAGAAAGACATACACAGATATTTAGGAAACGTCAGAGTGATATAGATATGTTAGTTTTATTTCAGAGTTATAAAATTACAAAAATTAAAAACACTATCTTTCCACTTGAACTTTGCAGATGAGTGATTGATCCGCTGATGCATCAGCTGACTGATGATGTTTTTAAATGCTCCATTGAAAGCTTGAAACGCTGTCAGTGATGTCATCAGCACACAAGCAGCCAATAGTGTTCAGCTTTTTCTGACGACTCCTCCCTCAAAATTTCATTGGCTGTGGTTTGGTAGCTTGACTGAGCTGTTGGCGAACGAGTTGTTGTCAGATCATGTAGTGTGTGACCCCCCTCTTGTGGATCATTTACGTAGTGTCGCGTAGTGTGAACACCACAGTGATTAAAAAACACAAGATCAAGTCATGTAGTGTGAACTGCACAGCGATCTGCCGATGCTTAAAATCCTGTAGTGTGAACTAGGCATTACTGGCATCAGTCAACTTTGTTACCGGTTACTGTCAACTCTTACTGTCAGTCAACTCTGTTACCTTCCTTCAACTCTGCTACCGGTAAGCGTCAACACTGCTACTGTTAACAGCCAACCCTTTTACCGATTACTTTCAACTCTGTTACCTTCCATCAGCTCTGTTACCTTTACTCAACTCTGTTACCTTCTTTCAACTCTTTTACGTTTCTTCAACTCTGTTACCTTTACTCAACTGTTACTTTTACTCAATTCTGTTACCTTCTTTCAACTGTGTTACCTTCCCTTAACTCTGTTACCTTCTACTCAACTCTGTTACCTTTACTCAACTCTGTTACCTTCTTTCAAATCTTTTACCTTTCTTCAACTCTGTTACCTTTACTCAACTGTTACCTTTACTCAACTCTGTTACCTTCCTTCAACTCTGCTACCAGTAAGCGTCAACACTGATACTGTTAACAGCCAACCCTTTTACCGATTACTTTCAACTCTGTTACCTTCCTTCAACTCTGTTACGTTTCTTCAACTCTGTTACCTTTACTCAACTGTTACCTTTACTCAACTCTGTTACCTTCTTTCAACTCTGTTACCTTCCCTTAACTCTGTTACCTTCTACTCAACTCTGTTACCTTCCTTCAACTCTGTTACCTTTACTCAACTCTGTTACCTTTACTCAACTGTTACCTTTACTCAACTCTGTTACCTTCTTTCAACTCTGTTACCTTCCTTTAACTCTGTTACCTTTACTCAACTCTGTTACCTTCTTTCAACTCTGTTACCTTCCTTCAAATCTTTTACCTTTCTTCAACTCTGTTACCTTCCATCAGCTCTGTTACCTTTACTCAACTCTGTTACCTTCTTTCAACTCTTTTACGTTTCTTCAACTCTGTTACCTTTACTCAACTGTTACCTTTACTCAACTCTGTAACCTTCTTTCAACTCTGTTACCTTCCCTTAACTCTGTTACCTTCTACTCAACTCTGTTACCTTCCTTCAAATCTTTTACCTTCCTTCAAATCTTTTACCTTTCTTCAACTCTGTTACCTTTACTCAACTGTTACCTTTACTCAACTCTGTTACCTTTTTTCAACTCTTTTACGTTTCTTCAACTCTGTTACCTTTACTCAACTGTTACCTTTACTCAACTCTGTTACCTTCTTTCAACTCTGTTACCTTCCCTTAACTCTGTTACCTTCTACTCAACTATGTTACCTTTACTCAACTCTGTTACCTTTACTCAACTCTGTTACCTTCTTTCAAATCTTTTACCTTTCTTCAACTCTGTTACCTTCCATCAGCTCTGTTACCTTTACTCAACTCTGTTACCTTCTTTCAACTCTTTTACGTTTCTTCAACTCTGTTACCTTTACTCAACTGTTACCTTTACTCAACTCTGTTACCTTCTTTCAACTCTGTTACCTTCCCTTAACTCTGTTACCTTCTACTCAACTCGGTTACCTTCCTTCAAATCTTTTACCTTTCTTCAACTCTGTTACCTTTACTCAACTGTTACCTTTACTCAACTGTTACCTTTACTCAACTCTGTTACCTTCTTTCAACTCTTTTATGTTTCTTCAACTCTGTTACCTTTACTCAACTGTTACCTTCTTTCAACTCTGTTACCTTCCTTCAACTCTGTTACCTTTACTCAACTCTGTTACCTTCTTTCAACTCTGTTACCTTCCTTCAACTCTGTTACCTTCCTTCAACTCTGTTACTTTTACTCAACTCTGTTACCTTCCTTCAACTCTGTTACCTTCCTTCAACTCTGTTACTTTTACTCAACTCCATTACCTTCCTTCAACTCTGTTACCTTCCTTCAACTCTGTTACCTTCCTTCAACTCTGTTACTTTTACTCAACTTCGTTACCTTCCTTCAACTCTGTTACCTGCCTTCAACTCTGTTACCTTCCTTCAACTCTGTTACCTTCCTTCAACTCTGTTACTTTACTCAACTTCGTTACCTTCATTTCAACTCGGTTACCTTCTTTTCAACTGTTACCTTTACTCAACTCTGTTATCTTTACTCAACTCTGTTACCTTCCTTCAACTGTTACTTTTACTCAACTCTGTTACCTTCTTTTCAACTCTTTTGCCTTCTTTCATCTCTGTTACCTTTACTCAACTGTTACCTTCCTTCGACTCGGTTACCTTCCTTCGACTCTGTTACCTTTCTTTGACTCTGTTACCTTTCTTCGACTCTGTTACCTTCCTTCAACTCTGTTACCTTTACTCAACTTTGTTACCTTCTTTCAACTCTACTACCAGTAATCCTCAGTCAACTTTGCTACCATCCATCAACTCTGTTACCATGGGCTAAATATAATCACAGAAGATCATGAAAATGGATAAGGTTGTTTTTCTGAATCACTCACAGGTTTCTCGATGAGGTCGATGCAGGGCTGCAGGTCGAGGCCGAAGTCGATAAAGCTCCATTCGATGCCCTCGCGTTGGTACTCCTCCTGCTCCAGGATGAACATGGTGTGGTTGAACAGCTGCTGGAGCTTCTCGTTGGTGTAGTTGATGCACAACTGCTCGAAAGAGTTCAGCTGTGAAAACAAACAAATACAGCTTTACTGCAAGGAATTGTGGGTAATGTCTCTGCAAGTTGTCGTCGTACTTAAGTACAACAGTGACATAAAAACACTTAAGCTACTGTCCACCACGGGTAAGTTTATGGATCATGCCGTACCTCAAAGATCTCGAAGCCGGCAATGTCCAGGATGCCGATGAAGGATGCACCCTGACGCTTGGTCTTATCCAGAGCTTTGTTGATACGCATCACCAGCCAGCGAAACATCCTCTCATATGTGGCTTTGGCAAGAGCCTCCACTGCAAACTCAGCCTGCTCCTGCGTCTGTGCCTTCTGCACGTAGTCTCGACCCACTTTAATCCGAGGTG
This sequence comes from Danio kyathit, assembly GCA_903798195.1. Classification (NCBI taxonomy): domain Eukaryota; kingdom Metazoa; phylum Chordata; class Actinopteri; order Cypriniformes; family Danionidae; genus Danio; species Danio kyathit. The sequence continues at coordinate 5,568,249 of LR812521.1, forward strand.
AGAGGATGGCGCGGGTGAAATCGGTCACATTCATGCCCATCAGATGGCACACCTTCTGGGCGGCTGGAGAAGGGGATGGAGAAAGGTTAAGAAATGTGACCCTGGACCACAAAACCAGTCAAAAACTTTTGAAAACTGACATTTATGCATTATTTGAGAGTGGAATAAATTGTTTTTCCATTGATGTATACCAACCAGTAGCTGGTTAGACTTTCACCTGACTAGCAGGAAGTCTAACTTACCAAACATTCAGGCCAGTTTGGAGCACCTAATGGCTATTTTTGACCACTCTGTACAAGTTATTGACCAATTCTGACCTGCTAATAACAATTTTGACCAGGTCAGAAACCAGGACCAACTAATGACCATTATCAATCAATTTGTTCCAAGTACAAACAAGTGATAACCATTTTAGACTAGTAAATGTCCATTTTTGGCCCACTTAAACCAGTAATGGCCAAGTTACTGACCATTTTTAAACAGCTAATGACACACTTTTGACCAAGTCAGACCAGTTAATGACTACTCTTGAACAGCCTGGAGCTGCTAATTACCATTCTTGACAAACAAATCACCACTGTCAACTCCCTGTCAAGTCTTGTAAGCTAATCTCTATTTTTCAGCTAACTTGAAACAGCTAATGTCCAAATTACCAATACATTTTTTAATCAGTTTGGACCAGCCAATAACCACATGACAATTTTTGGCCAGTTTGGACCAGTTTATGACTGAATTAACATTTTTGACAAGTCAGACCAACCAATAATGATTCTGGACCAGCTAATAACCATTTCAATAAGTTTGGAATAGCTAATAGAATCAACGGCTACCTATCCAGGCCAGTTTGGAGCAGCTAATGACTATTATTGACCAGTTTGGACAAGTTAATGACATTATTTGATCAGCTTGAACGTGCTAGTGACAAAAGGACAATATTTGACCAGCTAATTACCATTTTTGAACTAGCTAATAATCAAGTGACAATTTTTCACAAGTTATTCCAAACTAATACCATTTTGGACCAGCTAATGACCATTTTTAACCAGTTTGTACCAGCTACAAACAACCGATAACTATTTTAGACCAGTAAATGTCCATTTTTTGCCCAGTTTGGAGCAGCTAATGACTATTATTGACCAGTTTGGACAAGTTAATGACAATATTTGATCAGCTTGAACCTGCTAGTGACAAAAGGACAATTTTTGACCAGCTAATATCAATTCTGACCAGGTCAGACCAGTTAATGAATACTCTTGAATAGCCTGGACCAGTTAATGGTCAGTTTGTAGCAGCTAATTACCATTTTTGAACTAGCTAATAATCAAGTGACCATTTTTCACAAGTTATTCCAAACTAATACCATTTTGGACCAGCTAATGACCATTTTAACCAGTTTGTACCAGCTACAAACAACCGCTAACTATTTTAGACCAGTAAATGTCCATTTTTTCGCCAGTTTGGACAAGCTAATGACTTAATGAATATTTTTGACAAGTTAGACCAATCAATAATATTTCTGGGCCAGCTAATAACCATGTCAACAAGTTTGGAATGGCTAACAACAATTTCTAACTAGCTTGTGCAGGCTATTAACAAATGTTAACTAGTTTTGAATGATGATTGACCAAGTTTGGCCAGCTTGAGCCAGCTGATGACCAAATGACTATTTCTGACAAATAAATAACCAGCTAATAACAATTTTAACTAGATCAGACCAGTTAATGAATACTCTTAAACAGCCTGGACCAGCTAATGGTCAGTTTGTAGCAGCTAATTACAATTTTTGACAACTAATACTAACCATCATCAACAAGTCTGGACTAGCGAATTGCAATTTTTTGACCAGTTTAGACCAGGTCATAACAATTTTGACCAGGTCATGAGCACTCTTAAACATTTAGGAACCAGTTAATAGTCCAAATTACTAATTTTGACCAGCTAATAATGTTTTTGTCCAATTTACCAACAGAATAGTGTTGATCAGCTAAAGACATTTTAACCAGTTTGGACCAGCTATTAAGTTAGACCAAGACAAAGCTAGTTTTTGACAAGTTAGTCTAATTAATAACAGTTTTTAACCAGCTAATAATCATTTTTAACTAGTTTGTATCCACTACTAACAAATGTTAACTAGTTTAAAAAGGCTAATGACTTCAGACCAGTTAATGAATACTCTTGAACAGCCAGACCAGTTAATGCTCAGTTTGGCGAGAAGCTAATTACCATTTTTAAAAGGTAGTGACCAACCTAGGCCAATTTAGATGAGTTTAGATCAGTTAATGACCAGTTTTAACAGACCAGTTTGAATCTGCCAGAAACTATGTAAACCACTTGCTATCTTTATGATGTCAACAAAGCTACAGAAAGCCTAATAGATGTGTTTAACCATCACAAATAGTGTATTTATTTATTTACCGGTGTCATCAGGCATGGAGGCCTGGTCCGAGTGACGCTCCTTCTTGAAGGACATGTTGCCCAGCTGCAGCACAGATGAAATAACCCTCAGCAGACCTGCAGGGGGCGACACACACACACACAAACAATAATAAAAACACACACCTCAAACATCTAGCTGATAATACATTACATTTATGAGCAGCACTACTGTATATACAGTACACACCGACATGCTCCTCCTCAGAGAAGCCCATAATCTTCATGGCCTCCACAGTCTCCACATACATGTCTCGGTCCTGCTGTCCCGGGATGGTCACGTTCCCATTGGACAGGAACCGGTACTTATTGTAGCCCTCCAGACACAGCTCAGCTGATGAAGCAAATGTGTATAGTTTGTATTAACAATCTTTGTATGAAGACTGTAGTCTTGTACAGTTGAAGGCAGAATTATTAGCCCTCCTGTTTTTTTCTCCAATTTCTGTTTAAAGGAGAGATGTGTTCCACAGTTTTAATAACTCATCTCTAATAACTGATTTATTTTCTCTTTGCCATGATGACAGTAAATAATATTTGACAAGACACTAGTATTCAGCTTAGAGTGACATTTAAAGGCTTCACTAGGGTAATTAGGGTAAAGTTAGAGTAAATAGGCAAGTCTGTGTATAACAGTGGTTTGTTCTGGAGACAATCCAAAACTAATATTGCTTAAGGGGCTAATAATATTGACCTTTAAATGGGTTTAAAACAATTAAAAACTGCTTTTATTCTAGCCGAAATAAAACAAATAAGACTTTCTCCAGAAGAAAAAATATTATCAGACATACTGTGAAAATTTCCTGAATCTGTTAAACACCATTTGGGAAATATTTGAAAAAGACAAGGAGGGTGAATAACTCTGACTTCAACTCTATATGTGCATGCTTGATGAAAAAGCAGCGCAGATGCTCACAGCGAAGTTTGTCTCCTACGCCGGTCAGCATGTAGTAGAACATGTGGAAGGTTCGCTCTTCTTTAGCCTGACGGATGGCTCGGGACTTCTCCAACAGGTCTGACGGTCAGAGTCAAGGACAGACTCATTTTTTCACATGATGTATATCGCTTTTAATGACTAGCAGCTTTATTTAACAACAATAGACATTTTCAGAGCATCGCCATCACATGGACAACAAGCAGCCAATCACAACTGCCTCATTAAATATTCATGACCTATGTGTGGAGTCTTTCAGGATTTCTGTAACAGTGCTGGCTCATTTGCATATTTATGAGGTTAATGACATTCTAGAGGTTTATACGGCAAAAAATGTCTTGGTGATTTTAGACTTTGACTTTTTTTGAAGAAATTTAAGACTTTTTTTAAAGACCTTTTCAAGAAAAAAAAATGTGATGATCTTCATTACAAAAATGATGCTTTTGCTTTTCACTTTAAAATAAAACACATGAGGGGGAAAAAATCCTCACAAAAATGATAGCCATGATCACATGAATATAACATGTGCTGCTCTGATTTAAGACTTTAAGACCTGATTGGATTTTCGTTCAAGAGAGTTTAATAATTCAGGGTGCTTTCACACCTAGACGTTTGTTTGGAAACCTGACGCGTTTGCCTCTTTAGCGCGGTTCGATTGGCATATGTGAATTCGCCAAATGCACTGATCTGCACCAAATCAATCAGTCTGAGATCACATGGACGAGGTGGTCTCGGCTCGACTGAAACGAACTCTGGAGCAGACCGATCGATCGCATTGATCCTGAAGGGCCAGCCTGTACACCAGCCGGTGACCTCTCCCACTTGCAGCTTCTCCACGATGGACGTCCAGCGTTCTCCAGCGCCTCTGCTCTGCACAAGACGTTTGGCCATAGGAGTAATGGTCGTGCCCAACGGAGCGTGATTTCTCTCAAGGTTTTTTATCCTTCACTTTCGCCAATTGGTGAAGTTTTGTACCTCTTCACTGTTTCCACTGGCTTGCTTGGTTTGGGACTTGTGGAGCTGCGCATCGATGGATTTGCGCTTCAGTGTTTGGACTTTCAGCAGTGGAAATTAAACCACACCAAACTGAACTGAACTCTGGAAGCTGAACTGACAAAGTTTCATTTTACTATAATCTTCTTTGTGAAGCTGCTTTGACACAATCTACATTGTAACGGCGCTATAGAAATACAGATGAATTGAATTTAATTAATTAGTGAGAAAGCAAAATGATCCAATGAACCAGGTTATTTCACAGTGTATTATGGTTATGTGGCAAATATACAGCTATATGAAGAAAAAATTATGATAGGGCGGGATGTCATTCCTACCGGTATATGTGTGTTTCATGTCGAATGCGCAAGTGATCTATTAACGAGAGTTGTTCATCAGTTTCTTAACTGACCGAACTGCAGTATTGGTTTACCTGTTATCTCTCTCTATAATGTAAAGCCTATAATGCAAAATTCTAGCCAATGGCTATGTATGAGAAAGTCTTACCTCCGATTTATATTTGGTGACTATGTCTGTGGGTGTCACCATTCAAAATTAAAGCGCAGCTTTTCACTTATAGGCCCAGTTTCACAAACAGGGCTTAGCTTAAGCCAGGACTAGACCTTAGTTAAATTAGGCCATTTAAGCCACATTTATAAAAACAGCCTTAGAAAAATACATTACTGGTGTGCACCTGTAAACAAAAAATTACACTGCCATATTTTAAGACATCTCACTGCAAGTTATTTTCAGTTGAGACAGCTCAAACATGCAATTTAATCCAAGACTAGCCTTAAACCTTGTTTGTGAAACCGGGGGTTAATGTCTTATGCCAGACGGAATCTGCGGATGTTTTTTGCAATTTCTGCGGAACATTTTGGAAAAAATCTGTGGATTTCTGCGGAATTATTTTATAAGTCTCATAACTAAAACCTTAATATGTGAAATAAAAAATAATACCTTTTAAACTTTTATTTAATGTTTAAAATGCAAATCCAATTAGATTCACTTTATTTGGTAAACAAAGCAAGTCTCTCATATAATATATATACTAAAAGACATGTGGATCAAATCATGTACTGCATGTACATAAATCAGATGAACATTTTCATATTAGTCAAAATAATATTACTGTAATTAATTTAAAAAATGAATAAATATAGATTTACACACATTTACTCAAGTAAATAAACAGAATTAATGATAGCCTAAAAATCTGCGGAATTCTGTGGAAAATCTGCGGAATTCTGTGAAAAAATCTGCGGAATTCTGTGGAAAAATCTGCAGAATTCTGTGGAAAAATCTGCGGAATTCTGTGGAAAAATCTGCGGAATTCTGTGAAAAAATCTGCGGAATTCTGTGAAAAAATCTGCGGAATTCTGTGGAAAATCTGCGGAATTCTGTGCGCACAGATTCCATGTGGGCCTACTTATTGCTCATCATCATTAATTAAAATAAGGGGCGCATGACAGCTGAGCGGGAAAAATAAACCAAACTCTGACCAATGTGAGGAGAGTTTCCTCGCACGTGTTCCTTTTAGAAACTTTTCCATGTGAAAGTGAACTTCACCAAGAACAAAACTCGAGACTCTAACAATCTTAATCCGTTTCAAAACAAACAATGGATTTACAGGTGTGAGAAGTCTAGTATTTTCATTATCTGCTTCTGTTTTAAAATAAAAATTTGATTGAGTGACGGAACTTTTAATTTTAATACAATATCAAATTATGACAACCTGTTTATCTGCATTACTTTGAGTAAATATATGGATTTTTAATGAGTCATACATTGCCAAAATGCTTTTCTTACTTCGACTTGTTGTCTTGTTTCTAGTCCAAAATCTAAAAAATCTTAAATCAAGAAACATTTTCTAGACAAGCAAAACATATTGTCTAGTTTTCAGAACAAATATGGCAAAACGAAGCGAGTTTTTCCTTAAAACAAGCAAAATAATCCAGCCAATGGGGTGAGAAAAATAAGCTTACGTCAAACCAAAATTATTTTGTTTGTTTAACGGAAAAACTTACTTAATTTTGACTCTGAAACAAGACAAAAGGTGCGTCCCAAATCGCATACTTATGCACTATTCTCCGCCATTTTGTAGTATAAATAGTGCGTTCAGACTGAAAACTCTAAAAATAATAAGTGCGCTTTAATTACCCGGCTGATGCACTCAGTCGACCGGTGAAATTAAGTGTGTAATGATGGAGACTTCACGCACTCAACGACCACAGCTTTGCTCACGTAGCGGAAGGGGCGGAGCTATCGGGCGCACATGTTGGATTGTGAAAGCAAAATTCTCCTCCGAGAGTTATTATAGCGCCTCCCGATGGTGAATGCGGTTATACGCATGGCAGGTATTATTTGGTACTTTGTTCGTTTATTTCACTGATTTGGCAAACGTAAAACGTCATCAGGGAAACGGTTTGAACTTCCGCTTAGTAAAAAAACATTAGTGTTTCATTTGGGACGACACTACATACATATACTATACTGTTGAGTGTATAAGTGCATAGTGTGCCATTTGGGACGCAGCTAATGTGTTTTAATTGTCTAGAAAATGCTCATTGATTTAAGAATTTGTAGACATTTGGACAAGAAACAAGACAAAAACTAATTAAAAAAAGGCATTTTTTGGCGTGTAAACCTCTGCAATGGGCTGTAAATCCCCCAATAAATTTGATCGACCTCTTGAATATGCAAATAAGCCAGCGCTCATTTACCCCAGAGATAACGACCCTGAGATTTAAAGCATATTAAGCAGCTCATAAAGATACATGTTTCAATATTGGCTCCAACGATGTAGCCGTTGACGTCAAAGTTGATCCTGATGAACTTGCCCTGAAACACAGAAGAGATAAAAGATCAGTCGTGCATGTATTTACACTGGCACTGACATAAGATGGCTATAAAGCAAGAGAGTCTTACGAATCGAGAAGAGTTGTCGTTTTTGACGGTCTTGGCGTTTCCGAAGGCTTCCAGGATCGGGTTTGCCTGCAGCAGCTGCTTCTCCAGCTCGCCCTGCGCTCAAACACACCAATCACAGCTCAGTTCAGCTCAACCGCACCAATCGCAGCTCAGATCAGCTTGAGTGGACCAATCGCAGCACAGTTCAGCTTGAGTGCGCCAATCACAGAGCAGCAGAGCCTTAATACACCAATCACGAGCTCAAACGGACCAATCACAGCGTAGCTGAGCTTAAACCGACCAATCACAGTTCAGTTCAGCTCAAACAGCATCAAAAGTGTCCCGCACAGGAGCAAATAAGCCACAACACACACATGGATAAGCACATATTCTGATTCCAATCCCAAAACACCAGTAAAGAGAGCGTCCCGTCACCCCTGAACACACAGAAACACTGTACTTACACACTCACCTCGTATAGCACACAAACCCTCATTCACTTTTCAGATAAACACAACGTGCAGTAGTTTCTTTATGAATGTTACAACAGTTATCTAAAATTAAAGTCAGTAAATTCTTCATTAATCCACTAAATGGTATATATAATAACTTTAACATAATAATAATAATAACAATAACAACTCTATTTTAGCTAGTTTCCAAGGCAACGTCTTAAAAATAACTAGACTAAAATAAATTGACTAATTGAATTTTGTTGTATGAATAAACTAATTGAATTAATTGAAATAAAAACTGAAAACAAATGAAAACAAAAACATTCGCGGAAATATTAGCTCATTTAAAATATGAATAAAACGACAGGGTGGGCCATTTATATGGCTACACCTTAATAAAATGGGAATGGTTGGTGATATTAACGTCTATTTGTGGCACATTAGTATATGTGAGGGGGAACACTTTTCAAGATGGGTGGTGACCATGGTGGCCATTTTGAAGTCGGCCATCTTGGATCCAACTATTGTTTTTTTCAATAGGAAGAGGGTCATGTGACACATCAAACTTATTGTGAATTTCACAAGAAAAACAATGGTGTGCTTGGTTTTAACGTAACTTTATTCTTTCATGAGTTATTTACAAGTTTCTGACCACTTATAAAATGTGTTCAATGTGCTTCCCATTGTGTTGGGTGGTCGATGCAACCCTCTTCTCCCACTCTTCACACACTGATAGCAACACCACAGGAGAAATGCCAGCACAGGCTTCCAGTATCCGTAGTTTCAAGGTGCTGCACTTCTTGTATCTTCACACCATAGACCAAGGGTCACCAAACTTGTTCCTGGAGGGCCGGTGTCCTGAAGATTTTAGCTCCAACCCTAATCAAACACACCTGAACAAGCTAATCAAGGTCTTACTAGGTGTACTTGAAACACCCAGGCAGGAGTGTTGAGGCAAGTTGGAACTAAACTCAGCAGGGACACCGGCCCTCCAGGACCGAGATTGGTGACCCCTGCCATAGACAATTGCCTTCAGATGACCCCCAAGATAAAAGTCTAAGGGGGTCAGATCGGGAGACTTTTGGGGCCATTCAGCTGGCCCACAATGACCAATTCACTTTTCAGGAAACTGTTCATCTAGGAATGCTCGGACCTGACGCCCATAATGTGGTGGTGCACCATGTTGCTGGAAAATCTCCATTACTCCAACTCCACACTATTGTTTTTCTTGTGAAATTCCCAATAAGTTTGATGTTCACATTGAAAAAACAAAAGTTGGATCCAAGATGGCCGACTTCAAAATGGCCACCATGGCCACCACCCATCTTGAAAAGTCTTCCTCCTCACATATTCTAATGTGCCACAAACAGGAGGTTACTATCACTAACCATTCCCATTTTATTAAGGTGTATCCATATAAATGGCCCACACTGTATAATAATATATTTGGTTGTAAAAAATAATAAACAAATTTAAATCAGCCTGAATGAAAACAAAAACTGAACAATAAAAATAAATGACTTTAAAAGAATAACACAGATCTACATTCATATAAAATAACTAACAGTCACCATCTCATTTACATAAATAAAGCCTCATCCACATCGATGACATCACCAGATGATCCTCCACCAATAAAAACACATTTCAGAACAAATGTTTACATTTAAAGAATTCTTTCAGCCCACAAAATTAATTTTGTCATCATTTATTCAACCTCTGCGTATAATAACATATTGTGAAGAACGTTGGAAATCGGCAGCCATTTACTTCTATAGTATTTATTTCCCTATGGAAGTCAATGGCTACCAGTACCCAACATTCTTCACAATATCTTCTTTTGTGCTCAGCAGAAAAGCAAAACTCTTAAATGTTTGGAACCACTTGAGAACTGACAGATTCACTTAGGTTTGAAAAACAAAATACTAATAGTGTTTTTAAACCATACTAAGCATACTTGCAGTGGGAACTCTAGTTTCTATGGTAACGCAACAACTGTATTTAGTGTGTTGTGGTAATTCTATAGCTGCTATGGTAACAAACGCAATAGTAAGTATTCTGCTGTTGTAATTCTTAAGTTGCTATGGTAACACAACAACAGAAATTAATCCGATGTGGTAAATCTATAGTCGCTATGGTAACAACAATAGTAATTAGTCTGTTGTGGTAATTCTATATTTGCTATGGTAACAACAACAACAACAACAGTAACTAGTCTACTGTGGTAATTCTATGGTTGCTATGGTAACAACAATAGTAATTAGTCTGTCATGGCAAAGTAATTAGTTGGTTGTGGTAATTATATAGTTACTATGGTAACAACAATAGTAATTAGTCTGTCATGGCAATTATATAGTTGCTATGGTAACAATAGTAATAAGTCTTCTGTGGTAATTCTATAGTTGCTATGGTAACACAACAATAGAAATTAATCCGATGTGGTAATTCTATAGTCACTATGGTAACAACCTTAGTAATTAGTCTGTTGTGGTAATTCTATATTTGCTATGGTAACAACAACAACAACAACAACTAGTCTACTGTGGTAATTCTATAGTTGCTATGGTAACAACAATAATAATTAGTCTGTTGTGGTAAATCTATAGTTGCTATGGTAACACAACAATAGTAATTAGTCTGTTATGGCAAAGTAATTAGTCGGTTGTGGTAATTATATAGTTACTATGGTAACAACAATAGTAATTAGTCTGTCATGGCAATTATATAGTTGCTATGGTAACAACAGTAATAAGTCTTCTGTGGTAATTCTATAGTTGCTATGGTAACAACAACAGTAGTTAGTCTGTTGTGGTGATATTATAGTTGCTATGGTAACAACAACAACAGTAATTAGTCTGTTGTGTTAATTCTATAGTTGCTATGGTAACAACAGCAATAGTAAGTATTCTGCTGTGGTAATTCTTAAGTTGCTATGGTAACACAACAATAGAAATTAATCCGATGTGGCAATTCTATATTTGCTATGGTAACAACAATAGTAATAAGTCTGCTGTGGTTATTCTTTAGTTGCTATAGTAACAACAATAGTAGTTTGATGTGGTAAACCTATAGTTGCTATAATAACAACAATAGTAATTAGTCTTGTGGCAATTCTTTAGTTGCTATGGTAACAACAATTAGTATGCTGTGGTAATTCTATAGTTGCTATGGTAACAACAACAATAGTAATTAGTCTGTTGTGGTAAATCTATTGTTGCTATGGTAACACAACAATAGTAATTAGTCTGTCATGGCAATCCTAAAGTTGCTATAGTAACAACAAAAGTAATTAGTCGGTTGCAGTAATTCTATAGCTGCTATGGTAACAATAATAGTAATTAGTCTGTCATGGCAATTCTATAGTTGCTATGGTAACAACAATAGTAATAAGTCTGCTGTGGTAATTCTATAGTTGCTATGGTAACAACAATTGTAACTAGTCTGTTGTGGTAATTCTATAGTTGCTATGGTAACAACAATAGTAATTAGTCTGTTGTCGCAATTCTATAGTTGTCACGGTAACAACTATAGCAATATAAACGAATGACACAATACTGTAGTTTTCAACAACTAGGGGGTATATTATACTACAATACATCAAAGTTTACTGTAGTAAAAACTGAATTATAATACAGTAGTTATTAGCTTATCAGTTCACTATAGGTAATACTACAGTATGCTGCAGCATTCATTAACAAAGACTTCTAAATACTATAATAAATGCAGTATAAGATACTTTACTATAGTATGGTTCAAAATCACTGTAGTATTTTGTCATGTAAGCTCTATTTCTTTAATAAGCACCGGCTGTTCCTTTAAGTCCAGATATGCAGGACGCACACAGAAACAATGGTCATCTTGTTGAATCATGTTAGCATGTGCTCTGCTTCACATGTTCTTGTAAAACAGCAGGGTTCATTCCTGCAGAGCTGACATCTCCATCTGCACTGTTTATTCTCCCAGAGGCAGAAATACACACTTATTTATTGACCAAAGCCAGTTCCCATGAGCTCAGAAACACAGAACAGAGACGCGTGGTGGCATTCAGACCCGTCAGACTGAGAACATCTGCAGTAACACTTCTCATCTGCGGCACCGGCCACAAAAACACACTTAATTTAGAGCTTTAGTTCTCGAGTTAATATTGATTCTCAAAAGCCAAGAATGTTTGCTTTTTATATAAATATTCTGTCAAGTGTCACATCAGAATCGAATCGAGAATCAAATACATCAGAATTGACTTGAGAATCAAATCAAGAGTCACATTGGAATTTAATTGAGAATCAAATATATAAGAATCGACTTTAGAATCAAATTAAGAGTCACATCGGAATCGAATCGAGAATCAAATACATCAGAATTGACTTGAGAATCAAATCAAGAGTCACATTGGAATTTAATTGAGAATCAAATATATAAGAATCGACTTGAGAATCAAATTAAGAATCACATCGGAATCAAATACATTGGAATCAACATGTGGATCAAATCAAGATTCACATCGGAATCAAATACATCAGAATTGACTTGAGAATCAAATCTAGAGTCACGCTGGAATTGAATCGAGAATCAAATATATAAGAATTGACTTGAGAATCAAATCAAAAGTCACATCAGAAGTGAATCACGAATCAAATACATCTGAATTGACTTGAGAATCAAATCAAGAGTCACATTGGAATTTAATTGAGAATCAAATATATAAGAATTGACTTGAGGATCAAATCAAAAGTCACATCCGAATCGAATCGAGAATCAAACACATTAGAATCGACTTTAGAATCAAATTAAGAGTCACATCGGAATTGAATCGAAAATCAAATACATTAGAATCGACTTGAGAATCAAATTAAGAATCACATCGGAATCAAATACATTGGAATCAACATGTGGATCAAATCAAGATTCACATCGGAATCAAATACATCAGAATTGACTTGAGAATAAAATCTAGAGTCACGCTGGAATTGAATCGAGAATCAAATATATAAGAATTGACTTGGGAATCAAATCAAAAGTGAATCGTGAATCAAATACATCAGAATTGACTTGAGAATCAAATCAAGAGTCACATTGGAATCTAATCAAGAATCAAATACATCAGAATTGACTGAAGAATAAAATCAAGAGTGACATCGGAATTGAATCGAAAATCTAATACATCAGAATCAACTTGAGAATCAAATCCAGAGTCACATCAGAATCGAATTGAATCGAGGATTAAATACATCAGAATAGACTTGAGAATCAAATCAAGAGTCACATTGGAATCTAATCGAGAATCAAATACATCGGACCTGACTGGAGAATCAAATCAAGGCTCACATCGGAATTGAATCGAGAATCAAATACATCAGAATCGACTTAAGAATCAAATCAAGAGAGTCACATCGGAATCAAATCGAGAATCAAATTCATCGGAATCAACATGTGGATCAAACCAAGAGTCACATCGGAATCGAATACATCAGAATTGACTGAAGGATCAAATCAAGAGTCACGCTGGAATCGATTGAGAATCAAATGCATCAGAATCGACTTGAGAATTAAATCAAGAGTCACATTGGAATAGAATCGTGAATCAAATACATCAGAATTGACTTAATAATCAAATCAAGAGTCACATCAGAATCAAATAGATCGCTATTCACTTGAGAAGCAAATCAAGATGCACATTGGAATCGAATTGCGAATCAAATTAAGAGTCATATCAGAATCCAATCGAGAATCAAATACATTTGAATCGACTTGAGAATCAAATTAAGAGTCACATTGGAATTTCAATTGATTGAATGATCGAATCATGAATCAAATACATCAGAAATGACTCGAAAAAAAAAATCTACTTAAGAGTCACATTGGAATCAAACTGAAAATCAAATAAATGTGAACTGACTCGAAAATCAAGTAAAGATTCACATCAAAATAGACTCCAAAATCAAATCAAGAGACACATCGGATTCGAATCGAGAATCAAATACATTAGAATCAATTCGAGAATCAAATCAAGAGTCAAATTGAAATAGACTCAATGATCAATTCAAAAGTCATATAATATCAAAAGTGAGTAAATCAGAATCTTATCATCTGAATTGAATCATCTGAATCGAATCATCTGAATCGACTCATCTAACAATTAAAAACTACTGAACTTTCTTTTCTTTATGTGTTTTTGCAGATGCTCAGTTTACTGTTGTATTGAGGAGAGTCTGAGGTGCGTTTTAGTCTCAGTGTGAAGAGTCTGAATGAAGCTTCAGCTCGGCTCGTTCACCCAGCAGAGAGAGAGGGAGAGAGGACAGACAGAGAGATGATGAGGATGAAGATGATGATGATGTAACTCACATGTGACAGGACGGAGCTGCTCTGTTGACATAAAGAAAAAAACACTCAAACTTACTCTGAGGCAAGCAGCAGAACCAGAGACGGCGGGGGGAGAGAGATCCGCTCACTAACACACAGCAGGAGCGCTTATTCACACACAAATACACTTTCCAGCAAAATCAGGACAAACGCACTAGTAAACCTGCACTAGAAGAGCTCAGGAAGATGAGAGGAGCTTTATTCATGATTATTTGGTGTCATGATTTCGCTCTATAAATCCAAATGTGGTTAAAAATAGATAGTGAGAGTATTTAGGTAAAATAATTTAAATAAAAAAAATACAAAAAAAGTGAGAACTAAGTCTGCTAACCAAATCAATAACTTGGTAAAAGACTAAAATAAAGTCAAAATGACTTTATTTTAAAATGCAAAATGCAAATATATATATATATATATATATATATATATATATATATATATATATATATATATATATGTATGATAAAGGATGTAAATAATGTATTTTTATCAGGTTCAGAAGCATAAAATAAATTTTTTTTTAAATATTTTAACTACATTGCAATATATATATATATATATACTTCTTTAATTATAAAAATTGTATGTAAAAAATATATTAATAATAAAAAGATTATATTTTGGTTTGATTTTATTTAATAAGATTTTTGTAAAATCTGGTAAATCATATTTCTTCAAATAGACGAATTAAACTAAAATAAGATAATTTATTTTAATTAAGGTTTAGTTTGATTAGATTTTTGTAAACCAGGTTTACATTCCTGCAAATAGCAAAATAAACATAAATAAATAAGCATAAAATAAATAAATAAACATAAAACGAATAAATAAACAATAAATAAATATAAAATAAATAAATGTATAAAAGTAAATAAACAAAATAAATAAATATATAAAAATAAATAAATAAACATAAAATAAGTAAATAAAAAACATAAAATTAATAAATAAATAAGCATAAAATAAATAAATATATAAAAATAAATAAATAAACAAAATAAATAAATAAACGTAAAATTAATAAATAAACAAAAAATAAATAAATATAAAATAAATAAATAAAAATAAATAAATAAACAAAATAAATAAATAAATATAAAATAAATAAATAAACAAAAGAAATAAATATAAATAAATATATAAAAATAAACAAAATACATAAATATTAAACATAAAATAAATAAATAATTACAAAATAAATAAATACAAAATAAATAAACAAAAATAAATAAATAAATAAATATAAAATAAATGAATAAAAATAAATAAATAAACAAAATAAATAAATATAAAATAAATAAATAAACTAAATAAATAAATATAAATAAATATATAAAAATAAACAAAATACATAAATATTAAACATAAAATAAATAAATAAATAAATAAATACAAAATAAATAAATACAACATAAATAAACAAAAATAAATACAACATAAATAAACAAAAATAAATAAATAAACAAAATAAATAAATAAAAAATAAAATATAAATTTAAAATAAATAAATAAATAAATAAACAAACATGCACTATAGGGGAATTGATTAACTAAATTGGCCATAGTGTATGTGTGTGAATGTAAGAGTGTACGGGTGTTTTCCAGTGATGGGTTGCAGCTGGATGGGCATCCGCTGTGTATGCAGGATAAGTTGGTAGTTCATTCCGCTGTGGCAACCCCTGATTAACAAAGGGACTAAGCCAAAAAGAAAATGAATGAATAAATGAATAAACAAACAAAAAACATATAAAAATAAATAAATAAACATAAAATATTGAGTGTGATTTATTTAGTTTAATACTCTGAAACGGAAGTGTCTCCTTTTACTGGCCATTTGTTGAAAAATAAAATCATTCAAGTATCAAGTATTTCCAGCTCTCTTTCATTCTGTTCACATTAAACACTGTGAGGAGAGCCAATGCCATACATCAGCAGGAAGTGACATCATAAGTGACTTATGTAACATCAGAAAGAGCTGCGTTGGGTGTGTTGGCCTGTTTCTGCTCCACATTCTTGACCTGATAATGTGATGTGAAGGCAGATGAAAGAAGGGTGGAGAACAGAGGAATGCACACACACATACGCACGCACGCACACACACACCTGGTCTTTCTTGGTTTTGTGAGATGATGCCACATGAGCCAGATACTGAATGACCTTCTTGGTGTTTTCTGTCTTTCCGGCTCCAGATTCACCTCTGGAAACACACACACAAATATATATAGATATAGAGACACAAAAAGACATACACACACAGAAACACACACATACAAAATAAATACCAAATACACACATAAAAGCGTGCGCGCGCACACACACACACACACAAACATGCACAAAACACAAAGAAACACACACACAAACGAACAAATTGCAAAACACACACACAAACACGTATATAAACAAACACAAAACAGACATACATGCAAAAAACAACAACAACACACACAGAAACACAAAGATGCGCACATACATGTACTGTATATAGACAAACAAAGCACACACACACAGTGTTTCCTCTAGGATTTTTTCCAGCTGTGGCAGGAAACACAGATCTACCAACTACCTATGGCGATAATGGTGTTATTTCAATGACAAATGTCATGAGCGCAGTATTACAAGTCGAGATCGCATTCGTAATGTAATGTGTATTTATATAGCGCATTTATTGTGTATGGCCACACACCCAAAGCACTTCACAATCATGAGGGGGGTCTCTCTTCACACCACCACCAGTGTGTAGCATCCACTTGAATGATGCGACGGCAGCCACAGGACAACGACGCCAGTGCGCTCACCACACACCAGCTATAGGTGGAGTGAAGAGACGGTGATAGAGCCAATTCAGTGGATGGGGATGATTAGGGGGCCGATTGAAAGACTTTTGGCCAGGACACCGGGGTTACACCCCTACTCTTTACGAGAAGTGCCATGGGATTTTTAATGACCACAGAGAGTCAGGACCTCGGTTTAACATCTCATCTGAAAGACGGATTGGTGCATTCGTGTAATAGAAGCATGCGAATCTCTTTGCTTGCGCGCCGATTTCCTCTGTTCGTGCACAAAACTTCTTGCACGCCCTCAAATAAACGCTGCTGAAGTGCGATTTAGTGCGATTATGTAACAAGTATGTCTCCAACATTTATTAGATTTGCTAGGAACATTTATAATTGCGTCCAATAAACCTACAGAGCGGCATTAATGCGTCCTGAAGTAAAGTGAAACGGCTATAAACTCCAGCAAGATAAAGTCACTGTATGCAGAACCACAGACCTTTATCTATAAAGTATAATTATGGAAACTGTGTTCATAACTGAAAGCTGTACGCCGTGTTTGCTGGCCTCACGCATCACGCACCTTCAGTCAGTCAGTCAGTCAGTCAGCATGTCACTTTAAAGGGTTAAACAAATAACGCACAGCTCTACGATTACAGAAAAGTTTGTGCTGTTATAATTCACTTACCTTTTAATAGGTTTTGGTGTGATTATAACCCGCTATTAAAAAAAACGACTGAATGTTTTTCAATGAGAAGCTGTTATGTTAGCCGTGGCGGGATGAATTTTGGTGTGGCGCCCTGCCATGGAAGAATGAATGTAGCGGAAACCATAACATATATATATATATACACATACATACATACATACATACATACACACACACACACATACATACATACATAGACAAAACACACACAAACGCTCATATTTATATAAACACACACAAACATGCACAAAACACAGAAACACAAACAAACAAAATACAAAAACACATAACCAGAGACACACACACACACACACACACACACACACACACACACACACACACACACACACACACACACACACACATATATATAGACAAAGCACACACAGGTGTATATATATATATATTATAGGTGGGCATAGATAAATGTTGTAAAAAACTTTGTACACACATACATACATATTAGGGGTGAAACGGATCACTTTTGATCCGTGATCCATACAGATCACAACTCAGGGTTCGGAACGCACCTGACCCGCGGATTAATAATTTATTTTGAACTTGTCGGTTAATCCAACATTTATAACCATTGCAGAGAGATCGCCTCAGCGTCATTCAAATCGCGTGCATGAAAGCATTTGGGCTTCTAAGGGTGCTTTCACACCTAGACTTTTGTTCCGGAACCTGGCGCGTTTGTCCAGTTAGCGCGGTTCGTGTGGCATATGTGAACAGGGCAATCGCGCTCGGATCCGCGCCAAAGCAATCGCTCCGAGACCGCCTGAATGAGGTGTTCTCGGCTCGATTGAAACGAACTCTGGAGCGGATCGATTGTAGTGAGAAAGCGATACGATCCGGTTATATCACAGTGTTTTATGGATATGTAATAGGCATATGGAAGAGAGAATTATGAGTAGGGCGGGAGGTCATTCCAGACATCCCAAGTCTCCCGGAAGTTTCAGGAGTCTCACGCAAACGCACAGAGACTCCCGGATGCCCACAAACGAGTTATAATCTCCCGGAAATCGCGCGTCCCCCTCCCGGTCCTCAAATACGTTGCGCACCCTTCTCATCACCCCTCCCCTCCGCATCCCATTTTGCTCTTCAGACATGTCGCGTGCACCCAGTCAACCACCCCCCAAACCAACCACCACTCTGCAAAATAAACCGTGAAACTCTGACCAATGTGAGGAGCGTTTACTCACACATGACCTGTTTTAGCTATTTTGGTCCGTTTAGAAACTTTGCCGTGTGAAAGCGAACCGCACCAAGAAGAAAGAGCAACAATGTAACAATTTTAATCCCTGTTTCGGAACAAATGAATCAATTCATCAATTAAATCAAGATATAATGACAGAAAAGTTGTGGTGGGACCTACATAAATGCTTTCTTAGGCTTTTAATGTAATGTGTTTTCTGTCACTGCTTGTTTAGCCTGCGTTAATGCATTCAGTGTAAAGCTGCACAATTAAACATTAAAAGATCGTGATCTCAGTTCAAACCCGCGCAACATGAGCGATAAATGATAATGATTTGCACATGTTTATTAATCCTTCAAAGCGCTGCATTCAAATCTGCATCGAGAGAGAATCTGTTTAACACTTTTTCAGTGAGTTACAAACAATTAAAGAACACAGAAGTGCTGGGAGAACAGTTTATAGTTCAGATATAAGCACTGATGTTTATGGTAAAGATTAAAATCACCGTTTAATGAAACATGACGCTGGTGAATGTTTGACGCTGGTAAAAGCAATTACATTGTGTAACCAACAGATGGTGACTAACAACCATCAAAATGATGTCACTGAATAGGTTTTCAATAATAATCAGGGCTCGACAATAAGGACTGCCCGATGGCCCGGGGCCAGCGCACGAGCCACTCGGGCATGTTTACAGAATGGTTACTGGCCCGATCGGGACAGTGCTGCCTTGTCACAAAAGTTTGGCTGCGACTTTGTCAATTGCGTGCAAATACAATCTTAGGGTGCTTTCACACATAGACGTTTGATTCGGAATCTGTCTCGTTTCCCCCCGTTAGCGCGGTTCGTTCAGAATACAGTATGTGAATCCAGCAATCGTGCTCGGATCCACGCCAAATCAATCGGTGCGAGATCGCCTGAATGAGATAGTCTCTGCTTGATTGAGCGGATCGATTGTAGTGAGTAAACAAAACAATCCAACGAACTAACGACCCAGCCTATACCACAGAGTATTATGATTGTGTATTAGCCATATATAAGGCTATATGAAGAGAGAATGATGAGAAGGGCGAGATGTCTAATGCGAAAGTGAAAGCATGCTGCAATATTACCGAGTGCTGTTTATCCGTTAGGAAAATTGACCGAAGTCACCATCTGATAATCTTATAATATGTTATAATATGGCCAACGTTTCTTTAATAGATTGATTAATTCAATATTTTTTACAAAACTTGACAACTGAAATGAGGCCCTGTATGAGAAAGTCTGACCTTTCTGATTTATATTTGTTACTGTCAAAATTAAAGTGCATATTTTCGCTTATAAAATATTCTATACACAACTGCTCAAAAGTTTGAGGTCAGTATGATTGTTAAATATGTTAAGATAAGCTTCTCCTGCTCACCAAGGCTGCATTTATTTCATCATAAATACAGCACACATTGTAAAATTGTGAAATGTTATTGCGCTATAAAATAACTGTTCAAAAGTAGTTTATCATTTAATTTAATCGTTTATTCCAGTGATTTTAAAGATGAATTTTCAGCTTCATTACTCCAGTCTTCAGAGTCACATGATCCTTTAGAAATCACTCTAATATTAATTATTATTGTTGTTATTATGATTAGTAATATTATTATTATTAATGGTAACACTAATAAAAGCAATAATGACTGGAGTAATAATTTTATTTGAAACTACATACAACAAGAAAGCAGTTATTTAAAATTGTAATAAATATTTAACAATTTAACATTTTTATTTTATTTTTTACATTGAATAAATGTCGTCTTTATGAACTGAATCATTTTCCTTTAAAAAAAACATGAAAAAAATTAATAAAACTGACCCCAAACCTTTGACCATTACCATTTAGTTACATCACAATTGAATTTGTTTTAAATTGTCAGTTGTATTAAAAAAAGTTATGCTGAATAAAAAGGGTCGGTATTACAGTTATGTTTGGCTTTTGAAACATTATTTAAAATACTGTATGTGGCTAAGAAATAGCTATTAACTTCTTTTTTGGTGGGGCCAGTGAAAATTTTGGAAGGGCAAGTAAAAATCTGATCGGGCCAGTAGAAAAAATCCTTAGCGTTGAACACTGTATATATACACACACACGGACAAAACACACAAACGCTCATATTTTTATAAACACACACAAACATGCACAAAACACAGAAACACAAACAAACAAAATATATATATATATATATATATATATATAGACAAAGCACACACAGGTGTATGTATACAGTATATATATATATATATATATATATACACACATACACACACACACACACACACACACAAACACACACACAAAAGCACAATCAAAACGCAATACACATACATAACCAAAGACACAAAAACACAAACACACACACATACATACATATATATACATATATATATATACATATATATATATATATATATATATATATATATATATATATAGACAAAGTACACACAGGTGTATGTATACAGTATATATATATATATATATATATATATATATATATATAAACACACACAAAAAAACTCAATCAAAATGCAATACACATACATAACCAAAGACACAAAAACACACACACACGCACACACATATATATATATCTATATATATATAGACAAAAAAAACATGCATTCACTCACTCACTCACATACTCACACACACACACACACACACACACACACACACACACACACAAATAAATAAACTTCAGAAATGGATCACAGCTTTAATCACATATGCTGGATCATGTGACTCACGTGCAGAGAATCGATTGGTCCTCACGGTCTGTGGGAGGAGACAAATATGAATATTAATCATTTTGCACAGTCAAAACATTGTAAACACACACAAAAAAAACACTCCAGTGGCTGCTTGGAAGAAAAATATTGGACATTTAAATCAGTTTTATTACTAAATACTGTCCATTCATCCATTTTCCTTCAGCTTAATTCCTTATTCATCAGGGGCCACCACAGCGGAATGAACCACCAACTATTCCGGCATATGTTTTACACAGCGGATGCCCTTCTAGCTGCAACCCAGTACTGGGAAACACCC
Source organism: Danio kyathit (assembly GCA_903798195.1). Classification (NCBI taxonomy): domain Eukaryota; kingdom Metazoa; phylum Chordata; class Actinopteri; order Cypriniformes; family Danionidae; genus Danio; species Danio kyathit. The sequence goes on from LR812521.1 coordinate 5,590,088, forward strand.
ATACACACTCATTCTCTCACACACACACACACATACACTATGGCCAATTTAGTTCATCAATTGACCTATAATCGCATGTGTTTGGACTTGTGGGGGAAACCGGAACACCCGGAGGAAACCCACACCAACACGGGAGAACATGCAAACTCCACACAGAAATGACCACTGATCCAGCCGGGACTCGAATCAGCGACCTTCTATTTAGCTTTTCATTTACTGTTAATAATTATTACTAAGAGCTACTGTACATAAAAAAACATCTGGTTTTGTAATCTTCAGGATGCATTTGACTCATTTGAACAGCTCAGTCGGCAGGAAATGAAGCTTTATTTATCCTCTCATGTTTATAATGTGAAGCTCTTGATTTATTTAACTAGCCCAATGAACAAACTATTGAATTAGAGGCAAATAATGCTTACAACAAACTCAAGATCATGAAAAACACACAAGTTTTTGTACACGATGTGCTTTTCCTTCATTTTCTGTGCCGTTTTTAACGTCCTCCAGCAGAAAGAAGAAAGAGTTTAACTCTGAACACACTCTCTCTACAGCAGGAAGGGCTCAAACCACAAAACAGGAAGTCGATATCTGACTTCCTGTGACTGGGAAACGCCTTTCCAGAAAACCGCTTGCTCAACCACGAGGAGCCGGTGGGAAAACTCACAGCAGATGCTCACCATTATATTGTGATTACATGCTTCAAATAATAATAAAATCTATAATCATAATAAAGGTGACATGAAGGTCGCTGGTTCGTGTCCCGGCTGGGCCAGGTGTCATATCTGTGTGGAGTTTGCATGTTCTCCGCGTGTTGCCGTGGGTTTCCTCCCAGTGCTCCAGTTTTCCCCACAGTCCAAACACATGCAGGGAATTGATCAACTAAATTGGCCGTAGTGGATGAGTGTGTGTGTGAATGGTAGAGTGTGTATGGGTGTTTCCCAGTACTGGGTTGCAGCTAAAAGAGCATCCACTGTGTAAAACATTCCGCTGTGGTGGCCCCTGATAAATTAGGGACTACGCCGAAGGAAAATGAGTCATTTATTTAAATATATATCTATCAATGAGATGAAGTAAATGTAGTTTTATTTTATTTGTTTTGATGTGCGATCAATGATGTCATGATCCGTTTTGTCTGGACTGCTGAAATGACTCTAAAAGCTGTCGTGTTTTTTATTTTGTTTTTTTTAGGCTTCCTGTCATTAAACCTCTATTTCCTGTGAGAAGTGTGTGTGCGTGCATATTGGTACAGGTTTACAGGGACACAAAGTTGTAAAGTATCATGAGTATGACTTAAGGCCTGTGCACAGCGGGACAATTTTAACTCGCACATTTCACTGACTTTAACACCTCATGACTAAACTGACGTCACTAATATAACTGAGCACACTAGTGCTGTCAAAAGTATCCACATCGGTACTGAAATTTAAAAAATTTCCATTTCCCGCTAACATTTGAGCACTACTGTGCGTGTACTTAAAGAGCCCCTATTATGGCTTTTTGAGAATGACCTTCATGTCGTGTGTAATGCTGTGTTCACACCAGACGCAGAACGCGCGGCTAAATCGCGCTATTCGCGAGTAAATAGACGCGTGAACATTTGAGTTTACTCGCTTCATTCGCGCGTCAAACTCCGCTTCATTCGTGTGTCAAATTCACTTCAGAATAGACGCGGATTCGAGTCATAGGCAGGGCTTCTGTCTGCCCGGTGACAGTAGCTTCGTTGCTAAATGGCTAACATGGATTTTATTGATAAAAAAACTGTGTTTATGTGCTTTATGAAGGCTGTAAAACAGCGTCGATACGTTTGGACCAGTGTCTGAGTCCACTCGATACTTTCTGAGGTGCACCCAGCTCTGTGAGCTCATAAACTCCTCCAGAAACTTAACCTGGATGACTGGGGCTTTCAGCGGTGCTTCTGACTGAGCCGAGCCCAGTTTGATGAACTGTTGTCGGTGTCGGCTGAAGGATTTCCCCCAGGACACCAACAACAGGTGCTACGTCACAATCATGCCCCCCACAAGAGCAAGCTCCTGATTGGTTACGCGGCGCGAATGTCCGCAGAAGTTCAGATATTTGAACTCGAGCGATTTGCGAGATTTGCGCGTTAAGCGCGTCAAACGCTCAATTCGCGCGCATCGCGTCATTCGTGCCGCGCCATTCGCGCAATTCGCGTCATTCGCGCCGCGCCATTCACGCGTATCGCGCCCCAGGATGCCTATTCGCGCGTTTGCATTGACTTAACATGTAAATCACTCGCGCTTGACGCTTCTTCCGCGTCTGGTGTGAACGCAGCATAACACTGAATGAGTGTCATGGTTAGGAATAGAGCAATATGAAGAATAGCCCTGCTCTATGGTTTTGCTACATGTGGAGAGTGTCACGTCACATTCCCGCGTTTGTCGCAAATTATGTGACATCACCCGGACAGAAGAGCTTGGCCGGACGCGCCCATCCCGAACCAATCGAGGAAAATAAATATATTTATGCTTCGAGTCAAACACTTTGGACAACACTTGAACAAAAATGAAGACCTTGTAAAAACTGGGTTAAGACTTTTTAATACCTTTTAAGGGTCTTCATTTTCTCATAATTGATTTATCAACTTTTAATACTTTTTAAGACCCCGCGGACACCCTGAAAAAAGTTCTGATGTTATTGTAATTTTCCTTTCTTTTTTATTTTAATAAATAAACACATAAAAACATGGTGGAGAAAGAAAATGTTTGTGTGGACAGGGATTTAGTGAAGAAGATGATGCACTTAGGGAAGATTAATATGGAGCTGCTTTTTTTTTTTTTTTTTAAGAGCTGAATGATAAACGCAAACGCATGTACAGTAATGTCAGCAGGAGAGAGCTATCATGGAGAGCAGACAATAGAACTCAGTTCACTTTTCATAATGACTTGCAAGTTCATTAAGCATCATCTAACGTCAGGAGGGTGATCGCCATGTGTGTCCGTCATTCAAAACGCTTAGTGTGTGTGTGACATTCAAAATTGTCCACATGTTTCCTGTGAGGGTTGGGTTTGGGAGGGCTGTGAAATACAGTATTTTACAGTGTAAAGTACATCACACTTATGGAGAGTCCCTGTAAACCATGTATACAAGCATGTGTGTGTGCGTACCCTGCATCATGCTCCTGTAGGCCGTGTCTGTGATGGCGTAGATGTGCGGGGGCATCTCATGGCGTTTCTTGCCCTTGTACATGTCCACGATCTCCTCCGAGTAGATGGGCAGGTTCTTATAGGGGTTGATGACCACGCAGAACAGACCCGAGTACGTCTGAGAGAAACACACACACACATTATAATTCAGTCACAGTAAAAACACACACACACACACACCATCAATATCTGCACTACAACTCACAAGCTGCGGTCATAAGACTGTTTATTGTTTATGAAATAAGCCTGCTCAATGCAGTCATTCATTTTCCTTCGGCTTAGACCAGGGGTGTCCAAACTTGGTCCTGGAGGGCCGGTGTCCTGCATGTTTTAGTTCCAACCCTAACTATATACACCTGAACCAGCTAATCAAGCTCTTTCTAGGTATACTAGAAACTTCCAGGCAGGTGTGTTGAAGGAAGTTGGAGCTAAACTATGCAGGACACCGGCCCTCCAGGACCGAGTTTGGACACCCCTGGCTTAGACACCTATTTATCAGGGGTCACCACAGCGGAATGAACCGCCAACTATTCCAGTATATGTACAGCGGAGGGCCTTCCAGATGCAACCCAGTACTGGGAAACACCCATACACTCACATTCACACACACTCATACACTACGACTAGTTTAGTTAATCAATTCCCATATAGCGCATGTGTTTGGACTGCGGGGGAAACCAGAGCACCCGGAGGAAACCCATGCCAACACGGGGAGAACATGCAAACTCCATTTGATCAAAAATACAGTATAACTAGTGACATATTAAGTAAATTAATTAAATAGAAAAGCTATTTTAATGAATTTAAGTGTGTAATTGATCCCTGTGATGTAAATGTGTATGTTCAGCACCATTACTGCAGTCTTCAGAGTCACATGATACTCCAGAAATCATTATACCATGATGATCAATCAGCATTTATGATTATCAATGGTGGAAATATTGGCCTCATGTTTTTTATGAAATATGTGCTAGATGTTATTGTTCAGGATCCTGTAGTGAACACGTACAGTTCAGAATTTGTCTTTATCACTTAAAAGCATCTTCGATGAATGAATATTAACCAAATACTTTACAAAATATACAAAAAAACAATATGGACCACACTTTTTTGGTGTAAGCCAGGTCAAACACAAAGAGAAGGTCAAATCCAGGCCTCTAGAACAGGGGTTTTCAAACTTTTAGGACACTAACCGACTAACCGTAAATCATCTTCCACTGTCAATAAGCGTGAGGCCATGGTCTACTTGCTTTCGATGTACGTGCAACACAATCTCACGGCAATTCGTAACTTTTTGAACTAGTGACTAATTCGTATGAATTCGTACAATCTAATTCGTACAATTTGATACGATTTGCTCGTCCCCCAATGACTGTTGAGTTTAAAGGCGGGGTTGGGTGCCACGTCTCCTTTTAAAATCGTATTGTAAATCGAATTCGAATTCGTATGATTTAGTCACTAAACTGTCAAAACGTAAAATACGTACGTTTCCTTATGAGATCAGGCTGAAAAGGCAGCTTCGCAAGCCCTGACGGTGTGGTTGAGTGGAACATTGAGTACGTTTACATAGGCAACAATACTTTAATACGATTTTAATACGATTAAGACAATACTCTGATTAAGAGTCACCATGTAAACAGCGATTTTTGATGACCGTAATCCGACTTAAGTCGTAACTGAACTAAACAGAAATGGAATTAAGACGTGGAGTATGCAGATATTAGTGGCATTACTGAAGTAAACGCTGCAATCAAACTATTACCGTCATGTTGGACTTTTCACCGCATTTTGTGACAAGATGCACACACACGGCTGAAGGTAAATGACCGCACGCACACCCACACACATCACGAAATGCGGAAGTTTTTTTTTCACTTCACATAACACCTTAATTATATTACCGTCTTATTGAGATTAAGGTAATTAACTATTACAGATGTCCATGTCAGCGTAGTCAGTAGTGTCTTCACAGTAAGTGAAAGATCCAGAAGGGCATCCTGCTGATTTGATTCAGAAGGGCTCTGTTTTGTCAGACGGCTCACCGGTTTGGCTTTCATTCACCGTCATTGATTTTAAAAAGCAGTCGCTCCATTTTACTCGTATATGTTTTACTGGAACACATAAACTCTACAGGTGCCTGATAGTTAGATGTGGAGCTAACATTAATCAGATTCACTCTAGTGAACGTATAAAAACCGCCATCATAATTTGCTCGAGTGCACGCCTCAAATTATCTCGCTTAATAGGTGCTGGCGCCCCGCACAGTTTGAAAACCCCTGCTCTAGAAACAAGGTTACGCACACTCTGTCTGCTGTAAACGCTGTATTTGTTGAGTCTGATTATCTGCGTGTCTGTCTGTGAGTGTTTGTGTAAGAGTATGCGTGTGTGAGGTTGAGTGTGTGTGTGTCAGTGTCTGTATGTGCCTATGCATTTGTGTCCGAGTATACATGTGTCTGTGTGTGTGTGTGTCCTGTAGGAAGTGTTTGTGTGTGCTCTGTGAGTGTGTTTATTTGTTTGTGTGTGAATTTTGTGAATGTGCGTGCGTGTACGTGTAACTAAATGTGCATGTGTGTTTGTATGAGTTCGAGTGCATGTGTGTGTGTCAGGCTTTGACTGTGTATAAGTGTAAGTGTGGTTGCTTTTGCATGTGGGGGAGAAATTGTGTGTTTTGGAGTTTGACTGTGCATGTGTTCGACTGTGTATGGGTGTGCGGCCATGTCTGAGTTTGGAAACAGGTTTCATTTGGCACATCACTTGACTTGCCATCATAAACCTAGCGAGACAAAAATAAACGCAAGAAGATGAAGTGAAAGCTTTCCATTATTATAATATCCCTCTCCTGATTGGTTCATCTGGTTACCAGAGTAAACAGGTAGAGCGGTTTATTTAGACTTTAAATAAATAACTGTTTCTGAGCTCTATATTATCACTAGCATCATGGCTCTGTGCTCTTCAGGCGATCCTCATTATTCCATTCGATTCAATTCAAAATGATTCAGAATCAAATAAGGAGATTCGGTTCAAATAAAACCATCAGATCTGTAAAAGTTAACCAGATCAACCAATCCAGACTAACCTTAACCACATCAGACAACCGTAACACAAGTCTGCTTCTCCTCAAGTCAAACGCAAACCCTCCTCCTACACTTCAGATCGCATCACTTCCTGTCCCTAGGGAGCACATTGTTCCGACAGCTTCCTGTTTAGAGAAACTGCACTGAAGTATTTGAGCGAGACCCTCTTATCTGCGTTCAAGGCTGTTCACATTCCTCAACAACAAACCTCTAAACAGCCCACAAGCTGCAGATTACAGCTCATACTGCTCTTATTAACCCTGAAAAGCTGCTCGCATTTGATATGCAAATTTATAAGGTATGCAAATTTACCAACAGGACTGATCTCTGATGTGTGCAAACACAAACACACACACAGGTTTGTTTCACTATCTTAGTAAGGACATTACTTCGGCCCCGTTTACACTAATGCGTCTTCATTTTAAAACGCATAAGTTTTGCTACGGTTACTCCATTTGTCCACACTACGTCGGAGTTTTCGAGCCCCGAAAACGGAGCGTTTTGGAAACGCTGGAGAGGTCGTTTTCCTTCATAAACGCTGCTGCTCCGTCTTAGTGTGGATGGGGGAAAACGGAGACATCTGAAAACGGAGGCGTGGCTGCTGAGATTCGCTACCTGATTGGGGCTTTTGGGTCATTGCGTATCCTTCCCTTATTCGCCCCTATCACATGACTATAACGCTACCGGAAGACGGCAGACCAGCCTTCACTGTAAACAACAACATGGACACAGAAATGGGAGTGTTGTTTGCACTATTGTCCGTTTTAGGCACCATTGTGCAGTTAAACTCTGCCTTATTTACTACAGCAGCTGCATATATTCGCAAGAGGCAAGCTATTGTTCGAGCACTCGCTAATCGCTCGCGTTCATCGTTCAACCAGCGTTTGTTGACTAACAATAACCAAATGCCGAGCGAGACACATGCTTCCTGTTTATACTTGAACGCGCATGCCCAGAGTGCGCGAATGGTCACGTGATATACGTTTTTGGTAGAGTAGTGTGGACGGAGATATGTTTAGAAACGCTAGATGAAACGCTAGTGTGGACGCGGATCGTTTTTGATCTAAAACGCCGTTTCAAAACGAAAACGCACTAGTGTAAACGGGGCCTTAGACTTCCATTGTTTTTCTATCGGGTTAATGATAGTATCTATGGCCTACCCCAAGCCCTAACCCGAACCTTCACAGAAACAGCTACACATCATTAGATGCTAATAAATAATCAATTTATAAGCACTTTTATATAGCAGTCTATATAGTGTCCTCACTAAGATAGTGAAACTAACCTGTGTGTTTACAGATTTAGTTACTTATAATTAATATCTAATGATGTGCAGCACTTTCTGCAAAGTTTCGGGTTAGGACTAGGGGTAGGCCATAGACTGCCATTGTTTTTCTATCAAGGTAATGATAGTGTCTATGTAATGTCCACACTAATATAGTGAAAGCAACCTGTGTGTGTACAGATTTAGTTACTTATAATTATTATCTAATGATGTGCAGCTGTTTCTGTGAGGGTTCAGGTTAGGACTAGGGGTAGGCCATAGACACTATCATTAACTTGGTAGAAAAACAATGGAAGTCTATGGAATGTCCTCACTAATATAGTGAAACAAACCTGTGTGTGTACAGATTTAGTTACTTATAATTATTATCTAATGATGTGCAGCTGTTTCTGTGAGGGTTCAGGTTAGGACTAGGGGTAGGCCATAGACACTATCATTAACTTGGTAGAAAAACAATGGAAGTCTATGGAATGTCCTCACTAATATAGTGAAACAAACCTGTGTGTGTACAGATTTAGTTACTTATAAGGGCCCAATTGTCCTAACATATACATTAAGATATCAAAACAACTTACTAGTGGACATTTCCCTGCTCCTTACTAAATAAAAGTGCTTATAAACCGATAATTCATTAACATCTAATGACGTACAGCTGTATCTGTGAGGGTTCAGGTTAGGACTAGGGGTAGGCCATAGACACTATCAATAACTTGGTAGAAAAACAATGGAAGTCTATGTATGTCCTCACAAAAAAAGTGAAACAAATTTGTGTGTAAAGATTTAGTTACTTATAAGGGCTCAATTGTCCTCACCAATACATTAAGATATCAAAACAACCTACTAGTGGACATTTCACTGCTCCTTACTAAATAAAAGTGCTTATGAATCGATAATTCATTAACATCTAATGATGTACAGCTGTTTCTGTGAGGGTTCAGGTTAGGGCTAGGGGTAGGCCATAGACACTATCGATTAACCTGACAGAAAAACAATGGAAGTCTATGTAATGTCCTCACTAAGATAGTGAAACAAACCTGTGTGTGTACAGATTTAGTTACCTATATTAATATCTAATGATGTACAGCTGTTTCTGTAAGGGTTCGGGTTAGGACTAGGGGTAGGCCACAGACACTATCATTAACCTGATAGAAAAACAATTGAAGTCTATGTAATGTCCTCACTAATATAGTGAAGCAAGTTCAAACTATTTTTCCTGGTGACTTGGTTATCAAACAAGGGGCCAATAAACAGTCATATAATTTTCAAATGTCGTAGACCAGATTAACATGAGAAAATGCGAATGTTTGAAAATAAATCGCCTACTAAATCTGATTAAAGCTGAACAAGTGCCCCAATATCAAAACCGTGCATGTTGATCATCAGGATATATTGAATGACTAAAAATATCTGTGTTTTTGGCGCACACACTCACGTATATGAGTCCAGAGTAGTATCTCTCCTTCAGGTTGTGCAGCACCGAGGCCTCGTTCAGGCAGGTCAGCTCCGCCATGTCCTCCACCTTGCTGAATTTGGGCGGGTTCATCTTCTGGATGTCATCCTTGTTAACCCGGATCTTCTTCCCGGAGTCGGCCAGCTCCACCACCACCTCGTCCCCATGCTCCTCCTTCAGAGAGCCCGCCTCGAACCCCAGACGCTCCGACGGCACCCACACCAGCTTCTTGGTGGCCCAGTCGGCCTGCGCCAGCGGGTTGTTGACCAGGTTGCGGTCCACATACAGGAACTTGTCCACGTCCGACATGGTTTCTGGAGGAGAGAGAGTGTTTATAGAGCATTAATACTGTATATACACACACAGAGACTAGTGAAGTGTGTGCTCTAATAATGTACAGAGTGTTTATTTGAAACTCTAGTCAGAGGAATAAACCAAACATGCAGGAAAAGAGCATCACGTAAACCATCACGCTTATTTTATTAAGAAACGACCCTGCTATTTTGTGCACGCTCTTCTAGACATAATATTTATGTTTTCGAGAGGAAAAAATAACTAATAACTCTTACGAAGAAAGTCATTTTAAAAATGATGTGAATGTAAAGTCATTGCAGGAAACAAAATACTAAAGACACAAGCTGTTGTTTTTATGTCATTACATTTCCACATTATTATTATTATCATTATTATTAGCATTTTTATTAGCATTATTATTATTCCATAATTAAAATGACAACATTTATTAAACTTGGTGACCTGTTGTTCTTAGAATATTTAATTAAAATTAAAAAAATAAATGAAATGTGAGAGTAAATAATGCAAACATTTGTAGTTTTATTCTTAAATTAAAAATTCTTAAGTTAAAGGGTTAAACCAGGGGTGTTCAACCCTGTTCCTGGAGATCTACATTCCTGCATAGTTCAGCTCCAACCCTGATCAAACACACCTGAACCAATTAATCGACCTGAACAGCACTTGATAATTACAGGCAGGTGTGTTTGATATGGGTTGCAACAGAAATCTGCAGGAAGGTCGATCTCCAGGAACAGGGTTGAGCACCCCTGGTTAAACACTCTGGCATTATTATTAAAAACTACTATAAAATGCTTAAACTACTTAAAACATGCCGGCATTGTAATTAACCCTTGCATTTTCTGAGAAAAACAACAACATAGCAACAACTTAAATCACTGGTGGCGTTATTAACTTTCATTTTCTGAAGAACAATGCAGCAACAACTAAACGTGGGTGTTATTAACACTTGCATTTCCTTAAGAAAAACAACACAGTAACAACCTATAATGCTGGCATTGTGATCATTGCAATTATTGAAACAGAACAACTTAGCAGCAGCTTAAAACACATTGGTGTCGTAATTAACCCTTGCATTTTTTCGAGAATAAGAAAACCAAGAGCAACATTGTTGGGGAAAAAAATACAAACAACATAGCAGCAACTTTAACACATTGGTGTCACAATTAACCCTTGCATTTTCTGAGAAAAAACAACAACATGGCAACAACTTAAATCACTGGTGGCGTTTAGGGTTGGGCCGATAGACGATGGTATCGTCCTTCGCCGATGGCCAATAAACTTCACGATGCTGAGCCGGCATCGTGATCCATCGCCCCGCCCCACATGTGTATTGATATATTACTTATTATTTGCATGTCATCTTAATAGCAATAACGGTCTTTTCATGAGCTGTGTTATATTTTACTTATAGCTGCCGTTTGCATGGCTGACAGCATCGTGAGGATTAAATACATCGTGAGGATTATACAGCACCTCTCGTGCTTAAAATGTGTAGATTCAGTGGCAAACGCTGTTACCTGTAAACCCCGTCCCACAGACTTTACAGTGAATGGCTTTAGTTATTTTCATAGAGCACTTGAAGCCACTGGAAGTCTTTTATCCACTCTTGGAAAAGTGTAAATGGTGGATTAACATTCAGCACATGATCACTAATAAGATGTGCCATTATTAGTGACTTTAGGTGCTTTCTAAAACTAAATCTGTCAGTGTTATTTTCATTCCGTCATCTTCAGCGCTTCACATTTCCGCAGTTGCAGCTCCTGTCATGTGATGGCAGGGCAGAAGGCATTGACTGAGTGATCGACAGCTGATATTAACCAATCCATTCGCGTTCAGTTCTAGCGCAGTGGGCCAATAAGAAGAGCACAAAGGCGGGGCAAGCATTGCGGGCTTTTTTTACTTCAGCAAGTTCACAATCGCATAACAACTGTTTTAATCTGTTCCTGAGCGCTGCGTTTGGCGTCTTTAGGTGCAAAGATGCATTCTGCATAAATTTCTCCTAAACCCGCACACGCGGTGAGGATTCTGCAGTGAAAACAGGTCGCACGGTAACAATTTATGCACTAGCACAAATGCTTTCAAATATATATTTTAGGTCGCATAAAATTTCGGGAGCATACGCCGAAACGGTCGAGCCCTATCATCATTACTTGTTATTATTTCCTCATAATAATAATAAAATAAGGAAGTTATCATTAATCGCAATACAAATTACCGTGAACTCCAAACGAACTCTCGTCTTAAGTAGTTTAAGCATTTTAAAGTAGTGTCTAATAATAATGCCAGACAGTATGAGTCTTTGCCATGTTGTTCTTCATTTTTGTTTCTTCCAGAAAATTCAAGGGTTAATTACGACATCAATGTGTTTTAATGTGTTTGTCATGTTGTTTGTATTTCTTTCCTCATAACAACACAAGAGTTAATGGTGACATTAGTGTCTTTATTGCTATGCTATTCTTTTAGTTTTAGTAAATGCAAGGGTTCATTTCAATGCCAGCATTATAGGTTATGTTGTTCTTATTTTTATTTTCTCAGAAAAGGCGAGGGTTAATTACGATGCCGGCGTGTTTTAGGTTGTTGCCATATTATTCTTATTACATTTTTTAGGAAATGGGAGGGTTAATTATGATGACCAGCATTTTAAATGTAACATTTTATTAACAACAACGCCAAAGAGTTTTAGGTCATTGTCATGATGTTCTTCATTTCTTTCCAGAAAATGTAAGGGTTAATTATGACACCAATGTGTTTTAAATACAATAGTTAATTACGACATTAGTGTGTTTTAAGTTACTGCTACGCTGTCATTTGTTTCAGTTAATGCAAGAATTAATCACAATGCCAGCATTATAGGTTTTTACTCTGTTATTCCTCATTTTTTTTCTCAGAAAATGCAAGGGTTAATTACGACACCAATGTGTTTTAATGTGTTTGTCATGTTGTTTGTATTTTTTTTCTCATAACAACACAAGAGTTAATGATGACATTAGTGTCTTTATTGCTATGCTATTCTTTTAGTTTTATTAAATGCAAGAATTAAATCACAATGCCAGCATTATAGGTTATTACTCTGATATCTCTATTCTTTTTTTCTTCAGGAAACGCAAGGGTTAATTACAACACCCACATTTTTTGTCGCTAAATTGTTCTTCAGAAAATGAAAGGGTTAATAACGCCACCAGTGATTTAAGTTGTTGCTATGTTGTACTTGGTTTTATTTTCTCAGAAAACTCAAGGGTTAATTACAATGCCGGCATGTTTTAAGTAGTTTAAGCATTTTAAAGTAGTGTCTAATAATAATGTCAGAGTGTTCAGGTTTTTGCCATGTTGTTTTTAGGTTTTCCCCTCCAGAAAATGCAAGGGTTAATTACGACATCAATGTGTTTTAATGTGTTTGTCATGTTGTTTGTATTTTTTTCCTCATAACAACACAAGAGTTAATGATGCCATTAGTGTCTTTATTACTATGCTATTCTTTTAGTTTTATTAAATGCAAGAATTAAATCACAATGCCAGCATTATAGGTTATTACTCTGATATCTCTATTCTTTTTTTCTTCAGGAAATGCAAGGGTTAATTACAACACCCACATTTTTTGTCGCTAAATTGTTCTTCACAAATGAAAGGGTTAATAACGCCACCAGTGATTTAAGTTGTTGCTATGTTGTACTTAGTTTTATTTTCTCAGAAAACTCAAGGTTAATTACAATGCCGGCATGTTTTAAGTAGTTTAAGCATTTTAAAGTAGTGTCTAATAATAATGTCAGAGTGTTTAGGTTTTTGCCATGTTTTTAGGTTTTCCCCTCCAGAAAAGGCAAGGGTTAATTACGACATTAGAGTGTTATAAGTTATTGGTGTGCTGTTTTTATTAGTAAATGCAAGGGTTAATTACAATGCCAGCATTATAGGTTATGTTGCTCTTATTTTTATTTTTCTCAGAAAAAACAAGGGTTAATTACGATGGCAGCATGTTTTAAGTAGTTGCTATATTGTTCTATTTATATCAGTAAATGCAAGTGTTAATTATGACACCAGCATATTAAGTTGCTGCTGTATATTATTATTTTACACAGCATCACCAGCATGTTTAAAGATGTTGCTACTGTATGTTGTTCTTGTTTTGTTTATTGTCTTTTCAGAAAATGGAGGGGTTGATTACAACGCCAGCATGTTTTAAGTTGCTACAAAGTGCCTTTCATTAAAAGCCTGTTCACTTAGCGGTCTAAAGTCCTATCTAAATGAATGGGGGAATCCTGAAATCTCGAAAACTGCTTGCTGAACTCACAATAATGATATATATTTTAATTCAGCAGCAAAATCTGAAGTGGCCTGTCCCATTACTGTTGTTGCTTAAGCTATGATTACATTTAAATAACATAATTTACAGTTTTATCCAGCTACTGTGTGACGATTGGCTATTTCGAGCAAAAGGCGGGACTTCCTTCACTGTGGTGGCTATAACGAGTGTAACACTTTTCCACATTCATAGTAAAGCTGCGTTCACACATTTACATTGTACTATGATTACTTTAGCATGTTTTGTTCGGGTGTTTTCTGGGGCTGTGTTTTGGGGCGTATTTCTCTGATATCAGCCCTTCTCATCTTAAACAAACAGCAGCTGAGGAGACTCTCCGACTGATGCTAATGGCAGAGAAGCAGATCTTCAACCTTCAGTCTTACACAAGTCCTCAGGAATGCCGGATCCAAAAACACAGGTCAGAGGTCATCGGCAGCTCGTAAAACACAGCAGACGCCGAGGCGGACGCATGAAATGATGACCACACCGCCCGCAATTACGCTCTCAGACACAGACTCTCACACTGATAAACAATGTGCGCGGGACTCTCTGTTTAAAATGCGGTGGAGTCAAACACACTGCTGATTACACCATTCGGAGATGTGTTTAGACAACGGCCTGCTTGTTTAAAGTGTGTGTCAGAGAGCGCAGCGGCGTTCACATCACACACTGCAGGGGAAATAGTGCAGAGAAAACAACTGGGGCTGCACGATATATCGCAGAAAATATCGTTATCGCGATATACAGTTGAAGTCACAATTATTAGTCCTCCTGAATTATTGGCCCTTCTGTATATTTATGCCACCAATTTCTGCACATAACAGTTTTAATAACGGATTTCATTTATCTTAGCCATGATCACAGCACATAATATTGGACATAAGAAACTAGTATTCAGCTTAAAGTGCCATTTAAAGGCTTAACTAGGTTAATTAGGCAAGTCATTGTATAACAGTGGTTTGTTCTGTAGACAATCCAAAACTAATATCGCTTAAGGGGGCTAATAATATTAGATAATATTGAATGACATTGAATTTGACCAATCAGATGGGGCCGTACCAACTTTAGCCCCACCTCCCCAGTAGCTGCTGTTCTGCTATTGGCTGGAGTGGCTCAAAGCTAAACCCAGAGTTGAAAATACGAGAAATGCCAACAGCCAATCAGAGTCAGAATTAGGGCTGGGCGATATGGCAAAAAAAAAAGCCATCTCGATAATTATTTTCCATATTGAACGATAACAATATACATTTCAATACAAGTTATTAATGCTTCCAGATTTAAAAGAGTAACTTAAAGAGTAACGTAAATTATCATACAAACGTATTGATCATATCAAACATATTTTCTGCCGTTAAGTTTTCGGTGGCAGAAACTATTTGTAAAAACTACAGGAATGATACAAAAATAAAATAATCAAATGTATAATAAAGCCGTATAATCCTCATTGTGTAAATAATTAAATACAACTAATCTCGGTTAAAGCTACAAACGTAACACTTCCTTGTGCCCAAATGCTTCAAACTCGCTTGAAACGTTTACACAGGCCTTAAACACACAAGCAATTGATGAACTTCCACTTTATTATGGTTAAACTAGAAATGACTCTCATGCATTCTAAACTGGTTTACCTGCTCGACTATAATCCATATATCTCCACATTGCACGTCCTGCGATGTGACTATTGCGTATTCACACACTGCGATATCGATGCTAAAACGATATATTGTGCAGCCCTAAGGCCGATTTATACTTCTGCGTCAAGAGCACGCGTATGCTACGGCGCAGCCTACGCATGGACGCATAGCCCCTCGCCGTGGCCGTCGGCGTCGTTGACGTGCACCTCTCAAAAAATGTAACGCGTACGCGTAGTGCAAGCTCTTTGATTGGTCGGCTTGATAGCACTTTACGAGTGTGGGCGGAGGTGAGAGCCGCGCGCCCGATGCAGCGAGTGTTTACAAGTGTGGAGTCCCGTGAAGGAGCTCCGGATGGAGACTGTTGTTTTGTGTTTACCTCATGATTAAAGTTGTTCCACGTCCGACGGTTCCCGCCTCAAAATGAGCGAGTTTGAGCCACTTGTACATTAAGGAAGTGTTCAGGAAAAACAAAAAAAAACAGCGAAGAAACTCGACACAGAGAAACCTAAACACCTACTGCCAGCTAGCGTTTTGGAAGTGTATTGCAGAGAAACAGAAACAGCACGCAGAAGTATAAATGCACGGCTACGCGTGAGGCTTGCGCCATGGGTTACGGCGATCACTTGACGCAGAAGTATAAACCAGGCTCTTCAGGGGACCCCAAAAAGTTTGCAAATGGTAAACATTCATTCATCAATCTCTGACTAAACACGTGCATGAAAATACAACACATGCAACTACAGAAACGCACTGCAAAGAGCACAGACCACAACGAAAATATGTCAGGGGACACCATTTTATAGATTGTTTATTAGATTTTATGGAGATGCACTCCCACTGCAGAATCATCCCAATCAATTTAACCTTATAAATTCTTTCCAATTAGAGATATTGGGATCTCTTTTTTTATGATCTAGGCGCAAAGTCTAAGGGTGCTTTCACATATGTGGTTCGGTTCATTTGGTCCGGACCAAAGGCAACAAATGACACATTGTAGCATTTTTCTGCCGTTTTGGGTCCCTTTCACACCACACTGATTGCTTTGGTCCGAACCAGTTAAAACGAACCAAAATGCAGTCATGTGACAAAATCTACATCACTCACTGGCCAGATGTTATTGAACGCATTTCCTAAACTGTTTTTCAATTGGTCAGAATTCACGTGGAACTACCGCAAATAAACAAACCGGCAGACACACAATGTCGCTGCGCTGGCTGACGCAGTATCCCTGGTCATAGTATACTATGTAGTTTGTATGCATCACTTTAGACAAACTATACATTTCGAGAATGAAGGGCGGCTGGGGCTGGAAAACAATGTTTTAATGCATTGCAATCGGCGAAAGCATTAGGAGAAGGCGTGAATTAATTTAGCTAAACTGCGACATGGTCATCTTTCGGAAATATCACCAATCCATCAGGTAATGTTTCTCCCTCCCTCCCTCTCTCTCTCTCTCTGTTTAAAACTGTTGGTAAAGCGCTGTCAACAAATATTTTTCCTCCAAACCCCATAAGATAGACAGCGCATCGCACTATGGCAGCTGGTTTAGTCCAAAAAGGCGCAGTACTTTTTGCGGTTGGGTCTGTTTTAGTTTGGATCACGTTCTCACCACAAACTAACCGCTCCAGGGTTCGCTTGAAAGTGTACCGAGACCACCTCTTCAAGCAGGTCTCGGTACGCTTTTTTGGTGCGCTTTTGGTGCGCACCTGAGTGCGATTGCTACGTTCTTACTTGACCAAACGAACCGCACCAAGAGGAAAAACGAACTCTAGTGCGATTCAACCGAACTAAATAAGGCAGGTGTGAAAGCACCCTAAAGTGCATGGTGCAAAAGCATTAAGGGCATGTCCGAATCCACTTTTGCTATCTTAAGGATGGATCAATAGGGTTTGTGCCTTGGCGCATGGTCTAACAGGGTTGTGCTTATTCTCTTAATGAGTTCTGGGTGTGTTTAAACCAATCAGAGACTCATCTCTCATTCCCAGTTGATGCAGTCAGTTGCGCCGCGCCATGGTGCATTTGCTATTTACATGGCGGACTTTGTGGAAAAACTGAATGCTTCACTAGCGAGAAAACAGTCGGCATCTTTATCTTTACTTTACAGTTTACTTTCGTGGAGTAAGGAAACGATGTTGTACACTCCACTGACGACATCCATTAGCCTACATATTTAATTTAGTTTCTTAAGCGCAAAGATTTGTTTCAAAACTATTTCTAAATTCTAGGGCTGTGCAATTATTCGAAAAGTAATCGAAATTTTCCAGGTCAGTTATTTCAATTACTTTCCCTACAGTGTGTGGAGTCACATGACCCCGCTCGGTTTATACTTCTGCGTCAAGTGCACGTGTATGTTGCAGCGCAGCCTTCTTGCGGTCTACACCCTTCGCCTTGCCTGACACCAACACTGACGCATACCTCTCAAAAATGTAACTACACGTTGTGATGACGTGTGGCGCAAGCTCTGTGATTGATTGGCTCGATTGATGAGCGTGGGCAGCACAGAAAGCAGCGAGCCCTTTGAAGAAGTGTTTACAAGTGTCCATGGGTCACGGCGATCATTCGACGCAGACGTATAAACCATTTAAGGCTGATTTATACTTCTGCATTCACTTTAAAAGACACATCTCATCTCTAGTCAAGTACAGGGCTCGACAGTGCGACCATTTCGCTCGCATTTGCGACTAAAAATAGACGTGTGCGAACTGGAAAATTTATTTAGTCGCACATGTGCGATTTTCTTTTTTAATAAGCTCGATTGATGACTTAATTCACTCGGCCACGGTAAAACAACATGCTCTTCACACTAACTTATGGTGTATTACGTTGGAAACCTATCGTCACTGTAGCACATGCTGACGCTATCAACAACAGCACATCTCTACAGGTTTATTTACTTCACGTCAAGCGGTCTTTACATTGTTTTGCATACGTTGCTAAGCAACGAATGGCGCCAAATGGCGGCATGTCGCACAACGTGCGAGCCTCATAGAAAATGTCTACAATTCGGCCATGCATGGCATATCGTGGCGCATCCATTTCAACACCAGCGCTTCCCACATAGGACTTTACCGTGGCGGCCCGGTAAACTGTTCGCGGGAAACTGAGAACACTTGCTTTTAAAGATCTCCTCGTGTACATTTATCAGGCAAAAACACTATTTATTTTATATATTTCCACTGCGCTTCTAAAATTCTTTAATGTGCTCCTAAATGTTTCAACTTAGGAGCGAATGTGCTACTCCTGAAAAAAGTAAGCGTCAAGCCCTGAAGTAGGACGAGTCATTCTTGAGCCTTACTTTGAAATACATTGACGATGATTGGAAGCTGCGCCAGAGATGCCTTGAGACGGCATATTTTCTGTTATATTATACACTGCACTGTTACATTATAATGTTATAGTAGGGCTGGGCGGTTTTTTCGATTTTTTCGATTAATTCGAATTTAAGTTTTAAGACGATTTTATTTTTTACAAAACCGAAGAATCGCGATTTTTTTATAAAAATATTAAAGCCACTTTCCCACTATCGTGCCAAACTGTTCTAAACTGTTAGACAACCGTGCTGAATTGTGCTGATTCTGTGTGTTGACGTCGCGGCTCTGTTGATGAGCTACCAGCTGATTTAGCGGAAGCGCGCCAGGGCGGACTTGCCATTGGGAACACCGGGACATTTTCCCGCTAGAGCAACAACAGCTCCGCAGCCAGCCTCGCTAATGTTTCCACGCGCGTCGTGCTGTTGTTCGCGTCCCCGCAGCCGTCTGTCTCTCCCGCGCGAGTTGCGAGACGGGCTCGACAGGTGGAGACACTTTTAGTCACTTATGCCCGCGCACTCATCGCTCCACACACACACACACAAGGAAATAATTGCACCTAGTTCAAAGCCCAGATGGCTGGTTTTGTATATTATACCCGCACACCACCTGAAGGACGGTACTGTATGAATTAAATCATAACCCATATATGCACCAATAAACAAGTAAAATGAATGAATGAATAAAATAAATATGGATTCTTAAATGTCGGCAGTTTTTACTCCAAAAAATATCAATACATATCGACAAATGTTTTATAAAAATAGGGCAATTTTCAGCATTTCAGCTATAGGCCATTATACGATTCAGTTAAATATAAGATAGACATTTAAATATAGATAGATATGTAACAGGTTTTTTTTTTCACGGTGATCTTTAATATATACTGGGTGGTGTAGCTACGCACAAATATTTTTTAAAATGTCAAGCAGATATTTGTCTATAGCTCGTTAGTTATGAAGACAAAAAATAATTAAAATAGCAAAAATAAAACTATAAAATTACAAAGATAAAAAGAGCAGCATTCTGCTAAATATAGTCCTTTATATCCTGATATGCTGTGTTGTTTCATTCGTTTTTTTTATATTTAACTTGATGCATTCGTTATTTAATGTTTAAATACTGAAATCGTTTAAATGGTTATTTTTTACCATCAAAATGTAGTATATTTTATATCATTACCAACTTTTGATATAAAACCGCTGTTATTTTCTTGATTGTTATGAAATAATTTAAGTGCTATATTTTTTATTAGTGAAAGTGCCCGCTCACTTTGACAAGGCCTGTCTAAATATATATTTCTGCCATGCCACTAATACAGATAAACTATTGTTGCATTATCATTGTTTATTTTTCTGTTATGTACAGAGATTTGAATATTTATTTCCCCTCCAATCCTTTTCAATCTTCACGTTATATTTTGGTCATTTTCTCTCCAAATAAAATTTGCCCAAAGCTGCACAACATATGACCTGCTGTGACTTCTATTGTAGCTATGTTTAGCATCCCTATATGAGAGAGTGCCATAACCGTGTTTAGTCACACTATTGCTTTTCTTTTACAAGTGAGCATGAAAAAAACTAGTTTTAGCATTTATTTAAATTTAAATGAACAAGGTAAGCTGGTAAGGTAGTTACACAGTAAAAATTTTTTTATAAAAAAATAAATAAAAAAATCGAAATCGTGAATCGGTCAAACTTTATGAAAAAAAAAAAAAAAAAAAAAAAAAAAAAAAAAAAAAAAAAAAAAATCGAGATTTTTTTTTTTTTGCCATATCGCCCAGCCCTATGTTATAGAGTAAAATATTATTTACAGGATATACAAGAGTAATTTTATTTAGAAGAGATACTGCTGATTTTCTTCTTTTAATACGAAAAACATAAAAAATATTTGATTATGTTTCCAAAAGTGCAAGTTATTTATTTTCACTTTTTATAGATTTTGTTTAAAGATATCTGTGTATTGCTGTACATCCTGAGTGTATTAGGCATTTGAACCTGCATAGGTGCATAACTAATGCGCTGGACTTTAGAGCAGCTTTTAGTTAGTCAACAGCACAGTCTGTTTCAGTTTCTCAGAATAGCAACATGCCAACAATGCGCCTTAATACACCTCCTTTCTTGACCAACACACCCCTGAGTTCACAAAGCGACGCAAATGGATTTGCTATTTAAACAACGTCACGCAAAACATGAAAATTACTGTTGCGCTTAGGGATGCAACGATTAACCGTGATTTAATTCATCACTATTAATTAATCGTAAAGGCTTCTCAACACCGCGTTTCTGCATATGACAACTGTGCGCTAGTTTAAAGTTCTGAGCATGTACATTACGAGGCTAATACACTGGAAGAACTACAGCTGAGGCTATCAACTAAGCATCTTTTGTGACCGCAAGATCGTTAATTCCAATGGAGGAATGCAAAGGGGACTGCATTTGTGCTCCTTAAAAGGGAAATACTTAGCTAATATGATGCTTAGATTTACATTAGACAAACACAAGTGTTTTAATTTATTCTTATTTTTATTTATTTTTTATTCATTGTTTTGTCATTTATTTTCCGTGTAAAATTATTACTTGTGTTTAAAAGCCAGAAACTTTAAGTCCAAAGAGAAACGGACTATTGTTTGTTTTTTATTATTATTTTGTGCTGTATTAATTGGTTACTGAGTCGCAATAAATAACACTTTAAAATTCTAAAAAAAAGTTCTAAACGAGTAGTGTTTTGAAGTCAATGAATGCATAATAATCGTGGTAACCGTGACATCGTGATTATTCCTCAGACAATAATCGTACAACCAAAATCTATATTCGTTGCATCCCTAGTTGCGCTGGTCTGAAAATAGCAACAAATCATACAAAACATGTCTTGCGCCGGGTGCATGATAGGGTCCAATAAGTCATCGGTGAAATTGTATTCATATCGCAATATAAAAATCGCAAAATAAAAAAATATCGCAATGTTAAATTTTCCAATATCGCGCAGCCCTGACAGCTTATAAATACAGCATTTTCTAGGGAAATGTTATATAGTAAGAAATATCATTATCGCAACACTCTTGCATATTTATATAACAACAATATGGCATATTTGTCCAGTATCCTGCAGCTCTAGATCCTGCAGTGTGGAATAAATGAACAGGTCGCGCTGGTGAACTCACACAGTCTCTCAGAGACACAAACAACCCAGCAAACTCAACACAACCACAACACAACAAGCCCAAACAGGCGCAAGATGGCCAGCAGCGCTTCCCACAGTCATCTCTGAGAGACACAACAGGTTCAACCAGATCACATTCAACCACACATGACTGCAGCAGGGCACAATACTCACAAAAGAGATATCATCTGATATTTTACTGATAACCATAATTAGACGAGTGTGTTATGGCTAAAGAGAGCTGAAGTTTCTCATATTCTTCATATTTTGTGAACTCAGATCGCAGGAGAGATTGTAATTAAGGTCATGCTTTATTTTAAGGTACAGTTCCTGCTATTAATAGACCATTAAAAGGTCCTGTGAAATTACAAGCTTTTTAGATGTTAGTATCAGTATATTGCCAGTGTGCTAAACAGTGACAAAGATATAAACATCCAAAGCTTGCAGTTGTTCACTTCCATATAAATGAATCAATGATTTTTTTCTTTTTACGTCAGCTCATACTTAAGATTCTCATCAAATCTTCTGACCAATCAAATGCTCTCTAGTGCCTAACATGCCCCACCCCCTTCTTCTCATTTGAGCTCAAACACAACAGAAAAATAACACATTTGCATAATCTCCACCTTCCCACGATGTACAAACACTTTTATTTCCGACACATAAAGACCAATCAAAACACACTTGGTGAACTGACCAATCAATGCAGAGTTGGCTTATGAACGGGGGAGGGGCT
This sequence comes from Danio kyathit, assembly GCA_903798195.1. Classification (NCBI taxonomy): domain Eukaryota; kingdom Metazoa; phylum Chordata; class Actinopteri; order Cypriniformes; family Danionidae; genus Danio; species Danio kyathit. The sequence goes on from LR812521.1 coordinate 5,612,513, forward strand.
TACTGAACTTAAGCACTGAATCAATTTATATGAACCAAACTGAAATCATAAGAAAATGATTGTAACTCTAAACGCGCATTGAGAAAAAATTCTGGATTTGACATTTTGACACAAAAATTAATCAGCAAAAGCATTGGGAAAAGGTTCAAAAACTCAACAAAACATCCAAATGCTCTACCAATAGAAACCCTAACAGAACTATAAAGAGGGAAAAAATAAAGAAAAAATAAAGAAAAAAATTTAAATCAAAATTTTTTTAATAAAACAAATTTGCAAAAAAAGTTGTTTTAGAATTATCTTGATATGTCCAGGTTAAAAGTGACCAATGAAAATGAACCTCCTCATTACAGCTGCGGTAAATATCAAAATTAGCAAAATGTCGCAATTACACAAATCGTAATCATTTGCAACAAATGAGCGATTTAACACAATGGTATCTTTGTGTGTCTGCGTCTAGCATAACATCTAAAATACTTATATAATTTGTTATATTTTTATAAAACAAACTGACGATTTTAGTATGGATATCAAAATATGACCAACCAAGCTACGCTAACTAAACAATAAAGTAGTAACTCCACTCGGTTTAAAGATATTTTATATTTTCTGATTGATCTTGATATGTACAGGCTAAAAGTGACCAATGAAAACGTCGTCTCAGTACTGCCGCGCAATATATCGAAGTTTCAAAATATCGCAAATACGCAAATTGCGATAGTTTGAGATAATTAAGCGATTGAATACAATGGTATTTTTTTTGTGTTTGCAACTAGCACAACATCTAAAATACTTATTTTTCTGGAAACGGACTGTAACGATTTTAGTATGGATAACGAAATATGACCAACCAAGCTATGCTAACTAAACAATAAAGAAGTAACTCCACTCGGTTTGAAGATGTTTTAGTTTTCCTGATGATATGTCCAGGTTAAAAGTGACCAATGGAAATGTCACCTCAGTATGGCTGCGCAATCTATCGACACTAGCTAAAAATCGCAAATGCGCAAATCACAATACACAAATCGTAAGAGTTTGCAATTACGATATCTTTGTGGGTTTGCGACTAGCATAACATCTAAAATACGTACTTTTCCGAAAACATACTCTTAACGATTTTAGTATAGATATTGAAATATGACCAACCAAGCTATGCTAAATAAACAATAAAGAATTTATTGAAATATCGTGATAAATCGTAATACAATGGTATCTTTGTGGGTCTGCAACAAGCATAACATCTGAAACTAAAGATTTCAGTATGGCTACCGAAATATGACCAACCAAGGTACGCTAACTAAACAATAAAGAAGTAACTCCACTCAGTTTCAAGTTGTTTTCAGGTTAATAAAACTGTAGTACTAGTATTTATTTTAGTTTGTTTACATCATTAAATGTATGACTTGTTTATCGAACACCAAAACATGTCTGGTCACATTCAAAAGTTGCCTTCGTTTCGCTGAAATAATACGACACAATTCATTTTCCTTCAGCTTAGTCTCTATTTCAGAGGTCGCCACAGCGGAATGAACCACCAACTATTCTGGTATATGTTTTACGCAGGGAATGCTCTTCCAGCTGCAAGCCAGTACTTGGAAACACCCATAGACGCTCATTCACACACACACTTATACACCACGGCCAATTTAGTTTACTCAATTCACCTACAGTGCATGTGTTTGGACTGTGGGGGGAAACCGGAGCACTCGGAGGAAACCCACGCCACACAGAAATGCCAACTGACCCAGCTGGGACTCGAACCAGCGACCTTCATGCCGTGAGGCCACAATGCAAACCACTGAGCCACCCTAATACAACACATATGTTGGTTAAATCATGTTTTAAAGTATCGTATCGCATATCAAATAGCAAATTATGTATCGTGCCTTCCTCAATATGGCCCAGCCCTGCTCCTCAGTGTTCTGCGAGGCGGTGGTGGAACTGGTTAGGGTGGTTTGGGTGATTTAGAGCCACACACTCCATTGAGTCTGTCAGGACGGTGAGTTATTGAAGTGTGTGTGATGCTCCTCCACACCCTGAGCAAGAAACACACTCACACATGGCAGATCAGCATTTAAAACAGACCGTCCAGTGTGCTCGCAATGGAAAACTCTCACATGCAGTACGCAGAGCTAGTATTGTAACCCTTTAGCAGCAGCTGGAGAACCATACATGTTAAAGCTGCACGATACATGGTTTCAGCAGGATCTGCAATGTTGTGCTGGGATTATATAGCTGAGGATTACTCAGCCACAGTTCAAAAGGCAGGAGATTTGTGGAGATACAGCAGAGATGAACCATGATGGAGTAAAAGTGTATCATTAGCACGTTTTGAGACCCTATTAAGAGACTATAAAGCATTCACACACTGATACTGTATTGCAGGTTAATCATTGGTTCAGATTGAGTTTTCTCTAATGTGATTGGCTGATACTGTAGTGCAGGTTAATCATTGGTTCAGATTGAGTTTTCTCTAATGTGATTGGCTGATACTGTATTGAAGGTTAATCATTGGTTCAGAGGGAGTTTTCTCTAATGTGATTGGCTGATACTGTAGTGCAGGTTAATCATTGGTTCAGATTGAGTTTTCTCTAATGTGATTGGCTGATACTGTAGTGCAGGTTAATCATTGGTTCAGATTGAGTTTTCTCTAATGTGATTGGCTGATACTGTAGTGCAGGTTAATCATTGGTTCAGATTGAGTTTTCTCTAATGTGATTGGCTGATACTGTAGTGCAGGTTAATCATTGGTTCAGATTGAGTTTTCTCTAATGTGATTGGCTGATACTGTAGTGCAGGTTAATCATTGGTTCAGATGGAGTTTTCTCTAATGTGATTGGCTGATACTGTAGTGCAGGTTAATCATTGGTTCAGATTGAGTTTTCTCTAATGTGATTGGCTGATACTGTAGTTAATCATTGGTTCAGATTGAGTTTTCTCTAATGTGATTGGCTGACACTGTATTGAAGGTTAATCATTGGTTCAGATTGAGTTTTCTCTAATGTGATTGGCTGATACTGTAGTGCAGGTTAATCATTGGTTCAGATTCAGTTTTCTTTAATGTGATTGGCTGATACTGTAGTGCAGGTTAATCATTGGTTCAGATTGAGTTTTCTCTAATGTGATTGGCTGACACTGTATTGAAGGTTAATCATTGGTTCAGATTGAGTTTTCTCTAATGTGATTGGCTGATACTGTATTGAAGGTTAATCATTGGTTCAGATTGAGTTTTCTCTAATGTGATTGGCTGATACTGTAGTGCAGGTTAATCATTGGTTCAGATGGAGTTTTCTCTAATGTGATTGGCTGATACTGTAGTGCAGGTTAATCATTGGTTCAGAGGGAGTTTTCTCTAATGTGATTGGCTGATACTGTAGTGCAGGTTAATCATTGGTTCAGATTGAGTTTTCTCTAATGTGATTGGCTGATACTGTAGTGCAGGTTAATCATTGGTTCAGAGGGAGTTTTCTCTAATGTGATTGGCTGATACTGTAGTGCAGGTTAATCATTGGTTCAGATTGAGTTTTCTCTAATGTGATTGGCTGATACTGTAGTTAATCATTGGTTCAGATTGAGTTTTCTCTAATGTGATTGGCTGATACTGTATTGCAGCTTAATCATTGGTTCAGATTCAGTTTTCTCTAATGTGATTGGCTGATACTGTATTGAAGGTTAATCATTGGTTCAGATTGAGTTTTCTCTAATGTGATTGGCTGATACTGTATTGAAGGTTAATCATTGGTTCAGAGGGAGTTTTCTCTAATGTGATTGGCTGATACTGTAGTGCAGGTTAATCATTGGTTCAGATTCAGTTTTCTCTAATGTGATTGGCTGATACTGTAGTGCAGGTTAATCATTGGTTCAGATGGAGTGTGTGTGTGAAAAAGCCTTAAGAAAACACATCTGCAGCTGTACATTAGCACTCATACAGAACAGCGGACATTGGGTCTTTCCCATGACCTCACACACACACACACACACACACAAACTCACATAGGCACATGTGCACGCACACAACAACACCCAATACGTAACACAAACACACACAGCACAACCCCGCAAAATACATGCAGACATGCAAACACACACACGCACACGCACACAAGACCCCACACACAGATAAATACACCACTATCACACACACACACATGTACTGATGCAGACACGCTTACACACACAAACAACACACACTCAAACAAACAATACAGAACACAATCACAGACATGCATATACACATGCACCACTAAATCAACAACACACACACTCTCAACAAATGGACACACACACATACACACTCACAACAATAGAGAACATAATCCCAGACAACCCTACAGACATGTGCATATACGCACACCAACAACACACACACACACTCACAAACACTCTCATAACATAAGGACAACCACACACACAGCAAGCACAAAGAGACACACAGCACACACACAAACAGCACACACACTTTCAGAAAAATGCAGAACACAAACACAGCCCTACACACGTACACACACCATCTCACATAACATAAGGTCAAACACACACACCACACCAAGCACACACAACAAGAACACACACAACCCTACACGTGTATACAGTACATGCACCACCAACACACACACACTCACAACAAAAACACACTCTCCTAACATAAGGACACACACGCATACACACAATATGGCCAGGACACACAGACACACAACATGCATGCACACACACTCTCGTAACATAAGAACACACACACACAGAGAACAATCACACACATGCACACAACCCTACACACTTGTGCAAATATACACACACACACACACGATACAATAACATAATATTCACACAACACATGGATGCACACAGTATTCACACAATAACGCACACGCACACACACACACACACACACACACACACACACACACACACACACACACACACACAGAGCTCCACAGCTGAAGTCAATCAGAGGCGCTGGGCCTCCAGTGACGCTCGCTCGCCCTCTTCTGCGAGTCAGGAATGCACAGTTGCACAACGATACACTGCGTCTAAACTCCCCAAACACAGCACGAGGAGTCTGCACACATCAGCAAACAGACAACTGCTGGACATCTTAGGCTGTTTAGAAACCCTGTCCCATAAAAAAGTCTCATACGGTCACCCTAAACATCAGCTAATCCTGCCGCCGCCGAGAATGATGGGAAATGTAGTTTTACAGCTCATAAAGCAGCGTGTGGAGCTGAATGTCCTGCAGATCTGCTTACGCCGGGATTACATAATGATGGTCTCGAACACTGTTAATGTTTTCCACAAGCGCAGCTTCACCTCATAAATACGGTCATGAGTGGCTCTCGTGCTCCAGCAGTTTATCAGGAGAATGATAGTGTACGTCCAGCATATTCCTCTCATTTCTGACGCTTTCCCCATGATTCCTCATCGATCTGATCAGTAAACTGCACAGAAATCCCTCAAGAGCTTCTCGATCAGAACAACACACAGGACTAACACTCTTCTGGGACATTTACGCACACTAATGCATGAACTCCCTCTTTCAGATGGGGTGCCAGACAGTGTCTGGGATGCACAAGAAAAGAAACCAAAAAGCCACATCGTTTTTTATTTACAATCTCCTCGCTGCTCCTATACGGCACTCATTTTCACGTGTGTTGTTATTCTGACCTGAAGTGACAAGCGCGAGCGCATGCTTTGCGTTTGTCTGAGGTGATTAGTCCGCCGTTATTACTGAAATCCCATACAAAGTGTGAAGCAGATTGGTTAGTTCCAGCGCTCGGGGCATTCGGAAAAGTTTAGATGGTTTTCAACTGGGAGTACCTGGAAAATACACGAGCCAGCCACTTGTACACCATGTGCACGTCGCTCTCATGTGCGCGCCTTCATTGGAAATGACAAACTGACACACTATTGCTGCGCCCCAATTTGCATACAATCCGTCCTAAATTGTATTCGAAAATAGAATTAGTACGTCCCAAATCATAGTATGACGAAAAAGAGTATGCCAAAGGTTCCCGGATGGTTTACTATTTCCGGTCAAAATGTTTAGTGTAGAAGCGTCCATACTCTAACCGCTGATATTGCCCACAGTGCATTGCGCGTTGGACGGGAAATCGATTAGAACTACAAACGCGGGTGAAAAAGTGTAAACAAACTACAAACATGATGGAAGCGCGAGACCAACCGTCAAGTAGAGAGACTCGGTAAAGATGTTTGAATGACTGTTAATTAATATCCAGCCCACTGGACAATATTTAAATCAGCGTTATCTGTGTTATATTTCATCTGCAACAACAATACCGAACTTCTATAAAGACGTGTTTGGACATTACCGTCTGAATGCAGAATTATCCAAACACCTAAGGAGATTTCTCTGCATGAAAGACTCTTGAATGGCAGATTATCCTGCTGCTGCTTCTCCAATAATGTAGGAAATTAAATATGACAGAAATGTGGACGATGTGTTGATGACTGACAGGGCTCATAACTAAGCAACATAACCATCTGTTAATGAGGAAGTAGTGTGTCCCAAAGCTCGCATACTCTTCTGTTACACACTCAAAAGTATGTAATTTTCCTTCAGAAAAAAGTACATACTTTTAGTGCGTAGTTTAAGTATGCGAATTGGGACGCAGCATAAGCTTATTTCAATTTCTTCCAAAACGCGCGCACGGCAGCCACGTTTAATTAAACTATAGCGCTTCATACCAAAACTACATACCAAACCTTTTTTATTATTGATATTGACAATAAATACCGATGTGGATTTTATCGCCCAGCCCTACTTACACGCCACTAATAATGTGAGAGGATGTGATTGGCCAAGGACAGAAAAGAAGACAACTAACCTACACTGTAAAAAAAAAAAAAATTATCTGTAATTTTACGATTTATTTCTGGCAGCTGGGTTGCTGGAAAATCACCGTAAAATAACGGCCGGTAAATTATAGAATTTGTTTTTCCATACTATTTTTATTTTCGTTTTCAGTTTGTACACATTGAAATACAACATTTTACAAAAAAAATAATAATTTTTACAACAATAACCTTTTTGTATTTACAAATTATACAAAATATGAGGATATTTGTATTTATATGAAAAAAAACAAGCAAAAAAAATAAATAAGATAAAAATAAAAAATAATAAATAAAGTAAAACTGCTCCTCTTTTTGTCGTTAATGGTCTATTCAAACATGACAATTATAATTATACTGAGTACTAGGTAGGGATGTCCCAATCCGATATTGATATCAGAAGTAGGTCCGATATCAGTCCAAAAAAACTATATCGGACTGCGTTAAAAATCTCCGATATAAGCAGACCGTTCCGCTCTGAACTCCGTTACAGCTATACTATCCAGCAGAAACTCGAAAACCTCGGCGTAGTGTGGACGGATATCGTAACCGTAGCAAAACTTATGCGTTTTAAAACTAAAACGTATTAGTGTTAACGGGGCCTTAAAGAGTGTGTGTGATGGGAGCAGAGACTCTGACACACATCTGCTGACACACTTCAGTCAGTCTCCTGATGAAGCTAATTATACACTTCCTCTGCAGATCGACACACACTTCCTTCCCTACAGCACGCTCAGAACACACAACTTTAAGATTCAACACCAGCACAAGAATATGAAATAATACCCAATTATATGCCAAACACTGCCAACCAGCCGTCAAAATAAAAGTTTGATGTAGCTTGAGGACAAACGTGAAAGAAAGATATTAATGTACTTCTCAAATGAACAAATAAAGCATAACAACGTTCTTAAAACTTTCTCTTTCATATTTAAAAAAAACCTTTTGATTGAGCTCCTGATATCTCAAAAAAGAGATGTCATGTAATTAATTTAATGAACAATAATTATAGTTGTATTGTGCCAATAACTTTAAATTTAAAGTAATTTAGGTTTAAATCAAGATTTTTAATGGCAGAATACGGTCACAAGAATTTCTTAATTTTATTCAAATTAATTTAATTTTAAATTAATATAAAATTAAATTAAATGCATTTGAACTAAATAAAGTTAAAGAAATGTAAATCATTAAATTTAAATACATGTAAACTAGATAAAATTATATACTTTAACTAAATTAAATTATACATATTTTAACAAAATAAAATTAAACATCTAAACTAAATAAAATTAATTTAAAATTAAATTAAACAATTTTAAATTAAACATTTAAACTAAATGAACATAATGAAATAAATTTAAATAAAATTAAATAAAATTAAATAAAGTAAATTAAATACATTTAAACAAAATTTATACTTTTAATAAAATTAAATACATTTAAACTAAATAAAATTATACATATTTAAACAAAATATATAAACACATCTAAACTAAATAAAATTAAATACATTTAAACTAAATAAAATTATACATATTTAAACAAAATATATAAACACATCTAAACTAAATAAAATTAAATACATTTAAACTAAATAAAATTTAAAAATTTAAAATGAAATTAAACAAATTTATATTAAACATACTTAAACTAAATAAAATGAAATACATTTACATTCAATACATTTAAAGTAAATTAAATAAAATGAAATAAAATTGAATACATTTAAATAAAATAAATTTTTTTAAATAAAATTAAATACATTTAAACTAAATAAAATTAAAAAATTGAAATAAAATTAAATTAAATACACTTAAAAAAATTTAATACATTTAAAGTAAATTAAATTAATTTAAATCCAATACATTTTTTATAAAATTAAATACATTTAAACTAAATAAAATTTTACATATTTTAACAAAATAAAATTAAACACATCTAAACTAAATAAAATTAAATACATTTAAATTAATTAATTAAAATAAAATTAAATACATTTAAAGTAAATACATTAAGTAAATTATATTCATTTAAATAAAATAACATTTAATACATTTAAATAAAATTAAATACATTTAAACTAAATAAAATTAAATACACTTTAAATAAATAAGTTTTATTATGTTAAATATATTTTAAATTACATTTTAACATTTTAAATTACCTTAAATATGGATGAAAGTTTAAAAAAATATATAAGCATTTAAAAAAAACCTTTATAAAAATAATCATGTTACTTTTTGTCTTTGGGAGAAATATGACTAAGACAAAAGTGTTTGGATGCGTTCCTGCAGTTGCTTCATATCAGGCTGTAAAAAGCTCTTCTCTGGCAGCTTTATCTGATGATTAATCGTCCTTCAGTACAGACACACACAGAAATGTTGAAAACAAAAGTGTCTAATGCAGAGCAGATTTACTCTGATCACGGCCTTCTGAACATCTCAGAGGACACTAACTCACAAACACTCCAGTTAAAATATAACAGAACGTTCTGCTCTGTCAGTCTGTGTGTGTGTTTGTGCGTAAGAGTTTCTGCAAAAACACAACTATCACTCAACTTAAAGCCCACAGAGTTGCTCCAGCCAATCAGACGGCAGCTGCTCATCTCATATTCTTCTCTCATTTGCATATTTAACAGCCACACCCGTTTGTTTCCGCTCTCATTTCAGTTGTGTGTGTGTGTGTGTGTGTCAGAGCCAGATGGACATTAACTGAGAGATATCATCAACTGCATTAAGAATTGCAAACATTACAAAGTTTCTAAAATGTCGTTTAAACATGCAAATGATGCATTATTTCATTAAATATTAATTAATTTGCCTATATATACAGTGCTCAGCATAATGGAGCACAGCCCATTTTAATAGTGAATATTGTTCTCCATCTGAAAGTGAATATAGTGTACTTTGGTGCATTTAAACAAAACAGATTTATTAAACAGATATATTTATTAAAATAATATTTAAAAATGAAAAATAATACAATTGAATTCAAGCAAAAATATTGCAAAATAAATTACAACCTACAAAATATCAACAATTTTTTTTGCTTCTCTTGATTTTTCCCCTTTTTAAATTTGTATTTAATACTTTGGTGCATTTAAACAAAACAGATTTATTAAACAGATATATTTATTAAAATATTTAAAAATTAAAAATAATCAAATAAAATCAAATCACTTTTTATTGATTTGAATTGAATTCAAGCAAAAATATTGCTAAATAAATGACAACCTACAAAATTTCAACAATTTTTTTTGCTTCTCTTGATTTTTCCCCTTTTTAAATTTGTATTTAATATTTTTCTATATCATATAAATTTGGCTGTACTAGTTTGTAAACCGTTAGCGTAAGTTATTGTGTTAGATAAACTCCAGATTTGACTTCAGTACTGACTAATCTAATATATATGCACAAATATAATATCATATAGCGTCCTATTAAAAATATGAATTTAAAAGAGAGATTTGTGAGGGGTGTATGCATATATGCTGAGCACTGTGTGTGTGTGTGTGTGTGTATATATATATATATATATGACTAGAAAATCTAGAAAGTCAGGTTCAAAGTTCTTGTTTTATTTATTTATTTTTCATATTAGAGACAGAAATATTTACAGAGGAGATTTTGAGAATCTCTTTTAAGCCCTCCATAATTCAGAAAATACTGCAAACAGGCAAAAGAAATGAATAATAAAAGTAAATCAATCCGAAAATCCATTATATAATATAAAATAAACATTTATTGTAGAATTAAATATTCAATTTTTTTTATTTATTAAATGTAACTTTTTAAATTACAATTTCATATATAAAGTCAGAATTATTAATTATTATTATTTTTTTCTGTTTTAAATATTTCTTAAATGATGTTTAACAAAGCAAGGAAATGTTCACAGTATGTCTGATAATATTTTTTTTTCTGGAGAAAGTCTTATTTGTTTTATTTCGGCTAGAATAAAAGCAGTTTTTAATTTTTTAAAACCCAATTTTTTTAAGGTCAATATTATTAGCCCCTATTTATTGTTTCAATAGTCTACAGAACAAACCATCATTATACAATAACTTGCCTAATTACCCTAACCTGCCTAGTTAACCTAATTAACCTAGTTAAGCCTTTAAATGTCACTTTAAGCTGTATAGAAGTGTCTTGAAGAATATCTAGTCAAATATTATTTACTGTCATCATGACAAAGATAAAATAAATCAGTTATTAGAGATGAGTTATTAAAACTATTATGATTAGAAATGTGTTGAGAAAATCTGCTCTCCGTTAAACAGAAAATGGGGAAAAAAATAAACAGGGGGGCTAATAATTCTGACTTCAGCTATATATATATATATATATTAGGGCTGGACGATATGGCCTAAAATCAAAATTTCAATTAACTGAACATTTAACTATTACAATTAATGCACAATTATTTTATTTATTTATTTATTTTAGGTTTTCGCCTTTACATTGTACAGCACATATGTTTTTTTTTTGTTGTTTTTTTTATAAATACGCTATTTTCG